>JASJOG010000162.1:210000-776624 GCA_030142905.1 Heliopora coerulea
TCTCTTTTTTGTGAAGAAGGTATTCGTTGTCGTTGGATATTTCTGCCCTCTGCCCCTTGGTGTCTCTTCCATAGTCGCATGGCTTTCTCGTAGTTCCACCTCCTTAAGTAAGGCTTCGACTAAATATTTCGTTGACCATTTCAGGTAATCGGCACCTCCTGTTATCGTTAATCTGACTGCCTCAGGAAGTTTGTTCAGGATTGCTGGCACAACGATTGAAGAATAGGTGTTGACATCGACCTTGATCGCCTCCAGTGCATGGTAGTTAGTCTCAATGGTGTCAAATAGAGATCTAAGGCCCCGTCCACACGTATACGTTTTCAAGCGAAAACGGAGACTTTTTTATCAGTTTTCGCCTTCCGTCCACACGTAAACGCTGAATCAGCGTTTTCGAAAGCACCGAAAACGGAGACTTTTGAAAATGGGTTTGAAAGCGGAGACTTTCGAAAACGGAGACTTATGAAAACGGTGCGTTGCCGTGTGGACGGGCGAAAACGGAGACTTTTGATAACGGTGTTGGACCCAGTCTGTTAAGTAGAGCATTTTCAAGATGGCGTACAAATTTGTGATTTTCGCTATAATTTTGCAGTTGGTTTCAAGCTTAGCTACTTGTCTCCAACTCAACTTAGCGCTCATAAATCTTCAAGAGCAACATATTCGACGAACACGCGATATAGCAAAGTTGCTGTTTTTTGTGAGTTCGAACACAAGACTAAAGAGGCTAAGAAAGAAAGCGAGGAAGAGAAGGTTCTGAATAAAACCTGCGAGAAAAAACGCCTGGTGGGACAATTTTATATCTAACGAAGTTTTACTGTCAGAGTGGAAGGATAATTTCAGGATGAGTAAGGATTCGTTATACAAACTAAGTGAAGAGATACGTCCCTATATTCAGGGGAAGTGTACAGTAAAGAGAGAACCTGTTGATGTGGTTAAACAAGTAGCATGTACGCTCTCATCGACTTGTTGTTTTGCTTTTTTTTTGCTTTTGACATGTTAAATATGCGCAATAATACAGCACTTAAATACAGTTTACGTACCAACTGCCGCCACGTGTAAAGTTATAGCAGGCTCAGCTTATCTGAACATGCGCTTAACCCGAGGAAGCGTTTTCAACCGTTTTCATCGTTGTCGTATGGACAAGCAAAAACGCTGCAAAAACGATCGTGTGGATGCAAATATTTTGATCCGTTTTCGGTTTAATGAAAACGGAGACATTTGAAAACGCATACGTGTGGACGTGACCTAAGCCTTCTTGTTTCTCGCTCGTTGAACACGGGTTTTGCGTTCATCATTTCATTGATGTGCGCTCGTTGGATAACGTCCAGTCGGCCAAAACGTCGTTTAAGTAACTCGATTGCGGTCTCGTAGTTTGCGCTTTTCAGTGAAAATCCGCCAATGGCAGATTTGGCCAGCTCTTCCATAAGTCCTCTCAAATAAGTGAACTTGTCTATATCGGACAATGTTCCATTCCGATGGATTGCGCTTTCGAACGAATCCCAAAATTCTGTCCAGTCTTGCACTCGTCTGCTGAACTTCGGGACTTCCAGTTTGGGCAGTTTCACTCGAATGGTCGTGCTCGCAGTTGGCAGTGACGTGCTCTTTGATCCTTGATCATTCGCTTTGGGCGATGTGGATGTTTTCGACTGCTGGCGTAAAGTGCAGTCTATCGCAGCAATACCACTATGGATTTCATTTTTAGTCTCGGACGATTCTTCGATCTCCCTTTCTATTGCGTCTTCTTCCTCGGTCAATTCAAGGATTTGTTCATCAAGTCTTGAAATGGTCTCGATCTTTTCCGTCAACGTTAACTTGAGTTGTGTTAACGCAGTCACATCGTCTGGGTTAAAGTTGCTGACTATTTCTTTTACTTTCGAGGGTTGCTTCGTGACGTACGCTCGATGCCCTTTCCTCGATCTTGTTTTCTTGGTTAATTCGACGTTCTGTATTGTGAATCTACTCGAATCCGGCTCGAAGAACCATGTGTCGCACAACCTTCGCCTATTTGTGAAGCGCTTGTTCGTGAAGTCAGTAGATTCCACTAGGGATTGTATCTATCTTTTATTTCACTCTCTCCGTACGCTTCCTTCTGACTTCTCTTCACCTTACGATTACTTTACAACCTGCTTCGACGCTATCCCAAGGACAAGTGCCAAGCCTAGCCTTTAGGGTCAAGGTCCAGGTTGGCTTACAATGGTTACTTGTTGTCCGGTATGACTAGTTGTTTACAACAGGTTCTTTGTTACTAATTTAATTAAAACTATTCTGCCACAATATCGAAACCACGAGAAGCTTGCCGAAATACCAACTTACAACTTCAATGATGCTCTGAGGAAATCTCGAGTTTGTTGGACGAAAGTTCAGAAAGTAAACTTCGATAACATCGTGACATTGTTGCAAAAACGTCTGTCTTCCTAGCTCAATCGACGGGACCGTAGCGAGAAATTTTGGAGGCATATATACGGTAGTGCCAGCTCCCCGTACCAACGGATCCAGCGGCAACAGCCTCGTGTAGGCTAAGCGAGTTAATTCATCTTTCTCGAAATAAATGATCAGAAAGATTAAACAACTTACAGTTTTTCATTGATTTTGCCGTTTTTTATTTTGTGCATACCTTTCCGTCCCTTTTTGGGAGAAGGGCAAGTTGATTCGGATGAAAGCGCAAGAATTTATTTTGCAGTGACCTGGTGGTTAGTTCAGAGTTGACTTATTTAATGAGTTGTTGGAAGTAGCTTAGTCATGGTGAATAACTGCGTTATGGAACATAACAACAAAAGATCTTCTATGAACCACCTGGCTTTCTCGGCAGGCTCCATCGCGACTAAAATATCCAATTAACTTGCTATTTACATCGAATCAATCCAGCCAACCTTCCACAGGCTAGCTAATTGGCTAAAGGAATTATTAATGATATCTTTTTTCATGAGTGAATGTCATCCTACCTGCCAGTGTTGGACTTATGTCCACCTAATCCGAGTCCGAGTTCGAGACCGACGATATAAATCCGAGTTAACCTCTCTCGAATCCAAGTCCTTAACATTTCGAGTTCAAGTCCGAATCCAAGTTCGACTCTTCAACGTTTACACCTCGTGCTTCTGTAAATGAACAGCCACGAAGTACCCCACATGTCACATAAATAGACTGTAATTAGGGCGTTTACGGAGATAACTCTGACTTTTTAATAATTTAATTACACTTTCACAGTACGCAGCATTTACTGCATTTCAAAAACACGAGTTTCGAGAGCGTTTGTCTTCCAATATTTTAAGATGAGGAAGCATGATCAGAACTCCAAGAGAATAAAACCTTTCTACAGGAAAACTTGATGCCGGTGCTGAAAGTGGTTTTATTGCCAGCTTGCACAGTGGTGGGTATTTTATCTGACTGCAAGACGTAAAACTGAATGTTGCCGCACCCAAGACGCCAAATATTCTATACAATCTTTCAACCCACAACTGATGGGGAAAAAGAAAAGAGCACAGAAATTTAGCTGGACTTGCACTGGACTTGTATTTAACTCTCTAGTCACGACCACTCGAGTCCAAGTCCACCGTCGACGAGTCCGAGTCACGCACTCAAGTCCGGACTTGAATCCGAGTCCGGGGACTCGAGTCTTACAACACTGCTAGCTGCCACGGCCTCTATCTGTTATGAGTATAAGGTAACTTTGAGTTCATTTTTTAATCGTTCCTGCTCAACAACACTTCTGGATTTATTTCCAGTTTTCAAGGTTGTATTGTGTCACGTAACACTGGCGTGCATATACTTTTCCCTACTGAAAATGAGAATTGATTTTTGAGGAGATCCAGTTTGTTGCTAAATGTGTTGATCGTTTAAATGAGAAATATCTGAACTGTGAAGCATAATAACAAACTCTCTTTTACGAACCTCGACAAAATTCTGGCGAAAGAAATATGGGACTTCAGGGATAGCTATACGTACCAAGATAAAACTTCCATTGTCGGAGAGTTATTGGTGCATGTCTAATAATGCATTAATTTTGTAATTTAATTTTTACCCTTTCATAATGGCTGTATTCAATGTACGGTGTGAAGCCAAAAAATCTTGGGTCTTTCTATGTTTCCTATGTTATTTCAAAAATTATTTCTTCCAGATCTTGTTAACATTTCTTTATGGCTTTTATCTCTTGAGACTTAAATGACCGTTAAATTCGTGCGCATTTGCGGAAAAAATTTCTTCGCAGAGTATAAGCTCTTGTCCAGCAGGAGCATTCTTCTGTCATTCTACTTTGTCTATAATGACAGGTGATTTTGCAACGCCAAAGGGAGACATTCTGTTGGCAAAGGGTTATAACCAATAAATTAAAACCTATCTCAGTGAGCCCGTCACTGAGATCCGTCCTCAATTATTTTACTCTGGTTAACGCCGATTGATTTTACTTGTAAAAGGGAGACACCGTACCATCTCAACGTACCATCTCGACGTGAGCGTTGCCGGGAATTTTGGAAGCATTTATGCTGTAGTGTAAGCTTCCAGAACTATAGGATCCAGAAGCAACAGCCTCGTGCGCGTTAACCGTTTTAAGGTAAGACGATTTTACTTACGAAGGGAAGAGAACTGCAACCTGGAAAGAGTTAAAGACTATCTTCTTAACACTTTCACGACTGGCAATGTACTCGACTATTTTACTCTTGCAAACACCAGAGGATTTTAAGCCCTGTATACACTGGCAAGTTTTCCTTGACAAGTTTAATTTCCTCGAGTGTACCACGAAAATTCACGAGTTCTCCTTGACAAGTTAAATTTGCTCGTGTGTACGACAAAAATTGACAAGTTTTCTTTGACAAATCTCAAATCATTAATAATTCATGAGCAAAACACAAATAAAATCAGTACCGAGACGTAGTTTGGATATCTGATCAATTTCGTCAATTTTAAACCCGATTTTCTCTTTAAATACGGATTCGTTTGAGATATAATATCATACACTCGAAAGTCGTGTTTCCTCAGATATCCAAACACTTCGAAGTTGGTTAAAAAAACTCGGCTATCGCCTCGTTTTTCAACTCACTTCTCGGTGTTTGGATATCTGATGAAACACGACTTTCGAGTGTATGATATATTACGTCGCCTTTTTCAAAAGCTGGCATGACCAGCTTTTGCATGAGCAAGGCTACTTGTCAAAGAAAAATTGTGAAGAAAAACTTGGTCTTGTGTACGCGGCTTTAAGCCCGCCGCACACTAGAGCTATCAGCTGATCTGAGCGTCACTCGTGGCAGTTGGCGTAAGCAAGTTCCTCCAGTGTGCGGTGGCGTTTTTAGCGATTACCGCCACGCGTGCCATCGGCGCCGAATATTCAACATGTTGAAAAATTTTGTGCACAAATGAACAGTTCCTCCAAGTGTGCGTGCATGAAAAGGTATCACCTTAGCACACGATACCAATACGCATACGCAGTCAGTCCATATTGACTGTTGAAAATGGCGGCCGTTTGTGAACAGTATGATTCATCGTCCGATGAAGAAGAAACTTTGCTCCTACTTCTTTTATTGCGGTGAAGGCGTTTAAGAGCGGCTTACAGAACTGTGTGGACAAAGCGGTGGATTGGCACTTGTTTCGCCATTGATTGAGAGGCAAGACATTTATCTCCGATGCTGTTTAAAGCCGATAGAAAGACTATCAGTTACATTGCGTTTTTTGGCAGCAAATTTGAAAATTTGTTTGTGCTTGTAGTAAATTGAATGGAGTTGTCACCAGTTATGCATGGGTTAATAAGCAATTTGTTAACGCTTCCATATAATTGTTTAACCTAGGAGAGAGTTTCAGAAGTCTGTCGTTCCAATATCGAATCGGTGAAAGAACAATTTCTGGAATAGTGGAAGACACTTGTCAGGCATTGTATGCAGTGATGAAGGAGAAATATTTGAAGGTTTTTATTGAAACATACATTACACATTATACCCTAACCCATTATAAAACTATTAACTTTACGCCCAAAATTTCTTCATTTCAAGAATTTGTAGGCATAAATATCATTACTACATTAACATATCAAACATGTGTAGGTAACATTTGGAAATAGGAATAATTGCCTTTGTCAAGTGAAAAAACAACATGCACATAAAATATTTTCGAAGGGAACATCACATTGACCTCTTGTTATCACGACGTGGCAGCTGGCAATTCAATAACCCAGAAGGTTATTGAATTGCCAGCTGCCACGAACATCTCGTTCGTGGAACATTTCGTTTCTGCAAGACATTACTCGGCAAGCAACGAGTATGGATGAAACTGAATTAAAGGAGTTCTTATCTATAAACAAGAAGGGGAAATTATGTTGGACTGGTGATTTTGATTCACTGAAGAGATTTCTGAATGATATTTTAAATGTGAAAGGACAGTGGAGTTCTCCTGGAGGTGAGGCTAAAGCTCTCGAGAATGAAGAAGTACTTATCCGCTGGTATAGAAGTAAACAATCATTAACTGTTAGTGGTCCATCTGCTGGAGCACTTAAAGCTAAATGTGTAGAGCTGTTGAATAATGGTCCTGACAATATTGTCGTTGAAGATTCTGTGACTAGTGGAAGCGTTATCGTCAATGAGCTTGGACATGATTGTACCCTTCCTTCAACTGAAGAAGTAGGTGTTGCGAATAAAACATCAATCGAAACTTCCATTGCCGAATTGAGCCGTAAATTTTCTTTACTGGAGAGCAGTGTCACTGAAAGGGTAAATGCACTCAAATCTGAATTGCAAGATTTTAAAGAGAGTGCTATTGACATCCGTTACGATGAAGATTACATCGCTACTCTGAAGAAATCTAATAAAGTTCTAAAGGACGAAAATGAAGCACTTAAAGAAAAAGTTGCTGATTTGTCATATCTTCTCTCGGATTTGAGAAGAGAAATTCGGCATGTCGAGGAAGAAAGACAAAGTCTCGTCACAGCAATAAAAATTCTCCAACACGATTATCAAAATGCAAATGAAGGTTCAAACCAACTGAATCATGACGAAGACAAATCTTCTGTCTATAACTTCATCAAGGTCCCTTCCAAACAGGCTAAGACCGCCAACATTACCTCTTATCATTCTGGAAATAATAACGAGCATAAAGAAATCAAATCCAGTGCAATAAGTTATCGATCACCTCAATTGCAGGATTGCTGTATTCAATCGGTTAATAATTTTTCAATACTTAGTGATGAATTAATTGAGGTAAACAAGACCGAGCAAGAAGATGAAGCTATTCTACATTCAAATGAAACGGTACAACGAGATCAGTCAGCCAAAACCGATAGGAGATATAGATTGGGAAACAGAGCCTACGATCGGAAGAGTGAAATTGAAAATTCAACCAAAAAACTGGTCTTTATTGCAGGAGATTCAATTATTCAATATGTTCAAGGCTGGGAATTATCAAATGCAGAACAGCGGGTAGCCGTTAAATCTATTGCGGGAAGCAAAATTGAAGACATGGAAGATTATTTGAAACCTCTTCTTCGTAAAACACCAGACGAGATAATATTGCATGTTGGTACGAACAACATCAAAGATTCTGAATCATCACAAAAGATTGCTGAGAGTATCTCAAAACTAGGAGGACAAATTAAGGAGAACTCGCCCAACACAAAGGTAGCTATTTCAAGCATTATAATACGGAAAGATAAAGCCTGCATTAGAAATAAAATTAAGGACATTAATGATATCCTTAAAAATATTTGCGACCAAAATGGTTGGACTTTCATAGATAATACAAATATAGACTTGTCTTGCTCAAATCGACGAGGTATTCATCAAAACCGGAGGGGCAGCAGTCTCGTCACTAAAAATTTTTTAAACCACTTAAGGAATTGACAATCATTCCGGCCTGGTTATAGAGATCAAGAGTTTATTTCTAACCTCAGTTTTCCCAAGGTCAAAGGTTTCAAAATGGGACTTCTAAATATTGTCAGTTTGACGAAAAATATTGAAGAAATTAGAATATTATTAGCTGACCAATGTCTCGACATTCTTGCCTTAAACGAGACACGACTGGACTCAAATATTCATGATGACACTATATATATTCGGGGTTATGATCTTATTCGATCTGATCGTTCTAGAACTGGAGGAGGTGTTTGTTTATATATAAAGCAGTCCCTAAGCTATAAAAATCGACAAGATCTTATCATGCGTAGTCTTGAAGGATCTTGCATTGAGGTTCACCAACCTAATTCCAGTCCTTACGTAATTGCAACAGTATACAGGCCTCCTAATGCAACTGTGGAGATATTCGATAAAATTGAGCATCTTATAAAGTTAGTCGACAATGAAAATAAAGAACTATATATACTTGGTGATATTAATTGTGACATGTTCAATGAATTTAGCCATGCAACCAAAAAACTAAATTCAATTTTAGAATTATATCAATTATCTCAGGTTGTCAATAAACCTACTCGTGAAACAATATCTACATCCTCATTGTTAGACGTTTGTATCACTTCTATCCCTGAAAAAATAATTTTATCTGAAGTGATCTCCACGGGTGTAAGTGATCATAATTTAGTTTTTGTAGTTCGTAAAATTAATTCCGTATTGAAATCAAGGTATCATAAGAAGGTTTCAGTTCGAAATTATAAACACTTTAATGGCAGCAGATTTCAAGAAGATCTACTTAATCAAAATTGGGAGTTATTAGATAACGAACTATGTGTTAATCGAGTCTGGACATTATGGAAAAACCTCTTCCTTGATGTGTTAAACAAGCATGCACCAATTAGAACAAAGAGAATCAGAAATAAACCTAGTGTTCCTTGGCTAACTAAGACAATTAAACAAAAAATTTTTGAAAGGAATCGACTAAAAGTACGTGCTACAAAATCTAATTCTGAACATGACTGGAAAACGTACAAAATATCCAGGAACGCAGTTACAGTAGCATTGCGTGAAGCGAAAGCAATTTATTACAGAAATCGATTTGAAAGTGCAAAACGTGAACCCAAACAAGCTTGGAAGACAGTCAAATACTAAATCGTAATCGTCAAGACCAAATTATACATAATATCGAATCTGTTAATGGCTTGATTACGAACCCTACAGAAATATCGGAATGTTTTAATAATTATTTTGCGGACATCGGCCCAAAAATTTCTGAAGCCATTGATAATGGTAAGCATAAATTTGATGATTACGTTAGGAAATCTACAACAACTTTTCAATTTCGGTTAACTGACGTGTCCAAAGTATTTAATCTTCTTCTGTCTCTATGTACTATTAAAGCTACTGGAATAGATAATATTCCAGCGAAAATTCTTAAAATTGCTTCCCCGATAATTTCTTATTCTTTGACCAAAATATTCAACATGGCAATACTAACTGAGACATTTCCACATGAGTGGAAAACAGCAAAAGTCGCTCCTTTGCATAAAAAGGGTCCTCGGAAATTATTAGATAATTACCGTCCAATTTCAGTTCTGCCAGTCATCAGTAAGATATTCGAGAAAATCTTATATGAACAATTATATGAATATTTAATTACTGAAAATTTATTATCCAAGAATCAGTTTGGCTTTAGACGTTTTCATTCTACAGCTTCTGCCTTGCTGGATAGCACCAACGAATGGTTCATTAATATGGATCGTGGTTTACTTAATTTTGTGGTCTTTCTCGATCTAAAAAAGGCGTTTGATACCGTGGACCATGAAATTTTATTAAAAAAACTTGGCATGTACGGTGTCAGTTTAACCGCGTTAAATCTTTTTCGATCATATCTGACAAATAGAACTCAAAGATGTTCCATTAATGGTGAACTATCCAGTCCCAGAACAGTTAAGTGTGGTATTCCCCAAGGTTCTATTCTGGGTCCGCTTCTGTTCTTAATTTACATAAATGATTTGCCAAATTGTTTGGAGTACTCATCAACGCGAATGTTTGCTGATGACACAACGTTAACTACATCCGGGAAGTACCCCAACGAAGCGGAAACGGCTTTAAATTCTCACCTTGAAAATGTTAAGGAGTGGCTCTTTGCGAATAAACTTAGTCTAAACCTTGTCAAAACCGAGTATTTATTAATTGGATCTAGACCTAAGATAAAAAATTTAATCGTTGAGCCGAAAATTTATGTAGGAGATGCACCAATCAACAGAGTAAGAGTAACGAAAACACTGGGAGTTCATGTTGATGAATTTCTTTCGTGGGATAAACAAATTGAAGACATATCTAAGAAAATTTCATCAGGAATTGGTGCGATTAAGAGACTTAAGCCTTTTGTAGATCGAGGAACATTGAAATCTGCTTACAACGCTCTCGTACTACCGCACTTCGACTACTGTTGCGAAGTGTGGGATTCTATAGGTATATCACTATCTGATCGTTTACAAAAACTACAAAATAGAGCTGCTAGAGTCATCACGGGCAGAAAAAATGAACATAGTCAGTCTGAAATTGCTCTAAATCAACTCGGATGGAAAACTCTAAACGAACGTCGGAGACAGTTCGTAGCCAAATTGATGTACAAAATTATTCACAATTTGGCACCGCAATCACTCACTAAGATTTTCCACAAATCTAATGCTTCGATGAAGTATAATCTACGGGGCTCATCTAATAAACTTAATTTACCATTGCCAAAGACTGAATTCCTTAAAAAGAGCCTGAGCTATAGAGGAGCTAAGTTATGGAACAGTCTCCCATACGAAATAAGAAATAAAGAATCTTTCTATTCATTTAATTCATTAATCTCTACAACCAGCCGGTTATAACATTTTTAAAATTGTATTTAACAATTACTCCTGTTATACATACAACTTTCAATTTTTATTAGGTAATAATAGTATAAAAATTTTAATTATATTTGTAATATAGAATTAATCCTACGCCCCTCTTGAAAATCAGATTTGCTGAATGGGGTAAACGTAGTAAAATAAAGTTTTCTATCTATCTATAAGGTACCGTAGTAAATATAAGCTGCATCTTTACGCGATTACTACGTATGAATATATGATAACTACCCCGCTTACCTGTTTTCCCAACTTTCTCAGCGATCTCTTGAATACCACTCTCGCGCAAGTCTCTGTTTTTAAAGTCCGGACTTCTAACGTCCTAAAGGCAAGGATAATCCGGCCACATATCAGCGATTTGGTCTTGCAACATAATATCAGCAACCACGTTTTGTGCCGCCATTTTGATTCGTAAAAATTGCTTCACGCATGCGTATTGCTATCGTTTGCTAAGGTGATAACTTTTCACGCGCGCACACTTGGAGGAACTGTTCATTCGTACACAAAATTTTTCAACATGTTGAATATTCGGAGCCGATGGCACGCGTGGCGGAAATCGCTAAAAAAGCCACCGCACACTGGAGGAACTTGCTTACGCCAACTGTCACGAGTGACGATCAGATCAGCTGATAGCTCTAGTGTGCGGCGGGCTTTACATTGTCAATGGGAGACATCCTGTCGAGAGCGGGTAATAACCCATCTCAGGTGAAACCTATCTCAATGAACTCTTCCTTGGCAGGATCCCTCTTCTATTGTTTTACTGTGGTTAATGCCGGATGATTTTACTCCTGCATACGTCAATTAATCGACGTACGCGTGACCAGAGATTTTGATGCCTTAATGCGGTAGTGCAAGCTTCCCGGACGAAAGGATCCAGAGGCAATAGCCTCGTGTGGGTTAAGCGAGTTAACTTGTCTTTCTAGAAATAAATTATCGAAAAGATTAAACAAATTATACTTTCTCATTCATTTTGCATTTTTTTAGTGTGTATATACCTTTCCGTCCGTTTTGCGAAAGTTGATACTGATGAAAGTGTAAGAATTAATTTCTGTAGGGACCTAGAGTTCATTTCTGAGTTGTGTTAGTGAAAGGATTGTTGAAAATATCTGAACATGTAAAACACGGAACATAACAATGAAAGACCATTTATGAACCACCTGACTTTCTCGGCTGCCTGTATGGCGACTAAAATATCTCACTAAAGTGCTATTTGCATGGAATCAATGTAACCGACCCATCAAGATAGCTTGGTGAGCTTTGTGTCTTTTGTCTTGTCTGCTTAGCCATAAATGCCTGGGTTATTCCGGATATTAGAAAGCCTATTTACAAACTCCACCCGATCTATATAATTATTTTGCATGTAGTATAGTGAAACATGAAGTTTACGGTTTTGTTCTAGTTGGCAAGAGTTTTAGTAAGTAAATAAAAGCCTAGCTCAACATCTTAGGGTGGAGACTCACGAATAATTAAGGCCAATGGTAAGTTTAAAATTTTTACTGACGTTTCGTTGATGCTAATTAATTATTCACCTGTAAATTGTACATATAGCTCTTATGACTTCTGATCTTTTTATCCACTCTGAATATGTTGCATGTAGATACGAAACGTCAGTAAAATTATTTTTAAATTGACCGTTGGCCTCATTTATTCATAGGTCTCCACCTTAAGATATTGAGCTCGGCCCTTGTTTTCTTATTAAGACTACATTTTTCGCTGGGAAAAACCATAACTTAATATGAGTTTGGTTGTTTGGCAGAGCATGCAAATTCTCAATAAAGAAACTTAGACTTTCATGCAAAAAGAAATAAATTTTCAATTTCAACTGGATGAAACCATGCTAGAAATAAGAAATGCGTGTTCTCGCCTTCTATTACATTATGTTTGCTGACCCGTTGATACCGATTACCACGAGTCTCAAGGGTCAGCACTAGAACGTAACCACTGAGACCAGAAAACCGTGTGGAGACTGGGACTGGAAAATTAAGTATTTTATTTCTCTGATAACTTTTTGGAAAAAAATTGGGGTATGTCACCAGGGGTAACACATCAACATTTAGAATTAGGGTTAGGCTTAGTGTTAGGATTAGAGTTAGGATTGGGTTCCTAACCCTAGCCCTAACCCTAATCCTAATCCTAACCACAACATTCAGGACCATTGACATTTCAGGATTATCCTGAATCTTAGGTGAGAGGATATTAGGTAAATAAAATACTTAGTTTTCCAGTCGCAATCTCCTGACGGTTGCCTGGTCTCAGTGGTTACGTTCTAGTGCCAACCAGTCTCAAGTGGTATTTTCCCAAGACATCACGGGCGATGCACCTTTGGGGGTTTTTTAACCAGTCTTGGAAATTACGCTAGAGAACTTATTTCTCGTTTAATTGCTATGGTTAATGTGGTCCGCAAGCAATGAAAGTATCGCAGATTTTATGATCCCAATATAATATCGAACATTCAAAGGAGTTTTGAGGACTCCTCTCTATGAAACGCCATGTCTCCAAAAATTATTTAACGTAAATTATATGATTTATGTCGTCATTTACATACAATAAAGAAACAAAACTTACTTTATATCACACCATGAGTTGTTGCTTTGGAATGGTTTGATATTTTGAATCAAACCATCAAATCATGGTTTGATACAATGGAAAGACCGCAATTTCATTATAATTATGAAATCATTGTACACAATACAAGTGTACAAGTTTACAAGTCATAGTTTTCAGTGGTTAACTAAGTGAAGCTAGTTGAACTTAGGGGAGGCGGGAACAAAATTTTAGCTCAGGGTGGGCGTTTTTTACATAAAATGTTTTCAACGCCTATAATGTTGAAACTACTGGGACTATACTTACAGTTTTACATCAGTGGTAAAGCACATTTCGTGTTTAGGAGAAAGAAATGTTTCAGTGGATTGCTAAATCATGGATTAAAAGACTAAATCATGGATTAAAAGACTAAATACAATTATAAAATGCCGTAGCTTTTTTTGACCCTTATGAAGGATACTAAAAGTGGCCATACATTTATTCCCGAGTTTTAACGGCACCTTCGTGCAACTCTAAAGTATAGTAAAGTATCAACAGTTGTTTAAATGTGTGCAGTACATTAGATTTTCAATCATATAGATATTTATTATATAGAAATTTTAATTTTGAAATGAAATTACGTGCGATGGAAAACATTAGGAAACACTTTGCAGTGTTACCATATTTGTTTTTAAGGGGGGTCGAACGATATTGCGGCCCCCCTTAATAAAATGTTAGGGGGCGCGGCCCCCATGGCCCCCTACTTCCTACGCCACTGATAGTTTCACATCAACAAACGTTACGATTTCTTCTTATATCGAAGCATATTTCATTTCACTCATGATTTCAAATAAGAATGAATGATAATTTGATTATATCAAACAACGATTTGCAAATTTACTCGTGGTTTCATATGATTTTGCGCCGTCTGTCCAAAAATCAATTAAAGTCAATATCCACTTCGACGAGAATGAAAACTAGCGGCCAAAGCGCCCATTTGTACTTGAGCTTCGTGGCTTGGGTCTTCTTCCGTCTTAAAAGGTGTGAAACACTGAGGCTACGTTTACATTATACCGGATAGCTTTCCGTAGTGACGTGAAAACCGTACCAGATAGGCCAGCGATACTTTGTTCCGCTCCACCCTTGAAAGTGATAGGTTCCATATCGGATGGGTTTTCGGGGCGCTTTGAGCCTTCGATTGAATTCAACATGGAGTCACGCGAGCGTTTATGTGTTATTATTGTTAGGTTATTGCAAATAATTTTGGGCTACATAGTACAATCACAGCAAATGATCGTATTTTTTAACATGTTGACGAGCTGAAGGAGTGCACTGTTACAAGTGCAAATCTCTTCGAGGCGGATTATACTTTGCCTTTCCAAGTCCACTGTTTACATCATACCGGATAACTTTTTACAACAGTACAGAACTGTCCTGTTTACACTATACCGGAGAGCTCTTTGAACCGGCACAAAAACCTTTCCAATATAGTGTAAACGTAGCCTGAAAGCACAATGGCGAACAACAAACAAGAGCCGTGGCTAGAGCTGTGAGCTCTGTATTATCCAGCAAGATATTTCTCACGACAACCACAACGTCAACGAGTGTAGTCGCAGAGTCAGATCAAGTGCATATTTAATAAGTACTAAAGATGAATAAAGTAGTTTCGTTATTAAATGTGGTAGCTTGGTAGTTATATGTTTTTATATGCTCTCAACCTATTCTATTCAGAAAACCTTTGAGTCCCTGGATCTAACCGATCAGAAGGTTGCGGGCTCGATTCCCGTCAGGGATTCAGAAAGTTTTTCTGAGTAGAATAGCTTGAGAGCGTATAAAAGAACATCAAAGCAGTTCATAATAAATTTGTTTGAAGGCACATGAATGTGTATACTACGGCACCCAAAGATACTCACTAGTAGTTGGCAGCTCTGTCCCTTACCAACGTGTTAAAAGGATCTTAATGTAAACACAGTGCATACATATCATATCAAGAGCTGAATCCCGTCAGCTCTTGTTGTCCATAAACTCTGCATTAGGCAGGTAGAGATTCGTCAAGCCAGCTGAAACTTCGATGAGTGCAGTCGCAGACACACATAAAATTAGTATTTAATAAAAGATTAAAGAGCAATAAACTGAACTTGATATGTTACTTCAAGAAATTGTTCGAATTGTAATTTGTAAATTACCGCATTCTAAGACATTATATAATTTATGTTAAATAATTTTGGACACATGGCGTTCCATATCTTCGCAATATCAAGGACTCCCTTCCAACGACCTGTTCACGATTTTTGCCGCTCTCTTGTTTACTGTATTGCTTATTAATTTGTTCTAATCCAAAATCTTATGCATATAATTTACGTTAAGTAATTTTGGACACATGGCGTTCCATATCTCTGCAACATTAAGGAGTCCCTTCCAACGACCTGTTCACGCATTTTGCCGCTCTCGTTTACTGTATTGCTTATTAACTTATTCTAATCTATCAAAATCTTGTACGTACCCATGACGAGCTTATATGTTTTCCTTGGTTTTCAGAAAAAGGGCAATTTGATTCCAATGAAAGTTATTCCAGCTTTATTTTTGAGTTGTGTCTTGAGTATGTGGACAGACGAAAAGTTAAAATCTAAAATTGTGGAACCCAACAGCAAAATCTTCGCCCTCTTTTTTGTTTCTTTTTTTTTTGTTTGTTTGTTTTACGCGTTTCTCCAGTCTCGCAACACCCCGCTTGTTTAGATCGCTATCTAAGTACGGAAAAGTTAGGTATTTGGTAAGTAAACAGCAAAAGGGTTCCCAAGAACTTCATCGGTCGTCAACCAAGATGGGTCGGGACGAAATGCACTATTCTGCATTGGTTATACCAAAGAACAGATAAAGGGATTTTCCCATTCACATGTTAATGCCTGGTTTACACGCTCGACATAATCATAATCATAACGACATACGCAAGCGTGATACTTCATGCTTAATCAACTCCTTTCTACTTGGGAAGTACAGAAGTGAGTTGACCGTGAAGTGCTATATGTGCTTGCCTATGTTGTTATGATTATGATTACGTTGAATGTGTGAGCCGGGTTTAATGAAGTATTTTCTGATTTTTAATCTTTCGTTCAATTCTGATGTAGTTTATTAATCCTTATTCTCGCGATGCAATTGTGACGTACGATTCTTACCGAATTCGTAAAAGATCGTTGTGATTGAATGATATTTGAGTTACCGGCTGCAGGCACAGTGAGAAGGTACGTGTCCCTCACCTGTTACTATGGTTCGATTAAAATTCCGTGCAATTTTCTGATTGAGTCAATTGTGTGAGAAGAATGTTATCGAATTTGACTCTGCCAAGCTCCACAGGTTTTCTCCTAGTACTCCGATTTCCTACCGTAGTAATACTAGACTATTGAGGATAGCCCTTCCTGGGAGGCTACATGCTAAAGCACCCGTGCCCAGATTATCGTTCGTGCACCACGGAAATGCTGCGTTCACATTGGTCCTGGTGCCGGGACACGGTACCCAAGCACCCAGACTGAACAGGCTGGTAAAGCACTGGAATAAACAATTGAAGTAAATTCAGCCCAGTTACAAACTTCCCTTGCCCTTAATGATAGGAATACAACAACAAAAACAGTTTTTCATTCTTACCTATAACAGCAATAATAATAATAAGAATAACAACAATAGGAGTTACCGGCACATGATGCGACGCTCGAATAAGTTTCGATGCGTTCACAAATACACGTCATAGAAAATAGCATTATACATTAAAAGATCAAATTATTAGAGACTGGTTTACAATGCAATACAAAGATAACTTCTATTCCATCATAAAAATCCTTAAACTGGGTTCGAAACTGAAACTATAATTTGAAATGCGTTGCTTTCTCCAGGGTTTTAAATTATTGATTTTGTTAAGGCTTGGTATGTCTTCCATATGTCTTGGTATGTCTTCCGTATGTCTTGGTATGTATTCCAAATACAAGTTGTTACATCACCACAAGAAACCTATCACACAGCCATCGCCATTTTAATTCTCGGGTGCGGTTTATACCCCACTATTTCAAAATCTTCGTATTTAAAGTTTTCGATATCTGTTATCCGTCTTTTTATTTTTAACTTTGGAAAAGGTTTGGGTTCACGTTTAAGCTGCAAAGGAATAAGCAAAGCAATTCAATCGAAATATAAAAAATTTACGCCCACGTAACCGACAGTGTGTAGTTTAGACTTCATGACGCTTGCACCGACAGTGTCGTTTTTAGTTCCAACTTGCCGTAACGGTAAACTCCTTAAGAGTTTCAATGTGAAAGTGACAATTACTCTCTTTATATCAACTTCCATAAATTTGGTGAAGAATCGAAGCACGTTGCTGAACAAGTGTTCCAGCTAGCGGAAGTCGGAGTAATGGCAATGGGGAAGAGTTTTTTCTCGCCTTTCGCAGCCAACGCAGATCACTAGTAGATAGAGGAGCTATAGCATGAAATTATTTGGACGAATTATTACAAGAAAAGGGACACACTTTGTTTAAAAACCTTGTTAAGGACTAATTAGACTACATTCCAATCAAGCCAAATTTAAAATTCAATGACCGAGATTTTATTTATTCTTAACAATACATATTTTTAATATAGAAGACTATTATTAGGATAGAAACAAAATATAACTCTTTTGCTTTGATGAACCATTTGGCTAAACTATTTTTTCAAAAAATCTGAAAACCCGTAAGTGAATAACTGGGTAAGAAACATCAAACGAAATAAAGATATACCTGTGAAAGGTTCTACGCAGAATATTAAAACATAAGAAATAAATTATGCCTGGCTTACTTGCCTGTTACGAATTACGACAATCAGAAGTTTATAATTGAATTCACCATAAACGTTATATATAATACAAGGTAAAAATATATAAAAGTTTAAGTTAAAAAGCAAACGTTTTCGACCTACATAATCATCTTCAGTTTTAAACCTGAAGATCATCATGTAGACCGAAAACGTCTGTTTTTTAACGTGAACCTTTTCATCTTTTTCTCTTGTACTGTGTGATAATCAGAGGTGTTTCATGTAGACATGCAAAATCTTTTGCGTCATAGTAACTTGAGAGTTTTCTGCGAGTAGATATCTCCAGCAAGTACATTATTCAGACGAACTTTCACGACGTACGACGTATTTTTTTAATAATTTAATTTACCTGTTCTTCGAGAGCATTCACGTGATTGGAATAAACATGAGCGTCACCCAAGGTGTGAACGAAATCGCCCGGCTAAATAACCCCAACGAGAAAAAAAAATATAAGAGCGAATTGCTTATACAACATTCAGTCATCTAACTACGTCTTAGTTTATTCTTGGTTTGCACGACACATAAAGGCAACGATGTGGTAGGATCTTTAAAATAACCTTATTACCTACTACTGAACGTGTGAACCAACATGGTCGCCTAACCTTTACCTCCTAAGTATGAAAGATTTGATTTCAATCCGTCCAAATTGAAACGAACAAAAAAACAGTTTCTGGGAAAGCCACTTTCCAACAAAATAAGTTTCTTCAAACATGTGCATCACGCATTTTCTTTATGTGTATGTGCTTCTGATCAGTTAACCTATTTTGATTGGGGGTATCCAGTTTAATTTGCCCGAACATTTTGTCTTTTCGAAAATTTCCCGAATTTAATCTGATACGCACTCAAGCTATGTACGTTGTCGCCTCGTTTCTTCAGCCCTATTACGTAAATTAAATTTAAACCGGTCACCAAAAGGGGTTTTGAGCAACCTTACCAAACCAAATTTTGCACACAATTAAACGCTTTATCTGTCTATTCTTCCCCAAACTTTCTGCTTTCTTTACAAATTTTAGGGGGCGTCACACCCCTTATAGACTACGTTCCTGCTTCTGATGACGTGCGATAGAGAAATGACAAATCTAATTTTGATTAACTCGGATTTTTTACAGGGGTCTATGGATTAGAAAACTGTGAAACCACTTTCTATATATTCGATTTTAAGTGAATAAACAAACTGGTTAATTAATATTGTTAATTACTATTAATAATATTGATCAATTTATTAATATCATCGTAACTATCATTAGTGTTATCACGGGTTACTATGGTTATCGCCTGTTAAGAAAACAAAAATTCAATACAAACCAAAAATTGAAAACATCAATCTATGCTTCGAGATTCCGCTTGCGTATCTTAAATGGAAAGTGACACGGCACACTTACCTTAAGACGGCAAACATGAGCTATCATGTATGTGAGCAAAGAGTAGCTAGCAATATTGAATGGGACGCCCAGTCCCTAAAAGGGATGAAAGCAAATACTACGTAAATTAATCTCGCCAACGCCATGTCAATTTCGAATTTAATGCATCACATCTTTTAATAAAACAGCAATTCTAAACACCCTAATTTTGTTAACAAATGCTTAACAAATATCCTCTCACAACACTAAATCGTCAACTTCGAGTAACAATTACATTCACAAACTCGAGACTAAAAATACACTAAAAATTATTCATTAGAATTTGAGCTAAATTATGTAATGCTACAACGAACAGTGCTGGGAAACTGAAGACAAAAGCATTTAAAAAAGAAGTCAACAGACTTTTTTTAAAATTGTCAATTAAGTAGTATTATACATTGATTCCTACATAATATATGGACTAATTGGCATTTGAATTTATTTCTTTAAATGGAAATCTTAAGTAAACTTGAGTAAAGAAAGCATAAGTAAACTGTTTATAAATTGCCGAATGAGTTATTATTCCTTTATACCTACCTGCCGAATGAGTTATTATACCTTTCTTATATTAAGAATTCATTTAAATAGCATGTCTACCGGTTATTTTGAAGTTTCAGTAAATTTTAACATAGAAAATCGATGGGAAGAATTCATAATTCTAAATAGTATTCTCCATCCAATTTACAGCATATTAATTAGGAGCTAATTTCTCTTGTGTTTTCTTCGTGAATTATTAATGAGTACTTTAAGTTGCCTTTGAACCACATCCATTGAACATGTACTACTTGTAGTAGTCTGTTTTCCTATCACATGCCTCTGGGTTTTGGCACTTGACAGCCACAGACCTATCACTGGGTCTAGGTTGAAAGTTTTTATGGACATTTCAGCATTCTTTACAGTAAGCAGGTTTGTTAAAGTGATTTCCTTCATGTTGGTTTTGAGGCTTGTTTTCAGCGTCTTCATCGCTGAGAAACAGCGTTCGCATGTTGCAGTGCATGGCGACAATGCCAGCATTACCTCAACCAAAAGCAGGATGGACTTGAGGTCTTCAGGCTTTGAAGACCACAAACTTGCGTACATGTCTACAGGTTTTTCTGTCCAGTGTACATTGACGTAACTCTTGAGGTCCTGCCACTGAGACTGAGCAGCTAACTTCTCATCTTTGGAAAGAACTCAACTAAAGTATTCAAGTAGACTTGAAATTTCCTGGTCTCCATAGACTGGTCTTTCAGTTCGATTTTGGGGCAAGTTTTCTTGATCAAAGACCCAAAATAGACAATTGGCACTTGACTAAAGATTTCAAAACTTTTCTCAAGATACTCAACGGTAGCAGTAATGATACTTGAGAAGGTTTCATCTAAATTCTGTCGGCCCAATTGGCCCAAGCTTGACTTCCCAGATGGATATCTTCATTAATTTTTTTCTCAAGCAGACAAACTCACAAGACTTTTGAGACTACTTCACTTGCCCAAGGGACCACCAAACGTCTGTTTTCACTTGCCAAGAGCAAAATTTACTTCTCCTGGGCCATTGGACCAGGGGTTTCCTACCCTACAGTGGTTGCTGCAATCAACTGACTTCCCCCTTAAGGGGGTGGAGTAGAAACGGAGAAGAGGTTCCTTTTGGGGAGTCATTTTTTAACAATGTTATAGCTAATAACTTTAAAATTGCGCTTGGTTACTTGATTTGTTGATTTATGGCAGATGAAACCGCAAAGAACAAACGTAGGATTACAGATGACCTTATCCAAGCCTAAAAGTGAATCCTTTAAACCCACTCCCCCTCAATCCGTATTGCCACTAGCAAGATGGACTAAATGCAAATAAGATTGAGGGTAAAAATCTTATTCAGTGAAGCATAATTGGAATATAAAGAATGCTAGAATGAGGTTTTGGGCTCATTCTAGAGAAGGCTAGAATGGGCAAACACTATTCCAATTTAATGCCCAGACATTACAAAATTTTTTGGAAAAGTCAAAAAAGTGTCTTTGACTGCTCCAGCTAAAGTCGGACGTTGAAATGCGGTCTATTTAAAGACATTCCAGATATGCTTCTGTGGAAACATGCAATTTCCTGAGATTAAGTATGGTTCTAACTTAAGGGTTATTTTCCCGTTCTGTGAAAGGCTTCCCTGAGATCTTTATTTTGGGTTAGGGTTAGCGATAGAGTTAAGATTAGTGTTAGGATTATAGCTGGGTTAAGGTTAGGGTTCGGGTTAGTGTTAGCAATAGCACCATACTCGTTATTTTGCTGGGAGATAAAGCACCATGAAAAATAAGTGGACATGAATTTAAAGATAGGCTGCTAGTTTAGTGATTGCAGAGATCTCACACGCGAGTATCTTTTTCTGTATCGAGTTTGTCAAGAAACATTTTCCTTTCGTAATGACGGAATAAGAATTAATTCTACTGACACGCACTGCTGCGTGTAAGTCAGTTGTTCATGTGTGATTTTTTAAGGCAGTTAATAGCAAAATTAGATACTGAAGAAAATCAGCTAAAACCCTTTTTTCATTAAACTCAGTTGTTTCGAAATACAGACTAGTGGTCTTCCCCTTATCTCAGTACAAATCTTGAAGACTTTCCAAGAACGTTTTGTGATATATTTAAGCCAATTTTAAGGACCCGTAGCAAATGGCACAAAAATTTCTAAAAAACCTAAAAAATATATAATGCATTAATATATAGCCACAACTATGCCAAGTGTCATGACAATGACTAAACCATCTCTGATTTCATGTGAATAAAGATGAATGATTGCAAATACACGGTACAATATAACCCATGGCTATTCAAAATCGACACCAGCTTTATTGAAAGGCAACGGGGCAAATAAAATTTGAAGACTTTTGATGAACTCGCGTAAGTTTTTAGAAACGTTCAGGCGCTTTTGAGTACTTAATTTAAAAATAAGAAAAAGACCTTCATGGTTTTCGACTGGGTTCGTGCAACTCTTATAAAGCTGAATTCAAGGAATATTCAAGACGTTTTCAAGGAGAACAATGACAATCGTCAAGGAGCATTTAGGGAATTTTTGTAACAAGAAAAGACCAAGAAATATACATCATTCGAAAGTCATTTCTTTAGTTTCTTTTTCAATTTGTCCATCATTTCATGTAAATCCTCAGCCTATTTTTTCTTGCTCTTAATTGTTTTCCTGTAGCTATTAGCTTTTGAAAAGGACTTTTGAAACTTGGGTAGGTTTTTAGGAAATTTAGGGGCTTTTGAGCACTTGATTTTAAATTAATAAAATTTAAGGACTGTCATGGTTTTCGTCTTGAGGACCCGTACGAACCCTGGAAAAACACTTCAAAGACCTTAGTTATTTTCTCTTTTAATCATGACTATTAGTGAACACCTTAAACCATATTTTACTAACCATGTCTCCTGATCTTTGGTATAATTGGCACGATAATTCACCATTCGCAACATAGAATTGTACCAATGAATGACAAGGTGGAAGAGCCATCTTTGGTAGATCTAAGGAATTAATAAATCACACTATTCCTGATTTACCAATAGCTCTAGTAATCAATAGTATAATACTATCAATAGTAAAAATAGCGTTGTACTTAATATACTCATGGCACCACCTGGTGTATTTGACCTCCAATACAATATGTTAGTATATAGCTGAGGCAGCGAGCGATCCGAATACGGAAATCCTACAATTGGATTGGTTCATAAGCGGTCGGATATTTCTCGTATAGCATGCTCAGGAAGGGGAATTGTAGAAAGCTTTGCCAATGTCGAATAAGAATAAAAAATCTTGACAAAAGATGAAGTAAAGTGTGTTACCAACTATCAGAAAAGCAAAAGTAGCCATGCAGAGTGAAGCTGATGAAGAAATTCTCTATGAAATGACGACAGAATTGCAGGTTTTTATTGGACGTTCAATTACATTTTAGTTAAGCCATATTACTTATGGTGAAACAAACTTGGAAAAGGGGCATATTGGTATCCAAAATATGATTAAAACACAAGACAAAATTGAGAAGGTAATACTTCCACAATAATATAGGTGTGACATTGACTGTGTAATATAACGGAAATATTACGTTCTCAATTTTGCTTTGTGTTCTTACTCATATTTTGGGTACCAATATACTACTTTTCTGGAGTTTGTTTTACATATTTTTATAAAGTTGTCGGAAGGCATTGATTAAATTACTTATTGACCTCCCTTGTTCGGTCTGTACTAGTGAAATATCGGACCTCTGTTTTTGCACGGACCTCGACTCGCCGCATTCCTATTAGTCTGAACTTAAAAACATTGATCCTATGTTTCACGAGTACAGACCTCACGCTCGGTTACTTAGTAGTAAATACGTTCATCTACTGCTTGTCAGGGTCAGCTCAGTGAGAAATATTGGTAATAATACATTTTACAGCCCAAAATCGTAACACATTCGAATAAGCACACTAAGAACTATAGATGCACGTTCGTCAAGTTCGTACTTATAGAAACGAACCGCCAAACGGGAATCGAACCCACAACCTTCTGATGACCGGTGAGTCGCTCTAACCATTGAGCTACCGAGACTTAGAGGTTGAACAGGGGTTCAAGTTCGACATATGAACTGCCCATAGGGCAGCCACGAGAAAAGCGTAAAAAAAACAGGAGCAGCTGGGCGAGTGTTTTAGTTTTTCGTAAGTCAAGCAATCCCCCAAGTATTTAATAATAATAATAATAATTTATTTTGACAGGTTAGCTTCTTCAGCACAAACATGCGGCTGTTATCAATAAAGGACCTGTTTTCTAAAAACTAAATTTATGCTAAAATCGCAATGAAGTTAAGACTTCAAGTTAAAAATTAAGACTAATACTATTTGTTTTCATCTTAAAAAGCAACAGGGAGTGTTCCATTTCCAGGTGATCAGGAAGCTTACTAAAAATTAAACCCCCTTGATACGAAAAGAGTTTTCTTCCACACTTGGTCTTAACCTTAGGTAAACTAAGGTTGGTGTTGTTTCCTCGCGTATTTTTAGAGTGCAATAATCTTGTGAAGCAATTATGAAGGGCCGCAGGTGCAATGTTATGTAAGCATTTAAATACTTCATAAATGCATCTGCGATTCCTAAGGTCGTTAACACTTGGCCAGTTAGGTGGACTGTTAGATCCAGTTACTATGTTTTTGGCTCGATTCTGGATATCTTCAAACTTTTGTTTATACGTGTCCGATAAGTTCAATAAGACATTGCAATATAGCATCACTGGCAAGACCATGATCTCATAGATTTTTTAAGCTGTAAAAGGACCAATATTCTGTCGTATCCTAGACAGCATTCGTACACATGATGATGCCTTTTTCAATGTCTTTTTCAAATATTCACGATAACTCAAGTTTTTATCCATATAAATACCAAGATATTCATAGCCATTTGATTCCGTTATTTGAGCGCCATTAATTTCGAGATCCAATTTTGATGATCTTGAGGTTTTACGGTGCGTACAAAACATCACACATTCAGTCTTCGATTTTTTCAGGTTAACTACTAAATTATTAGCAGAAAACCAATTGCCCACCAATTGGCCACCAATTCCAGGTCAGAATTCAGGTGCTCTTGAATATTTTCACAATTTTTATCAGAATAATATATTACGGCATCATCAGCATATAAAATGATTTGACTGTACTTAAGATGGAGCTCCACATCATTTATTAAAAGAAGGAACAATACTGGGCCCAGGACCGAGCCCTGGGGAACACCACAATAAACTGAGCGGGTATCAAACTGAACACCATCAAATACTACAAAATGTTTTCGGTCATATAGATAGCTCTCAAACCAATTAAGCTCTTTGTTTCTGATACCATAGATAGGCAATTTAAATAAAAGGCGTGCATAGTCAACCGCATCAAAGGCCTTAGGCAGGTCAACAAATACTGCAGCAGTCATCTGGCCTTTGTCCATATTTCGTCGTAAATCATCAGAAAATAAAGTAACTGCATGTTGTGCGCATGAATGCTTTCGAAATCCAAATTGACTATGTGAAAGAAGGTTATTATCCTTTAGATAATTATATAGTTGTCCATGGACCACATACTCAAAGACTTTTGACAAAACTGGCAGAAGGGAAATTGGTCTATAATTATCCATTTTTGACCTCTCATCGGCTTTATAAATTGGGACGATTTTGGACAGTTTTCAGATGTGGGAAAGAGAGAGCTTTCTAGACATCGGTTTACTAGATTTGATAGCGGCTTGGCAATAAAATCAATGCCGTCAATTAGAAGTGATGTTGGAATCTCATCATGGCCTTGAGCCTTTGACCGGCCAAGGCATTTCACGATATTTCGGATTTGCATACTATTTGGATCACACTATCCTAACACGGGAAGCCAGTCGGTATTTCTTTCATAAAATAACGACAGATGAAAAGCAGTTAACTTAATAAACACAATATGAAGTAAATAATTTTCCCGAAAATGATCAACTACCAATCAGAGACTCAGACGAGTTTACGAAGATCGAATCCTGGTCAACAAAGTGAAGCCACTTCAACGCAGTGAAAAGAGGAACAAGCGAGTTTCTTAAAGCTATTTCAAAGTCAAGCAACGCACAAAATCTTTGAATCACAGTATTCAAACTCACGAAAACCGTTACGTGTTTGTTTTTTTTTTTTATAAAATGATAAACTGAACGTGCAAAATAAACTTCAGCACACTTTTGGCGGGAAATTTTCCGTGTTTCGATAATCTTATCCAATCTTATCGAATTTCTTACCTGAATCTTTTCCGTGCTTGGATAATCTTATCGGGTATTAACCAATCAAACCTTGCTACGTGTCATGTTATTTTATGAAAACTAATCTCATTGTGCTGTCGGACAACTGGTGTATCCGTTACTGTATATCCTACGATCAGGTTAAAATGTGGGAATTCATACTCTTAAACACTTTGGTCTC
The DNA here is from genome assembly GCA_030142905.1 of Heliopora coerulea. Taxonomy (NCBI): domain Eukaryota; kingdom Metazoa; phylum Cnidaria; class Anthozoa; order Scleralcyonacea; family Helioporidae; genus Heliopora; species Heliopora coerulea. The sequence goes on from JASJOG010000162.1 coordinate 236,384, forward strand.
ACCTACTGGGTTCCAGGCAGACATAATAATACGTCTGTCACAAGGATTGGTATTAATGGTATGTATGACGTTCCTCAGTTGATCAACACCTTGTCCACTGTAATCCGTATGCATGTTTTCATATTGAGCCCCGAAGTGCCGCCACTGGAATCCGTAGACTGGACCCAAGTCTCCCTCTTCTCTATCCGTCAGTCCTAAAATGAACAACAAAAAGTTAATAAAATAGACCCCGAACACAAAGTTTGCCATTGTATTGTGCAGACTAGGGTGATTTATTGGCCACCATAACGCCAGCTTTTATGAAAGAATGACAAAAGGACCCTCAAACATGTTTCAAGCATGGTTACATTATAATTTAGCGATAACCAACTGCAAAGAAAAATATTGATTACTTATTAACCGAGCATGAAGTCTGTACGAGAAAGTATTTGCCTGAGGTTTTGCACTTTAATTAGCTTAACTTAGAACAAGAGGAGCTGATTAAACATAATATTAACTCTTGCCTGGCTACAGTCCGGTTTCCAGGCTGTATAGTACATGTATCGACTGTTATTAATATATTGTGGGTATTATAATCCCAGTGGATTGTTTCCAATTATATATTCAGTGTATACGTACGTTCGGCATATGCGCTTGGAGGAGAGCGCGTGTGGAGGGGAGCACGTGGAGGGGAGCGCTCGGAGGGGAGCGCTCGGAGGGGAGCGCTCGGAGGGGAGCGCTCGGAGGGGAGCGCTCGGAGGGGAGCGCTCTAGGTCTAAACAGTAACCCTACCTTGCCTTTCCAAAAACTCCCTTGAGCCATTTGCATCCCATATGTGAATCTTTTTCTCAGCAAGTTCTTTACTATTAGTACTCCCACGAATAAACCACAAAAGCTCTTCTGCTACACCTCTCCAGAATACGCTTTTTGTTGTGAGCAAAGGAAATGTGTCATCTCTCAAACTATAACGCATCTGGGCTCCAAACAATGAAATTGTACCAGTTCCTTGAAACAAGAAAAACCGAAGCTAATCAAGTGGACAGTATTAATAACTATGAGCATGTGAACCATCAGTAAGTATGTAAACCCTTATGGAATTCAAATGGGGAAAGAGCTGTTAAACTACATCACGTCTATACAGCAGTTTCCATCCACTTCACAAATCCAAAGATACAAAGTTATGCCCAGCACCAAAATATTCAATTGTTTGACGCATTATTTTGAATTCCCAGCTCTGGCCACAAAAAGCTTAAAGACAGGAATTACTGTAGTGTACAAACTGCGCTGTTGCAAAATTATATAAAATGTAAATACACACACTTGTTATTATATTGGTTAAGTTTATCTCTTTAGCTGCTGATTTTTTGGGTGATCTTTCAGGTCAATCCGATGAGAATGCAATTCTGTGTATAGGTAATATCTTTACTGAAGACTCAGAAGATGAAATCAAATGAAAGGAAACTGGGCCACATGTGTTCTGCTAGTATACCGTATTTACTCGATTGAGCGCCGCCCCCGAAAGAGCGCCGCATTTATTATTTTCAAATGCGGCGCTTAATCGAAGCACCGTCAGATTTGTTGAAGACGCTAATATAAAACAACCGCAAATCTTAGATCAACCTCGAAAATTTACTTTCTTGTATTACAATGCTTTTTAGTTCAAAGTGAGTGTACTTTAAAGCTCTTTTACTTAACTCTGTCTTCAGAATTTTGGCAAGGCGCAGGTCCGTCGTGAACGCCGAAAACTTTGCCGGAACAACAAGGCCAATACAGGCGAACCTGACATTTACTCTCCTTTTGACTCTGAAGATGACCGCCGCTAAGGCTGTCGAAACGTCAGTCACTTCAACCAACAGTCTTTCTCAAGACTACACTAACCTGGACGATCAACTTCCTCAAACATGTCACGATTCTCCCAGGTTCAAACCATTTACTTTAATTACGATCACTTGGACGACAGAGCGAACAGCTTGCCAACGACTACATCCGTTTCGCAAGCAAGGTCAGACGTACTCGCCAACAACTCTGGTTCAACCACCACTGCAAGGATTTTGGTCTCGTTCCCGCAGGACTTAGAATTAAGTCCCCGTTGAACACACAAGAGGCTATTCAGATCGTCAACTCCACCAGCAGACGACTGATCCGAGCGCGGATTAACGACTGCCACAGACGACTCAACTACTACAAAAACCAGCAGCAACGAAGACTGGACAAGCTGAGACAACTGGTACCAACAAACGTGAGTACCTACTTACTTTCTACTATACAAACCATTGCTGACAAACGAGCTCTGAAAAACGAAACAGAATATCGAGCGAAATACCAACAGAAACTTGAACGATTACAACGCAGCAGAACACGTAAACGACAAAAGCATGACGATAACTGGGTCAAGAATATTTCCTCGCGCCCTTTAGACGAAACTGAAACTCGATTACTATCCTACGGACTAAAACACTCTATAACACCTAAACATATACCGACTGAGGCAATTGTATCGAGTGTCGAGGCTGTCTTAGCTTCTCAAAGAGATTTGGCAGAGACAACAAAAGACGAGATCAGGAGTAGGGTCGCCTCCACCGTACAATCGGCCTCTATACGTGATACTAACTTGACGACAGTCGAAAAACAAGCACTCAAACGACTAAAACATGACGAAAACATTGTCATACTACCAGCAGACAAAGGACGCGTTACTGTTGTTGTGGACAAGACCGATTACTACGACAAAATGGACGAACTAGTTAACGACAAACAAACCTACGAACTACTTAAACGAGACCCTGCACCATTACTTCAACGAAAACTTAACTACAAAATTTTCTCAATGAGAAAAACTAACACGATCACTCAACAAACTTACTATCGACTCAGGTGTTCGCTACCGCGATCACCAAAGCTGTACGGACTACCGAAACTTCACAAGCCACAAATACCCATGCAACCTATAGTTTCGTTCTGTGGGTCGCCTACTTACGAACTTTCCAAATACTTAACAACCATACTGCAACCACTAACCAACAAGTCACAACATAGACTACGATCGACTGAAACCTTCATCAACAATCTCAAAACAGTACAAATACCACACAACCACAAGCTAGTGTCTTTTGACGTGAAATCACTGTTCACCAGTATTCCGCTTCAACTGGCGCTAGAATGCACCAAAACTGCCATCAACGAATTCACTGACGCACTTCCTTTACCTACAGGGGACACCGTGGAACTACTGGAACTTTGCCTCACATCAACTTACTTTCAATACAACGGTAAACACTACAAACAGTTACATGGCACAGCAATGGGCTCACCCGTTTCTGTTGTGGTTGCTGAAATTGTAATGCAATCCATAGAGGAACGAGCTCTTGCAACTTACAAACACACGTTACCTTTTTGGTTTCGTTACGTTGACGACACGATTACTGCACTACCCGAAAACGAGATTGACGAGTTTCACAAACACATTAACGAACAGAACAGTCACATACAATTTACCAAAGAGATTGAAGAAGGCGGAGCTATTCCGTTCCTAGACTGTTTGGTAAGTCGTGACAATAACAAACTACAGACCACTGTCTACAGGAAACCAACGCATACTGACAGACTACTGGACCAATCATCGTACAATCCAACCTCACACAAAGCTACCACCATCAAAACATTGACGAGACGCGCACAACTCATTTGTAACTCACCCGACGCTCTACGCCTAGAAAATGACTACTTACAATGCGTTTTCCACAAAAACAACTATAACTCTGACTTCATCAAACTTAACACTTACAAAGACAATGAACGCGACGAAAACAACAGTCCGACAACAACTACAGCAACGATACCCTACATAAAAGGTACGTCTGAGATTATCTCGCGTATCTTACGACCATACAACATACGAGTAGCGCACAAAACCGATCACAACTTTACGACATGTACTGACTAACGTTAAGGACAGAGAACAACCACACGAAAGACAAGGTGCAGTTTACAAAATTAATTGCTCCGACTGCCAAGCCACTTATATAGGTGAGACTAGCAGAAACTTAAATATACGACTCACAGAACACAAACGAGCGACAAAAAACGGAGACAGAACCAACCACATTGCCGAACACCACCGACAAACCAAACACAACATTGACTGGGAATCGGAAAAATGCATTACGTACAGCACCAACTACAAACAGCGACTCACACTAGAAAGCTGGTATACGAACTTAGAACAAAATCCATTAAACCGATCACAACAATTACCGGGACCTTACAAATGACTAATTCACAAAGTCAAACGTGCGAGCAGCCAATAGACTTACACTTCGACAAACTGATAATTAACGCCTACACAACCACACCCATTGCTTCTCACCAACTATCAAACCTCCATGACTAATACGACCGCCCACTGACATTTACTCTCCTTTTGACTCTGAAGATGACCGCCGCTAAGGCTGTCGAAACGTCAGTCACTTCAACCAACAGTCTTTCTCAAGACTACACTAACCTGGACGATCAACTTCCTCAAACATGTCAAGGCCAATTTCTCTCTTCCTCTTTCTAGTGACTTGTGCGACGAGTTTGTTTTCCGTGTTTGCTTCTAGAAAGTTCTTCATCAAGCGCGACAATTCTATCGGAACGTGACCAACAAGCGTCTTCTTTTCGTTCGCAACGTCCAACTGTTTTGTAACGCGATATGCGCCAATGGCGTTTTCATCGTGTTCTTTCGCTTCAGCCCGCGTATCCTTGTTGCACTCTAGTTTTTCATCCATGACGGGAGTCCAGACGCACTTATAAACATGATGTCCCCGGATAACGGATGATAAGCCGATGGAACCAAGCTAAAACCTATGGTGGTTTTCAAAGGAGCAAAACGAGAAGTTGCTGCTCTGAGTCAGGAGTTCAAACATAAAGCAGTCGTTGCAACTTCAGACAACGCTTGGATGAACACTGAATTGACACAAGTTTGGATCAACTCTATCCTTGGAGCATTCTCATTCAACCGTAGACTGTTAGCTTGGGACTCATATGAATGCCATATCGAAGATAGCGCAAATGAGTCCCTGAAAGCAAAGAAAGTCGATCGTGTAATTGTTCCAGGTTGTACCAAGTACATTCAGGCGCCAGACGTGAGTTGGAACAAGCCATTTAAACACGGAGCGATCACATAAGAAGAGGCTGAGTTTCTCAGCCTGTCAATTATGATTAAGGAAAGGTCGCATGTTATTGGTCAATTGAGTTCAGACTAATTTCCGGTGGACGAATATCACGTTCAATTGAGGAGAATATAGGAGATGAATTTGTTTCCTACGACGTTGCTGCCTGGATAGTATTTTGCGCCTGTTGGCCATTTGAACTGTTTTGACTGAGCCAACAATCCAAGAGCAATTCCATCACTTCAATATTTCCTGCCGGTTTTCCGTTGGACAGTAACTGATTCCTCACGGTGCTGATCTTTTTACGTACTTCTACCAAGCGCCCTTCCTCATCGCGTTTCTTTTCCATTTTGAAGCCGTAGTAGACTTTATTGCGATCATACTTGCTAAGCCCCGCAGAAAGCGGACTTGTGGTTTGCGCAGAGGTAGAAGTCCGAGCTGTTGGATGAGAGCAACCGAGCATATTTGCCACAAATGAATTTGAAAGTGGCGCCAGTTTTTGTTTATATTTACAATATTACAAGCTTCAAGTATGCGCCAAAAAGAATACAGATGGCTGACACATCGCGGACGTAATAAAATGTGAATCGTGCCCAAACACTATGCGGGTAGGATGACTATAAGTGAATGAAGATGTGCAGGACGTCTCGAATGATTATAATACGACGTATAACAACCAGAAAAATCAGTAAATGTGGCATGTTCAGCCATTTATTGCTTTATATATTGTTTAGCTGTATTTTAAAGAGACATTTTAAAAGTATTTCCGTAAGCTTTAGGCTCTAGGACACGCTTGTGGAGCTCTACGCTGTCCAGTTCAGTCACGCTTCAAAGTGTCCGCCATTTGGAAACATGCAACCGCCATACGAAGCCAGAAATGTGGGAGGAGCTTACCCTTTTATAGCGTCGCTCCGTGTTTAAAGCCTCTTGTACTGAAAAGTACGACGAATGGCTCGGCACAATCGGAATACACGAAGAAACAGCAGCTGGGAACTTGAAAGCACCCCCAAGAAGAACGACTTTACAATGGATTATCGACGCTTGGACCGATTTGCCAACGGATATTATCAAGAAATCCCTCACATGCTGTGCGTTGAACCTTCCCGTTGATGCGTCACAGGACGATTCCATTCACTGCCTGAAAGAGGGACAGCCTTGTAGCACCAGACGAGAAATGCTTCGATCGCAGTTGGATATCCTGGATGAACCAGACACGAATCCCTTTCAATGCGACGAATTTACGTCTTCTGATGTCGAGGAGGCATATCCAACAACGGTTACGATGTAGCAGTTGGACTCAGATCATGAAGAGGACAGTGACATTGATATTTTGTAAACTTGTAAACAGTGTAAAACCTTTCCGCCGTCAAAATGGGGACATTTAGTGACAAAGACATTTAAAACTTGTTTATTTCATTGTTAAAAGTTTTTGTTATAATTCACAAATAAAAGACTTTTTTAAAGAGCGCTGCCTCCGAATGAGCGCCACATCTAAAGCTCTGAAAATTTAAAGAGCGCCGCGGCGCTCAAACGAGTAAAGACGGTATAGCTAAAAGTAACTAACCCAAAATCTTGGAGCCCGCAATAAGGTGGACCGGTGTAGGTGCCAGTGGGACTCTGCAGAGACTCTACTCCCATGAACTCACTGTCCCCTTGACAGAGGTAGGGGGAGAAGCAGAGATGAGGCTCTTTTTGCTTGCTTGTTTCGTCATTTTTAACAATGTCATATATTCTAAATTTTGCTTGGTCACTTGATTTGTTGATTTGTTGTGGATGAAAGCCAATAGAACAAATGTCTTATACAAGTAAAACCCTAATGGCTGGCTAGTGGCTAAAAGTTAAAAAAATAATTAACGACAAATTCTCAGGGAGATGATAAATCCATAGTTAAAGGGGCAGTTGGTAACAACATTGGGTAAAATTAAAATGTCCCCACAATGTTGGTACACTACCCAGTTTCCTTCCCAACTTGATTGGCCATTATACCTACTAAAAATGTACTGCAATGATAAGGCAAGCATATACTTGTTATTGAAAATCTTTGGCCAAAATGAATTGTTTTGTTACTAGGCTACAAGTAAAAAGCAGAAAGCTTCGAGGTAATAAAACTGAAATTACCCAAATTTCTGTAAATGTTTTGAAAAATTATCAAAACAATGAAAAATCCAAACTTAATCAGGGTCCGAATTAGCACTTCGCAAATCGCATTTTGCGAAGCAATTTTGCAAATTGCGAAAATCTGCAAAGCGATTTTTCTGGAAACTGTGAAGATTTAGCGTTTTTTGTTTTTGACTCACGGATACTGCGTAGCAGCTTTGGTGATTTTATGCAAATTCTTGCGCTCTTTCCAAATATTCTAATAGCGCTAACAATGACACAACGACCAAGCTGCTTTGCTACGATGCATCGTCACTACGATGATTTCTGAAGTAATATATTGCCATAACAAATTTTGTTGATTGTTGTCCACAAATTCCATGTTACGCCCATCATTGCGTGTAACATTTTTCGAAAAATATACGTTGCGTTAAACTTCGTAGATATAAGACAGAGTCAAATTTACACCTAATTAGAGATGCAACTTGAACGCATTTCTTTAACAGTAGCACAGGGTAACATCCATCACGCAACTTGCCTAGCCAGGATAACTTGTCTAACTCATCGTCCAATAAATTACAAATTGCCCTTGGTTATCTTTCGCAAATGTTGACAAGACTTTGTTTCTATTGCTGCAAATAGCCACTAACACTCAGCGAGTTTCTCACCACGAGTTATTTCGCGAAGTTTAATTTCCGCTTCGATAAATCAAAAGCTCAGTAAAAAGTCTCACCTGAATACCGCTTGGTGAAATATCACTTTTCTGTTTCGAGGTTTTACTGCGAAAAGCCAGTCAAAAAAAAAACCTTAATTGCAAAATGTAACTCAACCTCCTCCGTTTTAAACATGGACGGTTTGCGTCAGGCTTGCGATCTACCTTGTGAGCCAGATAAAACTGTCTACGCAAAAATTCCATTTTTGATGTAAGCAAAGTCTCAGTAGTTCACTTAATAGACAAATAAAGAAAACAAGACATTCAATTTTATTCTAAAAATTTTATTCTAATTTTATTTTAATTATTTTAATTTATTCTAATTTTTATTCTAAAATTTTATTCTTGAATTTGGGGGTGTACGTGTATTAAATGTTGTTTTTCGGAGAAAAAAAAAATTGCGAAGCTATTTTGGACCGCTAATTCGAACCCTGTTTAATGCTACTGTGATCTCTTGTGGCTGCTGGTTGATGTCTCTAAACCTACGAAGTCTTTGTCATTTTTCCATGAATTTCATTCTAGCACTTCAGCTACATTTTGTGACAAACTGTACCAATGTCTGATGAAATATTTTCAGCTTTTTGCAATGGCAATCATTAGCAATGACAAATCATTTTCAACCATGTCTTCAAGTTCAGTATATTGGACATCTCAATAAAGTCAATTACCAATAATTAAAACAGTTGTACTAACAATTTGATGTAGCATTTAACCATTTAAGGGGCAAGGGTGCACTTTAGTATTTTACTCTGGCTAACACCTGGAAATTTTACTGATCACAGGTGTGAGCCCCGTATGTTAAAGTGGTAAACACTATTTCCTTGACCCATCAACAGGGAAAGCAGCACTTTTTTATTTTATTTATTTATTTATTTATAAGAATATATTTTTACAGGATATCGCTTCAGTTATAAATAAACTGCTATCAATGCAAGTCCTGCATATAAAAGTAAAATATACATGTGATGTACTGTGATAATAATATCTAATATAAGAAAATATAGCAGTATTATATATTATATATTACCATTGAAGCTATTAGAAATGCATCCTTTATAAAAGAAGGTGCATTTAGTTGATTCAAGCCTTACTTTGTGTTTTACTCTGGCAAATGCCAGATGATTTTAATCATCACAGGGATGGGCCCTGCACATGCTCAACATTTTACCTAGCAGACATCTCCTCAACTAATATAAAACTGTATATCATTGGCCAATAAAAATTTTGAAGGGCCACATTAGTAGTTATAAGGTTAGATCTGATTAGTACCTGTTCGGTCATCTTTCTTTATTCCATGTTTCATTATCTTCCTTATGAGATCAAGATACTGATACTCTTCATGTTTTTCAAAACTACTCTGCACATCACATTCTTGGTCTATTCTCAGCATTTTGTCTAAAGCAGAGAATGAAAAAAAGGAAACCAAATAATTTAGTTCACCACAGCGACCATCAGGGTGATTATGGTTTGTTCAGCTACATTTGAGGAGCACACTGTAGCTTAATGTGATCATTCAACATCCTGACATTGGGGACATTGGCATATTTAGTGTGGGGGCCATAATACCATGCCCCCCTCACATATTGTGCTGCATTAGAAACTTAGGCACGCATAAGATTGACCCACTTGTTATTACTTATTAGAAGGGATCTTTGCTTTTGAATAAATCACAGTAAGTCAATCCAGACCAATGTCATGCCAATTAACTGGCCTTCTAGCCTTTGTGGCCTACTGTTGGCCCATCCTGGTTTGGTAATGCCTTCCCTCCCACCCCACCCTCACTAAGGAAAATCCTAGCTACACTACTGATTAAGGATCACCTTGGCAGAGAAAGCATCAGCTGAAACTTGAACTTGTTGAAACTTTGTCAACTATATATTAACTGATCCAAGGATATATTATATTAACTCATCCCAAGGATAGTACCATCAGAGCATTGATAACAATGTTTATAATCTTTCCCATAGCTCCATTCTTATATGCAATGCAGCAGCATTTGAAAAACATATACAGGGTTATAATGACTGTGGAGTTAAGGTTTCCCAAAAAAATACAATTTCCACTGTGTGAGAGGATCTTTCTTTGGTTTTTTTCTTAAGTTTTTGGAGAACAAATGTTTTAGGGAGGTTCAAATTGAGTTTGTACCCAGTATAAATAGATCTAAAAGCCCAAATAAAGTTGGCTTTCAGTTTGATAATTTCTTCATTTAAGAACATTTGGTTTCCAGAACAAACTTTCCAGCAAATTATTTTCTTGGGATAAAGGTTCAGCCTAAAGCACTGCACTTGATACATCCACTCCAAAAATACCACATGCAATTATGCAAATAGTTGTATTTTGACCAACAATGGACAGTTCCATACAGTGTGTCTGAGTTCCTAAAAAGATTCTGTCTTCAGCAGCAGAATCACTGAGGCTTATGACTGCTGAATGTGCCAAGGGCAGCACTACAAGTGGGATTGGGGCAACTCATCCCTTCTATTTCCTACTAAGGTCAATTTTACAGCTTGCCACAATCTAACAAGAAAATGTTGAGAATGGTTGGGAGCAAGTTTTTGAGTGAAGTCTTTGGACTGTTGTTCTGTTTTCATGGCTTGTTCACATCTCCAGAAAAGTCAATTGTATGATTCTTCTGAATGTTTGAATAGAAAATTGCAAAAAGAGCCACTTCAGAGAATGAAAAGGCCATATATGGCCATGAACAATTTCACAGGGGGTTTCACTACCAGACCCTTGCTATCCTTCCCCAAAACTGATGGGTAGCTCAGGTGCTACCACTGAGAAGTGCATGAACATAACAGGTAGTGGGAATACAATGTGCACTTGCAAAGCAAAATCTACCATCTGAATGTTTTTCTCAAAAGTTATTCAATATTCACCAATTTCTTCCAGGAAGGCTAGCTGGAACCTTATCCCTGCTGACTAAAAGTCTCTGGTGTTCCCCCAAATAAAATGGGAAAAGAACACTACCTTTGGCAGGAACAGGTTAATTCACCAACAGTATAGTTAACATTACTTCATGAAACAAAGCCAATCCCCTACTGGCCATGAAAATCTGTATCCTGACCATTTTCATTCCATGTTTGAGCCAACCTGATGAAGCATACTCCTAATACAGCACAGTATATCAGCAGTTCAATGCCCTCATCATTTCCTTCAGTGGATATAATCATACACCTGTAGGTGGATTAGACAAGTGCAGGGAGTAGCTTCCCATCTTTACTGGAGAATTGCATCCCTCCCTTAGCAAATTCACTTTCCCTGCTTGCCAAAATGTGCTGCTTACAGAATGTATAGATTTCTTGTATTTCATACAATTCCTTTTAAGTTTTGGAAAATTCAGAAAATATTGTTCCAGAGCTCAAAATTTTAAAAATTTCTAAAAGAAGCATCCTTTATATGCCCATATCAGAAATACCTTGGAGAAATAAATTATTAACTGCAGCTTACCCTCTCTGAGATCTGCTATCAGCTACACTGTCAGCTAGATCTGATGATAACTAATGATGGAAGAAAAAACTATACTCTTACTGCATAACAAGAAGTCACTTCAGATCGTTTGTACTTTATTTTTTTGAGGGTCATACTGCATTGACGTATTTGACGTATGGATAAATTTTCAACATGTCATATAAACCTACTAATCCCTTTGTACAACCCAGTAAATTTGATTCCAATACAGTCCACTATTTTAAGCTTATGTCGTGATAACTAACCAGCATACACAGACATTGGTAACCAGTGAACTCGATTTCTGATCCACTGTTAGTAACACAATTCACAAACAGTAATTTTGGCGCCAAGAACCTCTCACACCACTGTCTAAAGCTAGGATAAAGTTTAATAATTAAACTTTCTCCCAGGTTAAACGTCTCAACTTTTGCAAGAGAACATTTATTGTATCAATTTGTAAACTGAACAAGTGACTTAGAGCTGTTAATCACTATGAATTTACCGGTATGTGTCAGAGTACGTGTGGTTTATACAAATTATCTGACGTAGCTCATGAATCTCAAGACGGGATTGATATAGTTGTGGATGTGTAATACGCATACACATCTTTATAATCTAAAAGGACATGCTAGTGCCCACTTACCTAACAAAAGAATTGCGGTAGTACTGTTTCTAAAAGCAGAAAAGTCCGGTACTCAACCAGAATCCCAGCTTCTCAAAATCGAAGTAAATTTGCGAAATGTGAATTTCCCGCTAAACCTCACTCGTTCCCAGACCCCTTCCAGCTTGGTCGGGGAAAGGGCGTATTTTCTTTTTCGATTTTCTATTGGTTATTTTTAGGCAAACATATATTTCCGGACGTCGTTGGATCGTCGATCAAATATGAAGCGCCATGTGTAAAAATGTTATTTGGCTAATTTTACGGTGCAATTTTTCATTGTTTACAAATGATCACAGATTTCACTGATCTTTTACAAACAATCATTCTAGCACATTTCAATATTTTTACACATGGCGCTTCATAATCAAACTTGCCAACTATCTCAAACATTTTACAGACTTTCCGAATGACTTTGCCCCCTGATTATTAGGAGTATATGGAAGTGAGGTTTAAGTTATTGTTACTTGTTAGTTGCTACATTCACACATTACTGCAAACATGATTACGGAAGCTAGACCCGACAACCAATACCGATGCATACGTTTGTCAAAGTCGACGCCAACTTACAATTAGGAGATCGCCAGCAACGTACAGATATGCTAAACACACCACATGACAGCCTGAAATCTTATCGAGAACAGCCGTATAAAACGGCACATTTTATTAAAACGTCAAATTTGTACAATCTGCCATTCAGGGGCGTAAGCTATGAGCGGTGTGGGGGTGCTACACTATTAAATTAAATTTGACATTAGAGCTCAGGAAGCAATATCACACCATAAATGACCTGAATGCTAGTCAAATTAAATTCGGGCAATATTTCGAAAGATCGAGACAATATTCTGCATATTAAGTTGGACATCCTCTTCTATAAAAATGGGTTATGACTACGCTCCTGTTGCCGTTGTTTTTATAATGGTTGGTTTTCACTTTATAATCGTATCATATCTTAATCATATCTGTTTAAATATGGAAATTGATTTGTTCAGGAATGGTGCCAGGAAATCCCTACTGATCTCTGGAAAAGACTGGATCGAGCATCGTATAGTTTGAAAAGGTCAGAAAATGAAGCCCGCGAAATTTGACCGCGCCATCTTTTTGCCCAGAACTTTCTAAAATATTTCCTGATCTTCATTATGGCAAAATGGAACGACGTCGTAGGACGGATCATAAAAAAGCTTTATTATAAAAAAATGCAATCCACTGACACAAAACCATATAGTTGGTCCCTTAGTAATGGTCGCCTAAATCAACTTCCAGCTTCATTTTCTGAATATGGGATGCCCTATCCAGTCTTCTCTAGGGATCAGTTAAATTCCCCGACTCAGGAGTTGGCGTTCCCGTCACGGGGCTAAACTAAAAAACACCTCCTTTAAACGCCTCTTTTAATCTCCTTATTCAAAGGCCGAAAACATCATGTTACCTTTTTGCTAAAATAATCGCAACGACTGACTAAAACAGTTTACTTTTAGGTTTGACAAGAAGAGTCTATTATCTTTCTTGGCTACATCAATAACAAATATTCATAGTTAATACATTATGTGAACGTATTATCAGCTGTGAAAATTCCCTGACGAATTGTTAACGGAGTCCTATACAAAAAAATTGGATCTTTTGATGTTTAAATATTAAAGCTAACGTGTTTGTTATCATAATAGGAAATTGAATTTTAACTATGAAAATCATCTTTTTAATTGGCCTGTTGCCATGGTAACGAAAATAATGGGGCGCAGACAGTAAAATTTCTACCCAAATGTTAGACAAGCTTTTTGTAGCTTTTTGTGCATTAGCAGAAAGCTACTCTAGGTGCTAATCCTAAAAACTCCCACATTTTCCGAGCTTTTTCAGATCATTTTTCAGATTCAAGTCGGGAACATTCAAAACGTCAGACAAAGTAACTAGACAATGTACAATTTTAGAAAGCGTTGCAACATTAAATTAAATTTTATAGGTTGAGTTCCCAGATTGTTACATTCTGTATCTGCGTTGAAAATTTGTTAAGAATTGGCATAAAGGCAAATTAATTTTGCGTTTGAAAAAGATGCTTTGCAACTGATTTAACAACTCGAGAAAAGCAGAATCAAAGTTTAACATTGAATATGCATAGTAAAGTTTGTAGTCTTGCAACACCTTCAAGAACAACCTAAAGAAGCTCTTCTCATCCTCAATGTTTTCATGTTCTTGTGCCAAGGTCAAGGACAAGGTCAAGGTCAACGTAAAAATTATGGAGGTCGTTCAAGGTCACCGTGGGGAAAAACCTTCACAGACAATCATGAGGAAAAACAAAGAAAGAGACAGTCGTATAGAAAGTTTTAAGTGGAATAATACAATCGGAGTAAGCCTCGGATAACGTTCCAACAATTATTGGTGGGAGTGCATTTGTGGCCATAACTTTGTTTTCTTTAGTGCTGGCTACAAATCAACAAATAATAACAATAATAGTAATGTAAATTGATATAGCGCCATTCCCAAGAGCTCAATAGCGTTTATTAATTGTTACAACTAATATAAAACTAGAAATTTGTCATAATTCAAAATTAAATTACATTGAACTTAAAAATCCAAGAGTCTAAAGTATAGGACTAAATTACATTTAACTGATAGAAAACTTGTCTAAAAAGTAATGTTTTTATTTTATTCTTAAAATCATTGAAAAATCGAATAGATCTTATGGTATTAAACATGAAGAGTGATTTAAATCTTGAGGATTTAGTATTGCCAGAGTGTATTTACCAAGAGAGAAAAGAAGAAAGTGGGGAATCGATGACAAAGGAAAATTGTCTAGACCAAGTGATATCAAATCAAGAGAATTCAAGATTTGATAGCAGGGTGTGAGCGGAAGGCTGCCCAATCCCGTTATACATCTGTAAAATGGCTCCTTGAAGGTAAAAAGTGAATGGTCATGAGAAATAATCAACGCCACACCTTGTTCAAATCTTCTTCTCCTTCATTAATGATGACCTTGCAATCTATTGCTAGTCCAGTTAAAATGTGGCTGGCCCAAATAGACACTGCCACCCTCGATCCCGGATCCGTTGCCTCTGTCCAATTGTTCAACTATTATCAAGATGGAAAATGAAGATGAGAGCCCAACTGGAAATTCGTTTTGGCAAACGAAACGTCTCAGGGAATTTATATAAAAATTTTATCCGTGTGTTTCTGTCCAGTTCTTGAGTGTGATGACATAACATCTAAGAATTTTGATCTGGGCTCTTTTCTTCATTTTGCGTCTAAGATTTCCGCCCCGTAAATCTCTAGTGAACACATTTCACTGCCTTTTTGTACAGAATATCGTCACATCATGATGAGGATAAATAGCTCTAATTAACCCCCATAAATTTGTGAGATTAATGGAAAACTACAAGAACATTGCTTGAAGATGCAAATCAGTTCCTTTATTTGATGTTTGCAAGTACAACGTCAATACAAAAACTAAGCTTAAAAAATGCTTGTTTGTCTCCTCTAAATCACGTGAGCTTATCAACGTTAATTACATTGCTAATAGTAGGCAGGAGCGGTCCACTTCTCTGTTACGCCAGCAGCTTCTCGAAACTACTATCGAATCGACACGTGTACTCAACATGCTTTTTATGCGATTCTAGCATGAACTGTTGCTGACTGTTACACAGCTCAAAGACACGGAACCAGAATGGAGGGCAATGTAGCCTCTTCCTGTATCTGGATTGATACGGTAGTAGTCACACCAGTCTGTCTTGTCAAGTTTTTGTGGATACAAATTTGACCAGCATCGATTTTTTTGTTTGTTCCAAAAAACTGTCCCAATGGAATAGAGGCCACTAGGAATTAGGTTGGAGTAAGACACAGTATCACACCTTGCGGCCGTTCCATATCGCCTATAGGAGAAAAAATATTCATGGAACTCTTTAAAAGTGTAGGTTGAAAAGCGAGTTAAAAGGTTACGTCCTGGTTGATTCCTATTGAATTCGTTACTGTTGAGGTAGCTACATTCGCTAAAATTCGAGCAGGATTTAGTGAAAAAATATAAAAAACATAATCAGTTCTAGTATAATTTTTGATACCAAAAGTACAAAACCACCAGTGTTTAAAACATGGAGACTTTTACTAAATGGAGATGAAATGACTGAACGCGTGGTTTAAAAATGCCATAGAAAGCAGGATGCTCAAGAGAAAATAATATGGTGTCCGTTACATTGGGAAAGTCATCCGAAAAAACAGTCTTGGTGGCTGGTGGACCAATATTTTGGTGTATTAATAAACACAAGTTTTGTTTATTGCAGTATATCTACCAGAAGGTTTGTTTGTATACACCAACAAGCTTACCATAATCATTCAATGTCTCAGTTTCGCCAAACCTTAAGTTTTTTCATACCCTCTAAGCCATTCGTTACATTCGGGTGATCTTCGACCCATTTTCGGAAAAGCACAGCATTTTATTGGCCGCAGACCGATAAGCTTGTCAATGTTATGCAAGCCCACCCTCCAGGTCGGCACCACTGACTTGTTATATAGAGGTCAGTGGTCGGCACTAGAACGTAACCGCTGAGACCAAGTAACCGTGTAGAGACTCGGACAGGAAAAATTAAGAACTTTGTTTATTGGATAATTGATATCCAAGTCACACTATGTACAAGTTATTCCAACCGATTAGGCAGTGAAGAACTTTCAGCGAGCGAACGAGAGAGACAAATTTGTTTACCGAATTTTATTTGAAAAGAATTTGATCCTCTATGCAGTGGTGGCGCAAGGAATTCCCAGACGCAGGGACTAAGGTCCTCAACAGGGGTTCTAAACCCTAGGGGCCATGACCACGCACCCTTTATAATTTTGTTATTTGAAGGTCAAAAACATCACGTTATTTTTCGCAGTAATAATCGAAACAACTGACTAGAACCAATTTACTTTCAGATTTCACACGAAGAGAAGAGTCCATTACCTTTCTTGGCTAAATCAATAACAACTGCTCATAATTTGTACAGTATATAAATGAGTTCATCAGTGAAAATTCCCTGACGGATTGGGAATGGCCCCCCGACAGGAGGGCTAAGGTTCCCCAACGCGGGGGCTGCAGCTCCCTCTGGTCCCCTCTGGCACCATCCTGCCTCTATGGTCATATTTGTGGGCAAAATGATCCTTTTCGTTCAGTAAGTACTTGACCTCTTCAAACATAATATCAGCGTTCGTGAATTGGCAACAGATCTAATGCAATCTCAGGGCTCAAAATTAACTTTTCCAATAAGTCGACAGCTGGCTACTAAATCTGAAAAAGTAGTCGCCAAGTTGTCATTTTAAGTCACCAAATTATTTATTACTCATTTGGGTTGTCTGTGGTATTATGATATGAATACGTAAATTTCTACTGAAAAAATCAGTCCTGTTTATCTATAAGGGAGTCGTGTTTTTTGAAATTTCCTGGGTTGTTGCAAGAAGTTAGGGGCATTATCAGTGATTATTTAAAACAGTAGGTTTCACAGTTATATAGAGTTCTCCTCTTAGTCATCTTACTTGTTATTTACAGTACAAGTCAGAAGATCACGTCTAAATGTGAATACTTTTATTAAAGTAGGCGACCTTTTACTGCACAGCCCTACTAGCAGGGAATACCGATTCATGATTCACATAGAAACCAGTTTAGTTCAGATTGGAAACACTTGTTGACAACACGAGCCCAGGGTCACAACAAACTGCTGAGTAAATAAAACCCAAGATACACTTTTATAAGAAACCACAATGGAACGTTGAAGCTTAGTATTTAAATGTCAATGGATATTGTAGACTTGTAGACTGCATAAGATCTGTTGCCAACTCACCCACGCTTATATCATGTCTGAAGAGGTGAAGTACTTATTGAGCGAAATGGACTATTTTGTCTACAAATGTGACCACGGAGGATCAAATTTTTTTCAAATAAACATCGGTACACGAATTTGTCTCTCTCGCTCGTTAACTAAAGCTTCTTTACTGCTTAATCGGTTGGGATAACTTGAGCACAATGTGACTTGGATCAGTGGCGTAACTACAGGGGAACAGGTGGGGCCGATGCCCCCCCCCCCCAACACACACACACACGACATCTGGATGGTCATCTATCGGAAAATTCTGATTCCCTGTCGGAAATTTCCATGTGAGCTTTTGAGATAAATTAAAGTGCTAAAAATTGGGAAAGCAAAAGCTCACAGCTCAACTCGAAAACAATACCACGTTGCTAAGACTTGTTCTAAACTCGCCTGTTTCCTGAGCTCATGATAAGAGGGCATTCAGTTGCCTTAAGCGAGCCAAAACGTATTTACGGAGTACAATGACAGAACACCGTTTTTCTAATCTCGCATGCATCGCTATAAATCGCGAACATGTCTCATCCATTGCTGTAAGGGATCTCCAATGCCATTTTTAAACGCAAGAACAAAGAAAATTTTTAATTTATCAAGTAATCTCAACTACAGTAGAACCTGTATATGACGGCCACCCTCGGGACTTCAGAAACTGGCCGCTTAAACACGGAGCGATCGCATAAGAAGAGGCTAAGTTTCTCAGCCTGTCAATTATGATTAAGGAAAGGTCGCATATCACGTTCAATTGAGGAGAATATAGGAGATGAATTTGTTTCCTACGACGTTGCTGCCTGGATAGTATTTTGCGCCTGTTGGCCATTTGAACTGTTTTGACTGAGCCAACAATCCAAGAGCAATTCCATCACTTCAATATTTCCTGCCGGTTTTCCGTTGGACAGTAACTGATTCCTCACGGTGTTGATGTTTTTACGTACTTCTACCAAGCGCCCTTCCTCATCGCGTTTCACTTCTATTTTGAAGCCGTAGTAGGCCTTACTCTTTTTAATTGCACTTTCATTCTTCTGGTAGTAGACTTTATTGCTATCATACTTGCAAAGCCCCGCAGAAAGTGGAGTTGTGCTTTGCGCAGAGGTAGAAGTCCGAGCTGTTGGATGAGAGCAACCGAGCATATTTGCCACAAATGAATTTGAAAGTGGCGCCAGTTTTTGTTTATATTTATAATATTACAAGCTTCAAGAATGCGCCAAAAAGAATACAGATGGCTATGATACATCGCAGACGTAATAAAATGTGAATCGTGCCCAAACACTCCGCGGGTAGGATGACTATAAGTGAATGAAGATGTGCAGTCCGTCTCGAATGATTATAATACGATGTATAACAACCAGAAAAATCAGTAAATGTGCTTTGTTCAGCCATTTATTGCTTTATATATTGTTTAGCTGTATTTTAAAAACACATTTTAAAAGTATTTCCATAAGCTTTAGGCTCTAGGACACGCTTGTGGAACTCTACGCTGTCCAGTTCAGTCACGCTTCAACGTGTCCGCCATTTTGAAACATGCAACCGCCATACGAAGCCAGAAATGTGGGAGGAGCTTACCTTTTTATAGCGTCGCTCCGTGTTTAATGCAGGTGACCGCTTAATACAGGATCACTAAAAATACTCGCTGGGCGTGGTCAAATGTCAGTTTCAATAACGTGTTATACGACACTGCATTCAAGCAAACGATAAGAAAATCAACGCTCTTTGAGGCGATCTTTACTTTCAACAAAGTTGCTAACTTGTAAATGTAGCGGTGCAATAAACGTAAAGTTATCAAAAGGTACAATCAATTGTCTTTTGCTCTACTATGCAGTATTTCTGACTTACAGTTCACAACGACATACATCTCATTCCGTCATTTCATAGTTCTTACGATCAACGTGGAGATAAAACGGAAATTTTGTTAAAGTAGCGTTGTTGGAAATAACATTCAAACCAACAAGCAACGGAAAAGTCACTGTAAAGGGCAAGCGCATTGAAAGTAGTGGAGGTTATGACCTGCAAATCTCACATAAGTATACGTTTGGAAGCCATTTCTTCACAATCACACTGCTCAAGAACAAGCTATCTGAAAAAGTAATTTCAAGTAGAACTAGAGGGAAGCAGATTCAAAACAAAATTTTTTGCATCTCGTGATTTTGTACTGCAGCTCATTGCTGACATCTGGAAAAAAATTGACCATAATGAACGGTTAATTATAAGCATTAGCATTGTCATTTCTATAATAATGATAGATCGCTTCTTAATCACAATCAGACACAAGAAAATACTGCATGAAAAGACATGTGGCTTTGGGTTTCCGTTTAAGGGTGACCGCTTAATACAGGTAAAAAGAACAAAGAAAGGCAAACATGAGACTTCTTAAGGGTGGCCGGGGCTGCTTAATAGAGGTGGCCGTTTAATACAGGGCCGTTATATACAGGTTCCACTGTATATGTTGAACTTTTCATATTGTATATATCTTCGGCTTAACAACCAGATCAGAATAGTACCAATATTGACTTTCTAACCGTTTACAGTTCTTATGTTCGTTAATATAATACGGGAAGACTGCGTAATTTAAGACCAATTAACATGAATTTATGTATATAAAACATGCATAGAAATGATTGAATGTTATACAAATTAGTGAATCAATATGACATTTTGCTACGTGGCCGCGCCCACATGACCACGCCCACTTGTCGGAAAATCTCAATGTTTGTCCCTCCGCTAAAAATTCCTAGTTACGCCACTGACTTGGATATCAATTATCCGATAAACAAAGTTCTTAATTTTTTCTGTCCCAGTCTCCTCACGGTGACGTGGTTTCAGTGTTTACGTTCCAGTGCCAACCCACCCTCCCTTACAAGCTCCTAGCCTTCAAAGCAATGTGTCGCATCAATGAAAAATAGCATCCGCCAGCCCTGAAAAAGAGTTTACGTTGTCAACATTTGGAATCGCAATTTCGAGTAACACTGGCAATCCGTAGGTATGCGTTCGAATTGGACTCAATAGATTTTTCTGTTGACTTGCAGAGTTTAGGATAGTCTTGAAATTTTTTCTTCATGTTACGCCGACAATGACTCTGAAATAAAAAGGGATCTCTAACTCCAAGTGTTGACGCATTCTCTACTTTTTCTTCCTTTCTTGATTTCCAGATTAAATGAAGAAATTAGTCTGCTATTTAATTAATGGATTAGGTTGATCAACTAATTGATATTAAATTAGAAACAAGACATTTCTGATAACTTGTTAACTTAAGCATTCGATTAAATGCATTTGTTGAAGACTCGAAGTATAGATGTAGTTTTCTTTAATTTTTTTTACAGCGGTTCACTTAAACTAAACTTATACTGAACTTGAGATTACTATTTGTAAACCGTTCATGAACAAATAACTTCAAATTATGTTCGAAGTTTTTTGGGAGAAATTTTTCAACATTTTTCTTCTTATTGCTCATTGCTGGTAACTAGCTGTAGACTATAACTAGTCGATTTAGCAAAAATCATATTGAAGAATTTAAATAACAAGTTAGGTAAGGTATTTTTGATTTTCCATCAAGTTAGATAGACACAGCGAAAGAAACAAACAAAACTGTAACACAGATAAAAGAAACTAGCGCACAAACAAAAGCAAAGAAACGAAAAGCACGCAGTATATTAAGCAATACATCCTTTTTGCAAATTCTCACAAGTTATGTCTATTTGTTTATGTAAAACGTTGTCAACTTGATAAAATCGCAAACTGTACAGATGGTGCAAAGAAGATATACAGTTTAATTAGGAAGACCAAGACCTTCAAGGTGGGACCCAGGGGCACGCTCCCTAGGAAATTATGAAATGTTTTAAAACCGAGCAGGAGTGCTTTATCGGATATAAAAGACGAGGCAATAGCCGAGTGTCTTAGATCCAGTAAAACGCGTACTTCGAGTTTTTTAAACGGCTTAAAAAACAAACCCCTTAATACGCTAATTCGCAAAGAAGGTTTGAAATTTAATGTTTTCTAAGCCGAGAAAATTGAAGGAGAAAAGTAAGTGTATTTTTATCGCATATAAAGACACCACATGGTTATGATTTTCCTTTGTACATTCCTCGTGAATTCTTATTGAGTTTTTTAAAGAAAATTTAATATATCTGCAACGATATTTCCCTCATCCTGAGTACTACGTGAAAGAATGTACCCTAAGGTAGCACTCTATCTTCACCATAGTTGTCTCAAGATATCAGAAATGCACGCATGCAGTGGTAATCCTAGGCCTTGTTATCCATTTCTCACCATTCACCATAAATTACCGGTAAAAGGGGCTGAGCCCACCTTTTGCATTGCCGCCTATGATAACTTGAGTTGGCTTGATCAGCGAAATGTGAAAGTGTTCCTTCTTCCTTTTTTTTTTTTCAAAAACTCCTCTCGAAAGAAATGATGAAACTGAAAGGTCAAATTGTTTCATTGGATATGTATTTCACTCAGTAAGCTATGAGTTAGGGCAGAAAATGTTTTGCAGGCAATTACGTACGGCTGGCAAACCAAGCAGTTGGATTTCTTAAATTGAATGCAGTGAACATGATCTGAACTTGGTCTTTTCACTCCCCTTTTTTCATCAGAACAGTAGCTAAAGAGGAGAAGAAGAGACAAACAAAGAAGTTAAAAAATTCCATGCAAGGGTAAGTTTTAAAAACTTTCTATCCAGGGCTGAAATCATGACCAGTGATGTCATGTGCACAGATAAGTGCGCCACCGTGATACATAGAGCTCTGGAAAACAATCTGCAAATTAAGTGTTTGTTCACCAAAAACACGTAGGTGTACTTCACTCGAAATGATAAAAATCGTCTTGAGGGTGAGTTGATACTACCATCCGGCCGACCCCGACCCCTCGAAATTCCTGGTTGCATCCCATTTTCCCAATGGGACTTCGAAAACGATCAAAAACTGATGCCGCCGCGAAAGCGTTGAGGTGCTCCAATATACTGTGGATAACTTTGCGCGCTTTAAACGTCAAGTAAAATCCTCATTTACAGCAGTGTCATGAGAACATTGAGAATTTAAATAGTTGTGCGATTGTTAATGTTGTAACTGAAAACTGTATCGCATTTTCCATGACAAAGATTTACAGTCTTAGATTTCAATACTGATTTCTGGCCTTAATGCCCAGTGGCGAGGCCACTGGCGAGCGGGAGGTCTTGACCCCGAGGTACCCCCCCTTTTCAGAACTATGGGCAATTAGGTTTGCTCAAATATGAAGATAATAGGTCTATACGGGGGGATTTCAGCCTTCCTAGAATCGGTAGAGTCCTACTACCGTTCAACAGTGGCTGTAAAGCTCTCTGGAAAACTGTTGGAGGCAAATTAAAGACGGTAAAACTAAATATTTTCCCACACATCGCAGTGTTTATGTGTCTTTAACCAACATGAACCCCTCTGGACCACCCCAACTTGTTTTACGCTGGCCACGCCACTGCCAATGCTTCTCTGGTATTTACTTCATATGACCTGCATGACTGGTTTCACGATTTTGAGTTAACGGTTACTAATCTTGACCAATCTGGACTACCGGGTAGCTACATAATGATGATAACTCTGTATTAGTATTGCAGCCTACATGAAGTAAACACTCGATACCACGTTCGGAAACGTTCAGTTGTTTTGGCTGTTCAGATGTCACTTCAGTTAAATGGCGTCTTCGCATTGCGATGATTTCTTATGTCCACGTTTTCTTGATGGTTACAGTTCAGAAATACTTCCGTGGGATCGCTTTAACAGATGGATTACATGTTTCTGTGTCGTAACGTTTGATCTAGAACTCGGACAAGCGATGGAGGTAAGAGCGAAGCATTATTTTGGTATTGACGTTATTTCACTGTTCGAGTCCAATTTAGTTTCTATATCTGCTGCTTATCATTGGACTGCCGACAACCAGAACAGGTAACGCCGTTCAAATCGAAACTAAGGTTTCTGTTGATCATCACTTGTTGATCAACATTTCGTGCAAAGCATCACAAAGTTCCGCCAGTTGGACTAATACGTTCAACCAGTCGCGTAACCAAGAATTTGAAAATGGGGGTCAGGGAAAATTTTAGACCACCGACCGGAGCAGATGTTAGCAATATACCGACAAATATAATTAAGGAAAAATCAAAGGTAACCAAACCGAGAGCAGGAAAAACTTGAGTCGCACAGATAGATCAACTTAATAAACGCAACCACAAAGTCTTTCTTCACTGATTCATCAATTAAAAGTAATCAACGACAGCAACAAGAAATCAAGTATTATATACTTTGTAAGTTTACAGTATCATATTTCTGGAGCTTCTTTCTGCAAAACAGGAATAAATTATTTCTATTTTGCCAGTTCTGGCTAGTATAATGGTATTAAGTTTTGAAAATGATTTAACACAAAAGTGCACTCATCACATGAACTATGGTGTATACCAACATATCTTCTTTTTTGCTCATCACCTTTGTCACAATCACTTTGTCCTGAGGGTTGACCAGATCTATCGTTTTTGTCCATTAAAAAAGAACAGAATTCCTTATGAACATTTTGTATTAAATGCCCTCTATATTTAACCTTTGCTGGAGCTTTAACATTTTTTTATTTTGTAATTCAAATGCAAACAGAATCCATGATAGACAAGGTCAATGTACTGACTAATGTACTAGATGTATGATAGACCTAATCAGGACCAAAATTGGAGAGGTGAACTGTCCCCCCCAGCCCCCCTTGGCTATGCTAATGTGTTCAACCTGCATTAATACCTAAATATCATCAAAAAACTCATATAATTGGCTGTAAGGGTGTAATAAACCTGTAAAAATCCAAGAGAGTGAGGGAACTGCAAAAACTCTGTTGAGGATATACCAACATTTTGAGCAAAGGTCCTTTTTTGTGCAATATGTGAAATCAGTTGGGACTAGGTGGTATTACTATTGGCAATAAAAAGTCATATGAAGTTGCTAGTTGCTAGAATGACTGATAGGTGAGATGTCCAATAAGGACAGATAACAATTGGCTTGTATTTCTTATTCCCTTGGGTTTTTCTTTATTTTTAACTCTACACACTAGCATTTCATTAGGTCCCCTGTCTGTTCCCCTTTGTTGATTGATGTTTAAATTAGCAAATGACTTTTCATAATTTACATTTCATTACTTGGTTTGTTATTGACTTAAAATGTTTTGTTTGACATATCATTACTTAGTTTTTTACTGACTTACTTTAATGCAATTGGTCATTTTTGCATCATATGACATTTTTTACCTATAAAATATTACCTAGTTTTTACATAATTTTGAGTTTTATTTACACCAATTTCTTTTGGCCAAAATGTCTATATCTCCTGTCAAAAAGACCCATTCAGTTAATCGAGCTACCAGCTTTGGTTAAAGCCATTAAATGTAAACAAACACCTTTCTAAAACTACCTTCACTCTGCAACACCTGATAGAAATTAATCATAAGTAGAAATGTGAGGCTTTAGGATGCTGTTGCTCTGCCCAAATTGTCTTGCAACTTGCCAAACTGTTTTGATGCAAGTCAAGTAGCATTAGAAACAGTGGCGGACACTTCAGGAAATATTGGGGAGGTAAGTGCCGAAGGCACGAGCCTTCTAGGGGGGTCTGGGGGCATGCTTCCCTAGAAAATTAAAAATTTAGAATACTATTTCTGGTTTGTTTTTAAACAATGCCATTTTGCTCTGTTATGTTGATTGTTCGTTGTTGTCATTGTGCTTCCTTTTCTTAAAGTGAAGACCTCCTTGTGCTTCCATTTTTTAAAATGAAAGCTTCAGCTGAAATTATTGGGGGGGGGGGGCAATCGCCCCCCCTAGTGTCCACCACTGATTAGAAATTGCATCATATAACATGGTCTGCATTCACCAAGTCTTGCAACATTTTTGATGCTGCAAGTATTGCATGAAGTTGAACCAACCTCTACTTTTCACAACAATTGTGGCAATGCTGCAATAGGTTTTTGAGATGTTGTACTGTGTAACATCTTTCTTGTAACATGTTTTGGAATGGTAATTGTGTTAACTGGTGCAGTTCAGTGTAACATCCTTATATTGTGCAACTGCAACACAATGGATTCAGCCATTGCAATGCAAGTTGCAGGGCTCAAATTTTAATTTTTCTATCCCAAAGGCAGGTCCAGCTTAAAACCTGATGGTAGCAAATAGCACTAATGATATGTTTCCTCTAGGGGGATCTGGGGGCATGCTTCCCTGGAAAATTTTGAACTTCTGAAACCTTTAAAATGCAGTTTCAAGCACTTTTAGGCAAAAGGTTGCAATACAATAACACACTTTTCACTCTTTTTTTTCATTCAATTTTACCACAATTTAAAAAGTTCCTTGGATACAAATGCTGTTTTTATGACTCTCATGCAAGATGGTTTTGGTTGGTTTACATGTGCCTGTACACTCCAATACATCTATTTATTGATACCCAAGAAATTGGCGCACCAGCCAGGGAAATGAGGCCACAATACATTGGGTACATATGTGAACTGGGCCTAGATTTGTCTTGGAAATCTAAAGGTCAATCACGTTTTGGTCATTTTTCCCCAGTTCCAAGTCTAGGAAGTTAAAATATTCCAGAGTGAGATTTGGCTTCAGCATTCAACCTAATATCTTTTCCAACCTTACATTGGTGGATCCAGGGTGGGGCTCAAGGGGCCTTGGCCTCCCCTTTTAGTAAGATACTAACAAGTGTAATTTATGATTAAGTTTGCTTGCTAACTGAAGAAGTAGGAAATGAAAGCAGCCACAAGTGTTGATCTTCCCTGCAGTTTATGAAAGTCAAGTTAAAAGGTTTTATAATTACACATTTTGGTAAATACTAAAAATTCACACTTGAATATCTCAGTGGTCACTAAAAACAATCCCAAACAACTAAATGTGATTTCTTGGGAGATGCTCAGAGCACGAGAGGAAATTTTACTATTTAATCACTACTCCTAGGCTGGGCCCCCACTTCCAGCCAAGTGTGGATGTGTTAGTGCCTTGGGTAAGGCTGCAGTTTCTTCACTACCATTTGAAATGTCCTCCTCTCTTAGCTTTCTAACTAAATCATTAATACTATAATTCAAAGAGGGCAGCAGCAAAATTCTCTGTTTTTCATGTAAGGAAAGTCTCACCATCATTAGTCGTCAAAACACTTGGCAAATCATAACCTCTCTATTCATATAACAGAAAATAGCGAGATACCTGT
Source organism: Heliopora coerulea (assembly GCA_030142905.1). NCBI lineage: Eukaryota > Metazoa > Cnidaria > Anthozoa > Scleralcyonacea > Helioporidae > Heliopora > Heliopora coerulea. Next base: position 263,437 of record JASJOG010000162.1, read on the forward strand.
AGTTGTGACACCCTCACATGAAAACATTCAATAATCATGCTTGTGCCCTCACTCAAACTCATAAAAGAGTCATGCTCACTTCTCCAAAACATTTGCAACTCTTGAAAATTTCTTGCTAAATAATTGTGTTTGTTTTCTCAATCCTTGCCTGAACTTGAATCAAGCATGACTCTCAAACAGTTTGATGTTTAGGAAACATGAGAGCTTGGATATATTGAAGTAGATGAACGATCTTCAAGCTCGATACTCAGAAAATGATATCTGAGCCCCAGACGGGGATCGAACCCGCAACCTTCTGATGACCGGTTAGACGCTCTAACCATTGAGCTACCGAGTCTCAGATGGCGAGCTAAGTTGCAAATTCGATATATATATGTGCGACCTAAGCGGAAGCCACTATATATAGATAATGATTGAAGCAGTTTGATGTTTAGGAAACATGAGAGCTTGGATATATTGAAGTAGATGAACGATCTTCAAGCTCAATACTCAGAAAATGATATCTGAGCCCCAGACGGGGATTGAACCCACGGGGATCGAACTCAGAAGGTTGCAGGTTCGATCCCCGTCTGGGGCTCAGATATCATTTTCTGAGTATCGAGCTTGAAGATCGTTCATCTACTTCCATGACTCTCAAAGTTAAGTTTCATTAGAGTGGTACTGTAACAATTTTTCATGTCATACAACACATGAGTGAGTAAGTAAAAGTATGTAGTATTGAGCTATAACTTTGATGGTAATAATTCTGGTGTCAAAAAGGCATGAAGTGAAGTTGGTTATAAAATTGTAATTTTTCTCTTAACACTATCGTTTCTAGCTCATTTATCCTGGATATATCAAGCTTACAGAAAAAGAGGTAAGAGTTCTTCATTGCTCAGCATTCAAATGTTGGCCACTGAAGAGGCTAGAAAAACCCACAGCCACCAAAAGCAATTTGAAAAGTTAGATAGGCAATGCTTAGAAGTTTATGCTGTACTTGATATTTGGCTGCCAGTGAAAGGACAGTTTGATTAACCTACTCAGGGGCAAGAGCCCACTTTGGTATTTTATTCTGGCTAATTTCAAGTGATTATACTCATCACAGGGACAAGTCCTGCACATTAAAGGATCGAAGTAGCTGTTTGTTGTGTTGAAATGATGTTCTCATGATGACTAATTTATTTTCATTTAAATGATTATCAAAAAACACAATGTGAAAATGATTTAAACATGCCTAAACACATTGTGAGGCTAGACTGCAGTTAATCAAACACCAGTGTGCTACTAACTGGTTAGGGGTAGGGTTTATTTTTGGGTTAGTGAGCTTCTGGTTTGGTCACTGTCATACTGGTATCTGCTGAACTGCAGTTGTACCAATAATATAGTTACCATGTAAAAATCACACTATTCCAATGCCATTGTTGACTACAGTTATATTTTTCTCCAAACCAAAAAGGATAAAAACTAAAAAAGAAAACAAATAAACCATTTTATCTAAAGTGAAATAGAATACTCTCCAGACTACCAAAGCACTTCATAAATCCTTCCTCTTCTTATAGCCTTTTCCAAGAAGTGTGTGACATTCTTTTTTTTTTTTCAATGTTTAGAAATTGTTGGCTTCATACCACAAATTTAGTTGTGACAATTTAAACAAACACCCATTTCAGACACTGTGTCAATCTGATTATAGCGAATACACTGTCTTTGATTAATTTATCCCTTCAGGAAGTCAAATTCTTTTTAAGACTTATCCCAGGGGCACAACTAGGACTTTCGAAGGTCAGGGGTTGGATGGTAGTATCAAGGCACTGTTGGACTGTTGCATACGATTCGTCAAGCTGGCGTACGCAATTAACTCTATTGAGCACATTTCTTGCATGCTATCATTCGGACAGAAAGGCTTTCGACGCTTAGATTATAACCGATCTATATGAAAAAGGATCACTGTCTGCGTTCGTAAACTTTCAGCGCTTTGATCTCAAGTTGGGTAAAGCAAAACTGGATTTGATGTTTCTTCTAAGTTGCAAGAAAAGGAACGTTATACCTAAATTTCTCTGGTTCAAAGTCGTGAACAAGAAACTTCCAAAATCTTCAGCCTACTACCATTGCTAGAAAAAGCTTTCGGATGAAGGAATCGCTATCAAGCGGTCTAGAACACGGACTTTGTCAACACAAGCGTCGAACGCCTATTCTGAACTTTCTAAGCGTGTCCAAATGATGGACCTAATCCACCTAAAATCTGTCTCTGACAAAGAAAATGCCAGGACAATTCAAAAACAGCAGAAGATCCAAGAAAGAAATTTAATTCACCTATCTTCTACTTCTTCCACCTTGCTTTCTATTAATCCGGACAATGTCATTCTTGCCTGCTACTCGCCAGTGAATGAGTTGCTATTAATCCTGTAGACTCTTGTGACTGAATCGTATACCTTAGGACGACCAATCATCTGCAACAATCTTACCCCAGGTTTACTTGCTTGTTTTTACCTATTCTTATTTTGTATCTATTCATCAAGTTTCCTGCTTAAAATTGTCGTTGAGAAGAATTAACTACTTTTTTGGTGGTTTGTTGTAAATCTTTTGTAAAATGTACCAGAATCTGGTTTATTTGTGTTCAAATCAACTCGGAAATTTTTCTCGCCAAATGGTACCGGTCTGAACGAAAAACGTATGGCAAGGCTTGGCAACGAATCAGCGTGCGTCATTTTCTGTACTGACCGGATAGCAAGCTCAGCCACACAGTACATTTAACTAATGTAGTTCAGTTTCTAATAAGCAAGATTCGGCCCCTTGAAGATCAAATCTCTCAATTGCTACAGTTGTCAAAAAGTTTGAAATAAACATGCTGGGCTTTACATGTTCCTTAAAAGATTACACTTTCCGCCTTGTTTGTGGTGTACAGTAACTGCTTGACCAAATCAAAATTAATCTTAAAATGTTTGCATTCTAGAAAATGAACATATGCTATCTGGCATTCCCTGATTCCAATTCTGGTAAGTTTGGCAGACAAAGGTCTTCCTCTCGGCCGTTGGGTGCAGAAGTTGAACTTTGAAGGTATTCTCTCCTTTTTTCGTCAAAGGTCCATAGCGTGTTCATTGCCAACCAAATCTGGCTTAGCACTTTGCAACTTTAAGTACATTTTAGCGTCACTTTGTGAAAATACTATTACGTGTAGCTGTCGGAGATTCTACGTCTTTTACACTACATGGAAGAAATCAGGGATTTTGTAATCTATTTGGTAATCTCGGAATAAAAAATAAACTAAGTGTAATTATACCAGGTAAAAAGTTCCAAGGTTGGTAACTGCTGTAACTGACCTCAAAGAATTCCAACGTTTCGAGCAGAGGCCCTTCGTCAGAGAAAGAAGCGTATTCTGAAATAGGAGTAGCAACTAGACTAGGTTTTATACGAAAGGGAGATCATGTGATAAAAAGTTAACCAATGAAGTGTTATGAAGAAGACGTCATACGCCATATGACGTCACAATTTATTCGTGCAAATCCAGCTGAACCCCCACCAACCCCCGAAAAAAAATTGCCTATACGCCTATGCTTACACGTGACCAGTGTGAAAAAAATTTTTTAGAAAATCAGGGGATAAAACAAATAGATAAAATACTTTACTGGTCAGGAATAATCAGACCCTCCGTTAGCTAGCGGAACGCGTGTCGGGGGGGAGGCGTCAAGCACGCATGACTGCGTCTAATAATATCATGTTCCACTTGCAGTTGCTGGTACTTTGGATTTCGAATTAATAGAAGAAATAGCGTGAAAGAAACTGTGATAGGCTGCCACTAAGAACGAAACCAGAGCAAATGTTTCAAGAGCTTTCAAAATGTTAAATCTCTTTTCTTTTTTCCCTTCAAAATTGTTTGAGATGCTGGTGCAAGAGAAGTGATTACACAAAAAATTATATACGCAACATTTGCTCGACAAGACGGGGAACTATTGACATTTCACAATGTGGTTTCGAAGAATGAACTGTCGCACTGGTGTCAGCGAAGTCGTTGTTGAGAGAGGTAAAAAAACAACTGTGGGGAAAATGAATGTTCCGCATTCGAAATTTTAGACAGATGTTTTGAAATTGCTTATTTACAATTTAGATCTTTTAAATAAATTATTTTAAAAAATGAAGAGTCAAAGCCCTCCAGGTAATTGGCTTGGCCACTTTATAAACTTCTGTATGTTTGCCATGCTGAAAACTCTACAGGTGGTAACGATATTTTATGAACACTTTTCCTTGGACGTTTTTGATAAAGGTAGACATTGAATTTAGCTACTTTTTAAACCGTGAATGCATGTATTAATAGTTTGTCCATGACTTCATGGTAGCCATGTTGGAGGAATTTTAACAAAAGAATATCGTGAACATCAACTGCTGTTGTTAGTGGAATGAACATGGCTGCTGTTTATTGTTTTCAATTTTGAGGGATTGATTGTAAACGGCAGATGGGATAGAGCTGGTCTCTGACAATCTCATATCAAACGTGTTTGACAATTTAGTTAAGTGCCTTTATTTATACTGGATAACCCTATCTGCTACCTGAGCTATTCTCACTAGAGGTCCACTAAGGGCCACCCCTCATGGGTTCAATGTCACCGCAGGAGGAACCGGAGTACCCGGAGAAAATCTGCGATGCTCGGTAGAGTCAAACTGGACAACGCTCTTCTCACATGTGACCAAGGTAACTTTAATCAGGTAACTGCACGGAGCCGGAATCGAACCCTAGTTACAGTGGTGAGACACGTGTACTACCACTGTGCCACCAGCATCCCTTGGTAGTCTTGATGCCAGTCAGTCAGTCAGTGAGGTCATCCCGGTATTGCGATGTGATTTTGATAAAATTCCCAGCAGAGAGAGCGAGCGAGTTTAAAAACAAGGTCCGTCTTGAGATATATTGTGTTTATAAACAGTGCATTGTTTCGGTGAGCCAATAAAATCCAACAAAAAGTTTTAAGCGATTTGCAAGTCATTCAGCTTGAAAAGCACAGCCCCACAATTTCTGCACACGGGATCGTTTAGGAATATCCAATATTGTGGTATATTCCTTTCATTCTTGGATTTTTCAAAAAATAAAATATACAGTCTATTCAAAATCCTTTAGGAAATTTATTGAAATCTGTTCTTATATTCAATTTGCGTATATTAAATCGCGCCTGTATGCGCGGTTGTGTAAAGGTATATCCCAATGACTTCTTTTTAAACGTTACTGATAACTGATCAATATTATAGGTTGTATGGGTGATACACAGTTTCACTTTCGAATGAGATCGGAGACTTACATTTGTAAAAAGAGTAGCTGCTGCAGATCTAACGAGAATGGGTTACCTTTTGGTTATAAGGTAAAATTACAATCAAACCATTACAAACAATTAAATAATAAATTCACAGCAAAATCTAAATGTTTTTATTAAACGTTTTTCGGACAACGTTTCAATCCAACGTTGGGTCGTCCTCAGGACGTTAAAAATACAAATTGCAAAATTCAAGTCCTAATGGATATAAAAATATCAATAAACTAGAATTTTAAAAAGTTTATAAATATTTACAGCTAATTTACATTAAAAACAAAAACACCGATTAAAAACCGGAATATTTGCAATAAAATTACACAGATAAGACCAGGCTTAGAATTCTTTGGGTTTTTAATCGCCAATTTTTGTTTTTAATGTAAATTACACCTTTCGCTGTTCATTACCAGAAAATATACTATCATTAACGTCAACCTCAAACTGATTAACACAAAAATACATTCATTTTATTCAGTCGACATTTATTAGCGTGGATACGCAACCATTTGCACGAAAGGGCATTCCGTAGCGCCAACAGAAGACCATTAACACTATTCTACGATACATTAAGGATAGTAAAATTTCAATTAGGCAAGATATTTCTCTGGCGTAATACTCTTCCTAAATATAATACATTTTTTCCCCCATCTCTGTTTAGAGCGACAAAGGTCATTACTATGGTTTTGTCTATTTCCGTCAAGTGAAAGACCCCACTATACCAAGAGGTTATTTTCAGAAGGTTTGTCTCAGACTGAGAATCCTTGACCTACATTTCCTCCTAATGTGTTATGCTTACTCCTATAATACTTTCTGATACCTTGTGGTTGAAATTGACCTTGGCAATTGGTCTCATTTAATGATATATCAGTGGAAACTGTAATATAAATTTTTTGGCAAATAACAATCTGATTAACAACTGATGTAAAGTTGTGATTTAAAGTGTCTCCAAGGTCGGCACCCTGCTTTTAGGCTGCTAAAAAATGCTGTTTATTTTCTCTCCTTTGAGTTGAATTAGTAATATTTCGGTTTTATTTCAAAACTGTCATCAGACCAATTTTCTGATGATGGTTTTGAAATAATACCGAAATAATGAAATGTGGTAGCTTGGTAGATATATATGATGCTGTATACGTACGTTCTCAAGCTATCCTACTCAGAAAAACTTTCTGAGTCCCTGACGGGCAACTAAATAGGCGACATATCGAGACTTGCACGCTGGCAGTACATATGTCTACCGTCAATTCGAACCAGTACGTAAATGTAACCTTCGCTCACCATCTGAGATCTATGTAGCTCAATTGTTAGAGCATCTCGCCGGCGATCAGAAAGTTACGGGTTCGGTTCCCGTCAGGAACTCAGAAAGTTTTGCTGAGTAAAATAGCTTGAGAACGTGCGTATAAAACATCAGAAGTATTAGTAGCTCAACTTTTGTCTTGATTTTGACTCGTATTTTGAGTTTTCAAGGTGTTCCTCTTCGGAATATGTTTTATCTTGTATTTTTTCATATTGTCGGCTGGCTCCAATTTTTCTCTTCTTATTTTGTCTTTTTTTTTCCTCTCATCGCTCTAAAGTGGCAAAGACGTCAGTCTTTGCTAAACTCTGGCCTGCTTTACACTGTGTTGGAGATTGACTGATAATTAAGTGAACAATTCATAAAGTATCACATGACATGTAAGTTCGTTTCAGACAAAGCGAGTGGGAGGAGTGGTTGTTGTTAGGCTTGTGTTCGTGACTGTGATCGAGACTAAAAACGTGAGAACTTTAAAACTTTATCGAATCGTGAGTTGTCGTGGATACGAGTGGAGGCAAATTCACGACACAGTGGCACCTCCGACGGGATTTATTGTGATACGGACCGAACAAGGTTAAAAAACCCGTGAACAGAGCACGCAGACAACTATGGATAAACAAATAAGTGAACTTACGAGCAAGGTCAAAGCCCTTCGCTTTAGACTGGCGAAAACGGACGAACTTATCGCTAAAGGAGATCGTCAAGCGTCTGAACGACAACTTACATCAATCAGGGATATTGCGACCTCAGTAAACACTCTGAAAGAGACTATAGAGAAGAAGAAATTCGGAAAGGGAGAGAGCGAAGAAGAGGTCGCTGGGTGGAGCAAAGCGTTCGAAGATGAACTTTCAAAGGCCGACGAGTACATGAGAATTTTAACGCAGCAGATGAAGGAAATGGACTTAAAGGAACAAGAGGATAAAGCCGTCCATGATCACAAGAAAACCCTGGCGTTCGAACGGGAATTACTCGAGCAAAAGGTCCGCTTCGAAGAAGAACTTGAGACGAAGAAGAAAACGGAAGCAGAGCACAACGAACATAAACAACCGTCTGGCGCCAAATTACCAAAGCTGCCAATCACGAAATTTAACGGCAAAATAGAAGCTTGGCTGCCGTTTTGGGGAAAGTTTAAATCGGAAATTGATTCCACGAGCCTACCACCATTGACCAAGTTTTCCTATTTAAAAGAGCTCCTCGACGAGTCTGTTCGTGTTGACATCGACGGCTTGCCATTTACCGAAGATGGATATGCCAAAGCGAAGACCATTCTAGAATCCGAATATGGACAGATCGCCGAAGTTGTTAATGCCTACATCGTAAACATCATGAATTTACCTGTCATCGCTGGAAGAGATTCGACGAAAATAAGCGAATTTCACAAGCAATTGAGATATAATGTTCAGAGTCTTGATACCTTAGGGAAACTGGACGATGTCAAGGGAAACGTGCGAGCGACATTGGACAAATTGAAAGGAATTAAATCAGACCTTGTCCGTGGAAACGAAAACTGGCAAGAGTGGAGCTTCGAAGATCTTCTCCGAGAGCTGAAAAAATGGAGAGATATTAATCCGGTCGAAGAAAGTCCGGGAGAGGGAAATGAACGGAAAGGTCTAAATAAGCGCGGTTCGAAGTTCTTTCGCGCGGGAAATTCTCAAACCGATCCACGTGGGAGTGCGTGCATTTACTGCGAGGACCCCACGCACAAGGGAGTTGCCTGTACAAAAGTGATGAAAGTTGAAGAAAGAAAAAGAATTCTAGCCAAGAAAGGTCTGTGCTTCAACTGTACAGGTGCAAAACACCGTGCTGCCGATTGCAGAAGCAAGATAGGGTGCAAGAGATGCCAGAAAAGACATCACACCTCCATCTGCGACCAAACGGAACAGCTCTTGGTGGCCCATGGGATGACGAATGCACGAGTCGTCCATCCAGTTGTCATAGTCAAAGCCGAAGGTATAAAATGTCGAGCTCTACTGGACACTGGCGCAGGCAGCTTGTACGCTTCTGCTGCCCTTCTAGATCGCATTTCATCAAAGAGACGGTGCAGAAAGGAAGTGAGGAAGATCGACATGATGCTCGGAGTGACAACAAGAGAAGTTGAGATATCAACTATCAAGATCAAGGGAACCTCGGACGAATTTTCACTGTCAGTGGAAGTTACCAAAGTCAATAAGGGCGAGCTGGTGTTCTTAGACAACCCCCATTACGAGCAACTAATTCAAGCAAACCCACACCTGAAGGGAGTGGTTATGGAAGATCTTGATGAGAAAGAGCGCCTTCCGGTGCATGTCATCTTGGGAGCAAGTGAATACGCAAAGCTCAAAACCAAACAAGCGCCCAGAATTGGCCAACCAGGACAGCCTGTCGCAGAATTGACTAGATTCGGATGGACTATAATGTCACCAGGGAAGGAATCACTGGTTGTGTCCAACATGCTACTGACGCAGACTACGCAGTATGATTACGAGGGACTGTGCAGATTGGATGTCTTAGGATTGGAAGACAGACCAACTAACGATCAGACCAACGTACATGACGAGTTCAAAGAACAACTAACCCGAGATGAAGCTGGCTGGTACGAAACCGCACTATCATGGCGTGGAAACCATCCTCCATTACCCAATAATCAGTCCAGAAGTCTGCAACGACTTGCAAACTTAACCAAGAAACTTGATTGTGAGGGACTGACAACCAAGTATGAGCAGATCATAGAAGAACAGAAAGCAGGAGGAATAATCGAGAGTGCTCCACATTCAAGCGTTGGAAGGGAGTTTTATATACCTCACAAACCAGTTGTGAGACCAGATGCAAAGTCAACGAAAGTCCGCATTGTATACGACGCCTCAGCTAGAGAGCACAGTGGAGCACCATCACTAAACGAGTGCCTGAACCCAGGACCTCCTTTGCAGAACAAGATGTGGAACGTACTTGTAAGAGGACGGTTTCACCCCGTGGTTTTGACAGGAGATCTGCAGAAGGCGTTCCTGCAAGTAAGAGTGCGGGCTAGTGACCGTGATGCGCTACGTTTCCACTGGCGTCCAGGTCAAGATTCACCATTGGAGACTTTGAGGTTCACGAGAGTTCTCTTTGGTCTCGCGCCATCCCCATTCTTGCTGGAGGGAGTGATCGATATGCACTTAAACACCTGGGAAGATCGAGAACCAGAGATAGTGGCAAAACTACGCGAGAGATGTACGTCGACGATTTGATATCGGGATCGACATCAGTATCCAAAGCACAAGAACTGAAAGAAAGGGCGACTGTTATCTTCCACGATGCCTGTTTCAAGCTTCACAAATGGCAGTCCAATGAATGCGAGTTGGAAACGACCAAGACCATGGAAGAAGAGCCTACATATGCAAAACAGCAACTTGGAAACCCTGACGGGGGAGATGCTAGTCTTCTTGGACTTGGATGGGATAAGGACAGAGATACGGTGAATGTGAAAATGCCAAAAGGAGGGACGGTGTTGACTAAACGAGGCATTTTAGCAAAACTTGCTAAACTATACGATCCTCTAGGATTCGTTTCTCCTTTAACGCTTCGTGGTAAGCTGATCTACCGCAGTGTGTGTGACCTGAAGAAAGCGTGGGATGCGCCGTTGCCGGAAAACTACGCCAACCTGTGGCGAAGATGGGATAACGATCTTCCAGAACGAGTAGAAATCCCAAGGTCTCTCGCGGTCCATCAAGAACCGATTGAATCCATCGATCTACATTCCTTTGGGGATGCAAGCAAAAATGGGGTGGCTGCCTGTGTCTACGCAGTCGTCAAACAAGCAACGGGCATAAACCAAGGCTTGGTCGCCGCGAGATCCAGATTATCTAAACGAGAACTGTCCATCCCGAGACTCGAACTAGTGGCAGGGCATATGGCTGTTAACCTCGCAACCAATACCAGAGAGGCATTGTTCGAATTTCCTGTGAAAAGCGTCCATTGTTGGTCAGACAGCTCAGTAGCGTTGCACTGGATTAAAGGAGATGGGGACTACAAACAGTTTGTAGAAAACCGCGTCAGAAAAATCAAGAGTCACCAAGATGTGATTTGGCGACATGTTCCGACTGACGACAATCCTGCTGACCTCGCGAGTAGGGGTGGCCAAGTCAACAACGCAAAATTGTGGTGGCGTGGTCCACATTGGCTCTCCGACCGCAAACTCTGGCCAAACGACATAGTGGCCAAACGACATAGTAACCAAACCATCAGCGGAGAGCAACTCAGAAGTTAAAGCTGTAAAACAAGTCTTCGCAGTTGCAGTAGACGAAGATTACAGATTTAAAACCTGTTGGAGAAGTTTTCCTTGCTGAAAGCCATACGGATTTGCACGTGGATTCGAAGATTTGCCCACAATTCTCTTCGAAGTCAAGGAACGGAAAGCATCAAGGGACCACTGACCACAGCTGAGACTGAACAACAGCGACAGTTCTGGACCAAGCAAGCCCAGGAAGGTGGTGTCCTATCTACAGATCGAGAGGCGCTGAACCTACAACCAGGTCGAGATGGTCTGTTAGAATGCCATGGTCGTGTGCAAGGGGAATTTCCAATTTACCTACCCGACTCTCACCTATTCTCCCGTCGCATCGTGAAAGAAGCGCATTTACGCACATTACACGGTGGTGTCGGACTAACCATGGCTCAAGTACGTAAACGGTATTGGATACCAAGGTTAAGAAGACTCGCAAAGAAAGTGCGTAGAAGCTGTTTTGGCTGTAAGAGGATAACCGCAACGCCCTACGCAGTACCGCCGCCAGGTATCTTACCACCTAGCCGCACTCATGGAAATAACCCCTATCAAGTAATTGGAGTGGACTACACTGGTCCTGTGAAGTATCGCGTGTCTAAGCAACGAGAGGGAAAGGCCTACATTCTTCTGTATTCATGCAGCCTAACGAGAGGAATATATTTGGATCTTCGTCCTTCTTTGGAGATGACAGACTTTTTAACAAGTCTGAAACGGTTTATAGCGCGAAGAGGCAGACCTGACCGAATATACTCTGACAATGGTAGAACGTTTATCGGATCTGCGAGATGGGTCAAAACCGTTATGAAAGATGAGAAGCTGCAGAATTACCTGTCCACCCATCAAATCATCTGGCAGTTTAACCTTAGTCGTGCCCCCTGGTGGGGCGGGCAATTTGAGCGGTTGATCGGTCTTGTGAAAACAGCTTTGAGCAAGACCATCGGGAATGGTCTCTTGCGATGGAAGGAGTTGGAAGAAGTCATCCTAGACGTTGAGGTAGCCCTAAATAACCGCCCATTGGGTTACGTGGAGGACGATGTGCAACTTCCTGTGCTAACTCCACATTCGATGTTGTTCGTGAATAGTAACACACTACCTGAGTTGCAACCACATCATATCGAGGACAGTAATTTACGGAAACGGGCGAAACATTTGTTGAAGTGCAAGGAAGCCTTATGGCGACGATGGACCCGGGAGTACTTGCGAAGCCTTCGCGAAAGACACCGCGCCAAGATGGGAGCACGAGGGAAGACACCAAAAGTCGGAGACGTAGTGATCATCTCAACAGATGACAAGAGACGTGGCACTTGGCCTTTGGGAATCGTCAGCGAATTGATTTCTGGTAGAGATGGTGTTGTCAGAGCTGCTAGAGTTCGCACCGAAAGATCAAATCTCGAACGTGCTGTGCAACAACTTTATCCCTTGGAACTTTCCTGCGACGATGAACAACCTGCTGTTCCAGAAATTCTCAATCCAGACGCTCCAACCTTTAGACCGCGTCGAGATGCTGCAGTAGCTGCGCGTGTACGCATCCAAGAGCTGACTGAGGAGAACAATAGTCAATAGAACACCTTGAACACTCGGAAATTGAGACACTAACTATGGGTTCTTATATCTTAATTCATTTAATATTGTTCTGTTATTTAGTTCTGTGATGTCAATCTCCTGAAAATGTCGACATTTATCTCCCACCGTAGATAAATGGGGGGAGGGTGTTGGAGATTGACTGATAATTAAGTGAACAATTCATAAAGTATCACGTGACATGTAAGTTCGTTTAAGACGAAGCGAGTGGGAGGAGTGGTTGTTGTTAGGCTTGTGTTCGTGACTGTGATCGAGACTAAAAACGTGAGAACTTTAAAACTTTACCGAATCGTGAGTTGTCGTGGATACGAGTGGAGGCAAATTCACGACACACTGCTTCACTTACGGGCTATAATTTTGGTTGTGGCGATATGTATAAGTACATGCATTGACCAGCTTCGTAATTCTTTTGTAGTCTTTGGTGCTCATATCAAGACTGCCATATGTCAACTTTTTCTCTGCCGTGGTAAGTTTATTGATATCCTCGTTCATATCGCCATGCTCCACTGTCCATGTTCCCTTCCCATCAGTGTTTCTGGTCGACATTATTGTGGCCAGTCATCAAGGCCGGCAAGATACCAAATAACTGGCGAAATGTCAAATGTAGACGCCGGCTTAGTTGTTAAACGCTAGGATTTCCTTTTTGCCACCCAATGCGGCCATTAAAATTTTTATTGACCACGTAATTTTTTATTCGTGCTAATGACCAGTAAATTCCGATAAATGCAAACCCTTTTTCCGCCTCTTCCCTCCACTTTGTTTTTCTCGTCTAAGAATATCCGCTCCCTCTGTTTACTTTCTCTTCCTATTTTTTCTTCTTTTCTTTTTCTAAGCCTTTCTTTTCCTTGCTTTTCCTTTTCCCTTTGTCCTTCAATTTCCCTGTCCTTTTTGCTTTTCCTTTCTTTTTCCTTTCCCTTACCCATCCCTTCCCTTTGCTTTCCTCTTCCTTTTCTTTCGTTTCCCCTTTTCCTTTTCCTTCCACTTTCCTTTTTCTTTCCTTCCTACTTACCCCTCTCCCTTACCTTCCACCTTCTTCTTTCCTTTTTCTTCCCCTTCCTCTTCCCCTTTTCTTCCCCTTTTCTTCCCATTTTCTTCCCCTTTCCCTTTTCTTCCCTTTTTCCCTTTTCTTCCCTTTTTCCCTCTCATTCCTCTATCCGTTCAAGTTCTACTTTTCTTTCCCGATTCCTTTCTCCTTTTCCAGTCCATTTTCACTTTCCCTTTCCCTCCCCCCTTCCCTTTCTTTTATCCTTCCACTTTCCTTTTCCCTTTCCCTCCCGCTTACCCCTCCCCCTTGCCTTCCCCTCCGCCTTCTCCTTTCCTTTCACTTTACCAAACTTTTCCCCGTCACTTCTCCCTTCCTCTTTTCCTTTCCCTTTTTTTTCCCATTACCTTCCCCTTTCCTTTCGTCCCGTTCCCTGGGTGGTTACTACTGGTCTTAGCAAGCTGAAGTAATTGAGTGCAGTAATATGCTCCTGCTCCAGCGAACATTTTCTGTTAGTGACCACACACTTCCACACTTCCTTCTCATAAACAATTTTTTGTTTCTTAAAGGTCAAGATCGTTGCCCCTGCCTTTTTTGAGATGGATAAACCTGCTTTAGAGGCAAGTTGCCACGATATTGACCAGTGGCCTTTTCCAAAAGCTGGCAAGACTGTGCAGCTGCCCATTATGGGTTGCGTTTTACAGGTAAGGTTTGATACTGTCATCGACTCAGTTGAACGCAGAAATGAAAAACCCTTACTGGCAAACTGATAATCATTGCATGCATACATTGTGATAATTAAAAGTTGGTAACAAACATAGAAGCGAACCACCAATCTTATTGACTAGCTTTGTTATTTCATGATAAACCTACACTGCTAATGTCAAATAGAAAAGTTGACTTGAGCGGGATTCGAACTTGTATCTTCAGGTTACCTGACTGCTGCTCAACTAGTATAGCATTTGAGTCAACTGGGAACAGTATGCTCGTTTTATCCACTTCAATCGCACGAGAGATTATCGTGACAACTTAAGGCTTTATATCAATGAGGACGTTCTGTGTTTCGGTTCTATTTCAGAATCATCAACAGGGTAACATGAGAATTGTTGGTTTATCATGAGGTATATTGTTTTTGTTACCTTGGGAATGATTCTGCAATAGAATCGAAATACTGCACATCCTCACGGATATAAAGCGTTAAGCTGTCACGAAAATCTCGTGTGTACTTCAAATGGATTAAGCAAGCATGCTGTTCCCAGTTGACTCGATAGCTCAATTGGTAGAACAGCGGTCCGGTAACCCGAAGCAGCGAGTTCGAATCCCGCTCAGGTCAACTCCTCTAGTTGACTTTAGAAGTGTAGGTTTATCATGAAATATTCTGTTCATGTTACCCTGAGGATGATTATGAAACAATTTTATTACTTCACTCTCTTCTTGCAAGACAAAATATGGGACATTACAAGAAAAAATATCTTGAGGGCATGGTATTTCAGTTTCCACTCCAGAACAGAGAAGCAGTTTTTCTGTTGGCTGTAAATGTACAAAAGCTGTAATCTATCTTATCATAAAGAAACAATTTACTATGAGTTTCGACATCCACTGAGTATTTTCATAAAATACAAAACAACGGATACTCCGAAAAGTGAAAACATTCCCACTGTCGAAGTTTCGACAACTTTGCACTCATCATCATGACTGCAGGGTAGTCGAAACGTTGACAGTAAAAATGTATTCACTTATCGGAGTTTCCGTTGTTTTCAAATTACTATATGTTGATATTAAAAAGCTTAAAACTTCTTCTGCCATTTGACTAAACGATACTTGATGATCATCAATCGTTTCGTGACAGTCATAAACTGAAACGTCCACCTTTCTTAATAATCAGTATGATCTGTGATTGGTACATTGATGATAACTGCTCTCTGCTTCAAATACATCACATCTCAGTTATGTAATTTTAATCGAAATAAGGCGTTGTATTAAAACAATGTTTTTAGAATTTCACGGGGTTGTATTTCTTGTAAAGGACAACCCTTTCGTCATTCAGAAGGTGCGATTAGTTTCACAAAAAGTGAATTATATTGGCCTGCTTTACAAGTCATAAAGTCAATCTGTATATGTACCTTGAACACTCACAAAAGGTTTGCTTTCCCAAGTTATATGTAACGAAGTGCTGAGAGTGATCCGATATGTTAACGTCTACAGTACTTTCCGGGCTTCCTGTCTCTTAAAGTGTTTTGCGAATAACTCCGTCAGTTAGATGACATAAGTAAACTGTGGAGTTAGGGAAGAGCCCACTGCGACACCGTCAGATCAAAGACTTGGCCTTAACAATCCCATTTAGTGGGAACCTGCGATTTTTCAAATTAGGAGTGTTTGGTATTTACACGCGATCAAACGAAGTGGAAGGTTATTTCTTCGAGTGTCAGAATATGACATTGAGATCCAGCGGTGACGAGTTGAAAAAAATGCAATGAGCCTCCTCCCGAAGAATCTATTAGAGCACTCTGCCAACTCAGCTACTCCGCTGCGACGGCCGTTGTGAAGACCTTGGCCCACTTTTGTTTTGTTTTTCCGTCTTCTTTCCAAATAACACACACTTGACGAGTTTCCCGCGAATTGGTGTGGATGAATATCGTAGAGATCTCAAGTTAACTAGAGGGTCATTGTAGCTAAACATAACTCATTCCTAAGGGAAAAACTGATTGTTGCCATATTGGATAAACTAGAGGGAAAACGAACATGCCCGGATGAAAAAGTTCCCTAAAGTTCAGTTGTTTGACCTCGAAGTTCTTGGACAGATGGGAAGGGGCCTGGAGAAGAGCAGTTTGCCCCACAATTTACTCGAAATGGTGGCATCCAATTTTACCTCAATTTTAGGCCCGTATATCCCGTCTAGTTCTATACGATCTCTTTGATGAATATTAAAGGGGCACTCCAGCCAAAATACAAGTTGAGGTCATATGAAATAGCATGCCTAGTTTAGTTGGGTCCTGAAGTATGTTTGCATAGTTTTGCTTAGTTAAGGAGAAAATGGCTCGCAAAAATGTGAAAATTAGCAAATGTCGACGCCATGTTTACTCTTCCTCGAGCAGACGCGGGTTTCAGCGGCTATGCCCATTTTGACGTCACTGAGTGCTACTTGCCAAATCCCGCGAAATTAAAACTTTACTGTTCCATGTGAATATTCGATTACATTTGCTATAATTGTGTAAAATGCCTTACTGTATGGTTCCGATGTGTACTAATGGAAGGCGCAAAACAAAGGGTAAGGGAATAACCTATCATAGGCTTTCCAATGGCACGCTAAAAATCGTTTGGCTGCGAAATATCCGCCGCGACAACCCGCACAGACCAAGTAACTCGTTCGTTTGTAACGCGTACTTTACGGTGGATTGCTTTTATCCAGCAACTGAAATTCGCGGTCACAAAACCTCTAAAAAGTTTAAGCGCACAGCAGTGCCAAAGTTATTTTCATTTCCAACGACAAGAAACGAGGAAACTGGTCGCCAGTCAAGCCGAAGGCAAATTGAAGCAAGAGCAAAGGTAAACAATAGTCAAGCAACCATTGCTTTGGTTTATTTCAAACAACGCAAGATATTGGTAATCAGTAATAAGTCTAGTTCTATTTGTCCCTATTAAGGTGGTTGAAGAGGAAACTAAAAAATGATGTGTACGAGTATATTTGCAATGGAATTGAAAAGTCGTCTCCGATAGTAATAGATGATGTTGTTGACAAAAACAGCAATATGGAGGTGCAGCAATCCGTCTTGAATCTGCCTTTACAAATCAATGGCAATGCTGTAATAGGACAATCAGCAGTGACTACCCCTACAATTAAAACATTTAGGAGCATGGCGACGCAGAATTCAACGTAGTTGAATCTCGTGACAACAAAGGCACTCTTGCTCCCCATCCATTATTTGGCAATGACCACATTCGCACCTACAATGGACAAACATATTGATGCCAGAAATCAAGCATAACAAAACTTCTCACCTAAAAATGCTTCAATATTTCGTCACTTCTAAATTCAATACGTTGGACATCTTACCAGTCTAAATTGCCTAATCTGCCAGCCAACAAGGGTGCATTATTTTGTTCTTCTTCAGACTAGTCGCCAGATTCGTCATTGCTCGACTGAAACCTTGGTTGAAACTGGTATCCTTCGATTTCCTGCAGCTGAAAATTTTGTCCTAATACTTCTTCCACTACTTCATTTGAGGCGGTAGAAGAAGTGGAACTTGAAGAATCGTCATCAGATGAGTAATCAGGAGGAATACTTGAGAAGAAGCACTCATCGATGTCACAATGGGCATAACCGATGAAATCCGCGTCTGCACGAGAAAGAGTAAACATGGGGTCGACGTTCGCTAATTTTCACATCTTTGCCGGCCATTTTCTCCTTAACTAAGCAAAACTACGCAAAAATACTTCACGACCAAACAACTAGCTATGCTCTTCCATATGAACTCAAGTGCCCCTTTGAGTTCATATGAGTGTCCCTTTGACTACGCCAGTGCAGGTCGTCCTTCAGCGGCGCCGATCTTAGAATAAGTGGACTAAGTTTGAATGAGGGTAAAGTTAAGCTTTGTTCAAACTTAATCCTCCTCGGTGGCGTAACTGGCGTTTTTTCGTGGAGGGGCGAAAACCTAATTTTCCCGACAAACTTTATAACATTTTTAAGATTGATTATCCTTGGAATTATCTATTGTCCTCAACCTCTATAATGGTATATGTAATATTTCATAAACGAGGACGAGTGTTTTACCAGGGGTCACAAACACAAGAGAACAAGAAAAATCACGAGGCGCTTGACCGAGTGATTTTCACTATTTTTTCTCGTTTGTAAAACACGACAGGAGAATGAAAATTTCGAGGCCGCAGGCCGAGTGAATTTTCTTGTTCTCTCGTGTTTTACAAACGCTAGAGAATAATGAAAATGACCAGGAGGTAGGCCGAGTGCTTTTTATTGTTCTCGAATATTTGTAAACCTTGGTAAAGGACGAGACACGCGTTTATGAAATAGCATCTCAGTCGTCTATTTTTGAATTTATAATTAAGACATGTGGTAATGAACGGTTCTTTGTTTGGGCCGTTAATTATCTGATTTCTTAATTATGAATTCGTATTATCTGTTCGTATTATGATTTCTTAAAAGATTAAACGGACTGATCAAGTGAAACTCCGAAAGTTCTCTTGATTGCAGCGTGCCTGGTATCCCAAAAGTGAGACCTATCACTAGCGCATTGTAAACAAACCATTATGGTCAGCGTACTGCTTCATTCTGCTTTGCACAAAAGGAGCACGCAGCTGAGCCGTCTGGCTCATAAAATCCGGCGAAAGGCAATTCGATTTAGTTCAATCTTCAAAACATAATTAAGGTATATTGCTTTGAATACCGAGACCGTGAGCAATATAAATAATTTGTTGAAAAGAGCTTCTGTGAAACCTAGCTAGTAAAATACGAAATAACCATTTCAGTTATTCCCGATAGAGCAAATTTTTCCGACGAAATTTTCGTGGGTGCAAGTCCCCCCTGCCCTCCCACCAGTTACGCTGCTGATCCTCCTCTTCCCGCCGCACTGGATTTTGCACAAGTATTGTCTCCCTCACAATCACACTAAAATACTTATTATTTGACGTTAAAAATGTATCTTGAATAGTTCGGAAATGCTTGTATATTGTAGACCTGTAACTTTTTGTCTGGCACTTGAAAAACAACTGATGAATCTTAACTGGAATTGAAATAATTTGATACATGATGCAACTTTAGCAATAAATATACCGCGAAACATTGGTGCTAAACGTTTCTTATGTAATTTTGACCTGTATTCATATTATGGAATTTATATACTTTTTGCTGGACTTCGATGTTCTACGCTTTTAACTGAGCTATCTTCGTTGTCTGTTGGTAACCCAAAGTAATATCCGTTTTCTTTACCCTCATTTTAGCTTCATTTACCGTCACGTAAAGACAAGCCTGGCGCTGTGCTGTCACCTGACAACAACATTGAAAATCACATTGATGTATGTATAAAGAACACGATTTAACTTAGCAATAAGGACAATTGCAAACAGAAAGAAGTCTTCATTTAGATACAAACATAAACCTATATATATATTTATAAAATTCATTAAAAATTCATGAGGAAAAAGCAAAAGAAAATCATAAGCGTGTCGGATTTATATTTTTGATAAAGATACATGTGCCTTTATATGTGAAGAAGAGGTTCAATTTTTTCAGCTTACGAACGATAAATTTCCAAACTTTCTTCCTGAATTAGCGTATTAAGAGGTGAATTTCATATGACATTTAAAAACTCGCAATTCGTGCTTTATCGGGTCTAAAACACTCGGTTATCGCCTCGTGTTTTAAATCCCGATAAAGCACTCCTGCTCGTTTTTTAAATAGTACATATATATATATATATATATATATATATATATATATATATATATATAATTATATCGCTTACCTCAAAAAGTCACTACAGCCTGTATCATCTTGATAAAGAATCTTCAGGTGACTGACGAATTTCGAAAACAGTTTCGTCAGTCACGAATTTCACAGTCACAACTTCGTCAGTCACCTGAAGATTCTTTCTCAAGATGAAACAGACTGTAGTGACTTTTTGAGGTAAGCGATATAATTCTATTTGCTCTATCTGTGCGATATCGAGCCCTCTTTGTATTTCGTAAACCAAAACGTTCACGTATATATATGAAATGAATAAGCTTAAAATTCTGGGTTGTTACTCAGAGTTTCACGTCTCTTTGGACGATCATCAGACAACTGTCCAGATCCTGGTTTAGTTGTTCTTTTATACAGTCTCGTACGTCATCAGGTAAAAATAGTCCGGTGATCTCATTGCCGTGCGTCAACGGGGTGTGTTAATTTTGTTAATGAGGAATTTATTCCTGTGTCGGCATGTTGAGAATATTTCGGTTTGCTTATTTAGTAGGTTCTTTTTGTCGGCTTTCATAATAAACAACTTCTCTTCGAGACAAAGGTTACATAGCTTTGCTCCACTTTCATATCCTTTTGCGCGTTTTAAAATAGACCAGTTAACTGTAAAGTCCTTTCCTTCGTCCTTTAATTCCCACACGTAGTTTGATAAAACGGTTTTGTTCGAGTATTTATGGTCGCGGAATGATTTCTTATGGTTGTTGTAGCGATGTTTGAATGGGTGGGCTGTCATACCTATGTAGAATTTCTTTTCTTTGCTGTCGGCTTGCGAGATTTCGGCTTTGTAGATTATGTTAGAGGTCATGCAGTTTCCAGGTAGTGGGCAGGATTCTTTTTTTTGGCAATTGCAATAGCTTTCGTTGTTCATTTTATCTCTATTTAGTATGCGAGCGTTATGTTTGTTTACGATGTTCTTCATGTTTCCCATGCAGCTGTAGCTAACCTTCAGTGTGTTCTTGTTGAAGATTTTTTGTAATTTGTTTGTTGTGGGAAAGTGTTTGTCCATTAAGGCGAGAAATTTACGTGGTGAGCCCGTTTCTTCCTTTACGAATTTATAAAATCAGTTTCCTACTACACACGCGAGTAGGGTTACGGTTGGGTTTAAGATGAGTTCTAATCCTAACCCTAACCGTTAACCCAACCTGAATCTTAGTTGCGAGGACATGTTGAGTTATAATAAAACGCAAGGGCGAATAGTTCTCAGGCTCTCATAGTAAGTATCCGCCATCTTGAAGTGAGCGTGAAAAAATGTTGCTCTCACCGGTCATCAGAAGGTTGCGGGTTCGATGCGCATCTGGGGCTTGGAAATCGTTTTTCTGAGATTAGGGCTTGAAGAACGTTCATCATTCATCTTAGATGTCTCCAAGATAGTGAAGAACGTGAAAGTCGGAGTAGCGACGTGAGGACTCCGTAATATCTCACTGTAAACTAGCTCTACCGTATGGTGTTGAGCACTCTACTGGTTTTCGCAAACACCGCTTTATCTCTCTCTCTCTCTCTCTCTCTCTCTCTCTCTCTCTCTATCTATCTATCTATCTATCTATCTATCTATCTATCTATCTATCTATCTATCTATCTATCTATCTATCTATCTATCTATCTATCTATATATATATATATATATATATATATATATATATATATATATATACGTGAACGTTTAGGTTTACGAAATGCAAAGAGGGCTCAATAACGCAAAGAAAGAGCAAATGGGACCTGAAGATTCTTTCCCAAGATGAAACAGGCTGTAGTGACTTTTTGAGGTAAGCGATATAATATATATATATATATATATATATATATATAACTTTAATAAGGTTAGAAAAGCGTTTACTACTCAGAGTTGCCTGATGATCGTAT
Organism: Heliopora coerulea; assembly: GCA_030142905.1. Lineage (NCBI taxonomy): Eukaryota > Metazoa > Cnidaria > Anthozoa > Scleralcyonacea > Helioporidae > Heliopora > Heliopora coerulea. The sequence goes on from JASJOG010000162.1 coordinate 285,130, forward strand.
TGTAGACACGTGAAACTCTGAGTAGCAATCGCTCTTCTAACCTTATTAAAGTTATTTCGTTCCACCTACATGGTATCGAGCGCTCTCAAACCAATCGTCAACTGTGTTTCTTGTATGATACACCTTTGCTTTTGCTTATATGTATATATATATGTATATATATATATACATATATATATATACATATATATATATACATATATATATATATATACATATATATATATACATATATATATATACATATATATATACATATATATATGTATATATATATATACATATATACATATACATATATATATATACATATATACATATATATATAATTATATCGCTTACCTCAAAAAGTCACTACAGCCTCTATACATAAATAGGCATTCGAACCACCCACCTAGTATCTTAAGGCAACTACCTACAGCAATCAACACGCGCATTGCATCACTTTCATCAGATGAACAGACATTTAGGGAATGCGCACCGATGTATCAGAAACCACTCGAACACAGCAGTTTCGACCACGATCTCAGTTACATTCGAGATACACCTCAACAACCACGTAGAAATAGGCAACGTAATATCATTTGGTTCAACCCACCATTCAGCAAAAACGTTCGCTCAAACATCGGGCGCGATTTCTTAAGCCTCATTGATAAACACTTTCCAAAAAAAATATATAAAAAAAAAAAAACAGGCTGTAGTGACTTTTTGAGTTAAGCGATACAATTCTATTTGCTCTGTCTGTGCGTTATTAAGGCCTCTTTGTATTTCGTAAACCTAAACGTTCACGTACATATATATATATATATATATATATATATATATATATATATATATATACATATATACATACAGTATATATCGAGTATTTGTTGTTATTCTGTCCTTTCGTTTACATTTCAGCCACCTGTACCAGCCCCCTTGGTAATTCCAATGCTTAAGGAAGCTGATACGTACAAGTAAGGCAGCTATGCAGTCTATATTAGTCTACCTGCATAACATAAATCATCACGTTTTGCTTTACGAATCGTTTTCCTAAGCTACTTTGCCTGTGTTGGGAATTCGTTCGTCCATTATCTCTCAAGTTCTCAAAGGTGGATGTAGACATATGAACTGGTTTCGTGAAAGTGTATATGACTTGAAAAGTTGGTGTTGCATGAATTAGTGTTATTCGAACAGACTCATGAAATGGTGTAAAATGGGGTTAACTGCTTTTCTTTTCCACATCTCACTTTGATCCAGAAATAGTAGCATTTTTTCATTAGCTAGACGAGATACTGGGTGCTAAGAGTTTATTAATTTGGCATATTTAATTATTGAAAAGTCGTGTATACATGCATTTGTTTGTTAGCTAGGTAAGATACTGGATACCATCATTTTATTAATTTAGGATATTTAGTTATTGAAAAGTCGTGTATACATCCGGTTTTCAATGGGGTATGTGTGGCCTTTTAAATTTTGCATTGCTTCCTAGGTGTCTGTCTTCCGTCTTGAGTCATATCCATTTGTTATGGGAGCTTGTGTTAATAAATGAGGTAAGATTCTTCGACACCACACTGTAGGAAATAAAACTGTTTATGGAGCATGTGGAGACATGCAGGTGTATGGAGACATTTAAACTATAGGTGGGAGTTATGAAAGTCATGACACTTTCACATCTGTGAAATTTGACCTGGATATGGTCATTAAATGTGTAACATGCATATTTAACCTCGTAAATCAGGAAATATTGTATCCTGCGAGTTTTACCCAATTGACATGTAACCTAATCGGGGTTCCGTTGTGTTAGTTTGACCCATCATTAATAGCAGTTCTTTTTTTTTCAGCCCATTGTTGTGATGGCTCCTTCGCCTTCGTTATGTTCTGATGTTGTGCAGTCCTTGATAGCGTACGTGTCATTTTATACTTGAAATCATACCATGTTGACATGGTAGGCCCTGCTGGTGTGCAATTAGCGGAAGGGCGAACATGGAAAGCGATTGTGAGATTGTCAAATTTTTTGGCAACATTTGTTTTTTCACTTCACCCGAAACTGTATTTTCTGGGGCGACCATCATGCCTTTGTTTTTCGTTCACATCACTAGAGAAACTTAAGGTAGATGAACGATTTTCAAGCTCTTTACTCAGAAATCATTTTCTGAGTATAGAGCTTGAAGATCGTTCATCTACCTTAAGATATATCCAAGCTCTCACATTTCTAAAATCATAAATTGTCTTAATCATTATTAATATGTAGTGGCTTCCGCTTAGGCCGCACATATATGTCGAACTTGCGCCTTAGCTCACCATCTGAGCCTCGGTAACTCAATGGTTAGAGCGTCTCACCGGTCATCAGAAGGTTGCGGGTTCGATCCTCGTCTGGGGCTCAGAAATCATTTTCTGAGTATTGAGCTTGAAGATCGTTCGTCTATCTTAAGATATATCCAAGCTCTCACATTTCTAAAATCATAAACTAGAGAAACTGTATATGTTTTTGAAAGACAGCTATTTGCTGTTTGAGTGAACTGATTCGTTTCAAATTTTAAACTCAGAAAGAAAGATTCTGACATGCCTTGCAGCATAATTTTGATATTTGACACAAATAGCGAACAAAAAATTACCATTATAAACTTGTGTAAATCATTAAGGTAAGGTTTACGCTAGACCAAATTTCTCCGGATTCGTAGGCAATCCAGAGACTTTTCCTTCGGATTCAAAGTAGCCGTTTACACTTTAGTTACTAATCTGGTATAGATAGCATTTCGATTGCAAGTGAATCCGTATAAATATGAAGCCAGAAAAGAATCTGGATACTTTGAATCCGAAGTGCTAAGAATCCGGAGAAATTTTTTTCGTGCTTGTGTTTAATAGCAGAAGTAGCAGCTGGTGGCACAATTTTTTGTTTTGTTTTGTTTTGTTTTTTAACAAGAGCTGTAATAAAGGAAGAATGGAAAGAAATTTTTCGGTTCAAGGTTACTTTCAATAATGAGATATACTGTATATATATTTTGGAAATGTGGTAGCTTGGAGATATCTTTGAATGACTGATGAATGAATGATGATTCAGATATACCCCCCAGCTCCCACATATGTAATCAATAACATTAACATATAGTGGCTTTAGTTCAGGTCGCACATATTTCGAACTTGCACCTTAGCTTACTACCTGAGTCTTGGTAGTTCAATGGTTAGAGCGTCTCACCGGTCATCAGAAAGTTGTGGGTTCGAACCCCGTCTGGGGCTCAGAAATCGTTTTTCTGAGGATAGAGCTTGACGAACGTCCATCTATCATTCAGAGTTACTTTCAATAAATTGGCTAGGGTTTACGTCCATTCTTAGATGAAAAAGTACCGTTTGCATTTAAACAAGCATGCAACTGAGATACCCTTTTCTGTGTAAACAGCCAACGAATCCGAATACATTATTTGTGTGAATGCGAATACTTTTTAAATTCGAGGACTTTTGCTGAAGCGTCAACGTTGCCTAATTATCGCAGTTTATTCTCTTCATGCTGTAAACAAAGTTGTGTCATTTACATACCATACATCCCCTTTCTTATGCAGTACCACCGATCAATACACTTTTCTTTTCATCTTCGATTAGGTTGATTTTACCTCTCAACTACAACTCTGATTTCCGACCATTTTTTACAATTCACGACAGCGAATTTAAGGAGTATACAACCAGAACACATGCTCCGTAAGTATCTGGTCGTATTTTAATGTCCGGTATTTATACGATATTCCCACTAGACCGCAGCATTTTTCATGAAGACATAGCTAGTGAGGTGTCTTTTAAATGCAAATAGGTTAAAATGCCCATTCGTCGGTGGTCGTGGCAACAACGTATACCTCAGAAGTAGGATTAGGGTTAGGAGTAGGGCAATGAACTTTTGACTATCTCCACGCACTTCTTAACACTTTGACACCTGACAATGGCATTTTCCGTCTTCATTAATTTTACTCTGACTAAGGCCAGACGATTTTACTTGTCAAAGGGGAACCCCCAGCAGGCCTCAAATGGTTAAAAAATCTCCACTCACTTCTTAACACTTTGATATCAAACGACGGCATTTCTCCTCTTTATTAATTTCACTCTGGCTAACGGGAGACGATTTTACTCCTCGAAGAGGAAACCGCAGCAGGCCTCAAAGGATTAATTCTCTCATTTGGGTAGCGAAACGTGCTGTGTGACACGTATTACTAAATGTCTGTAGAATAATCTCACAAATTAAAGTCAAAAATATTTGTTTAAAAGTAAGCAATCTCATTCACTAATAGCAGTGTTCTTTCTTTCTTAGTCCGCCTATTATAATTGGAGTAACGAACCCATTTTTTGCCAAGACTTTACAACATTGGCCACACATCCTAAGGATCGGGAAAATGAACAATTTAGGTGAGAATATTAACATTGTATTCATGGAAATTCTGGAGCACTGCAACAAAACTTGTCCTACACCCTTCTCATATCCTCCTACCACTATTCCTTGAGAGGTTTTTATCGAAGATTACATTTTGTACATGAACTGATTTCTGTTCATCGCATATCCTAGCTTAACGGTTTTTAATATGTTGAACTGAAGAGAGTTTTCTCTCTTGTAATTTAATCTATCACTAAACGTTACGAAAACCTGAAAACATATATGTTTTGACTTTGAAATTAAACAGATAGAAGTGTATCGGCTTCAGTTTGACAACACAGTATTCACTCGCACCATGCTTAACTTAGTATGAACATGTATTCATGTGATTGATAAGCTCTGATTAAATTATATTCCTGTAAATTATTAAGTAGTTTTCGAAAGGGTGTAGCACTGAGCCGATCTTTATAAAATACGGACAGTGAGCTTTTCCATTTTTTAACCAAGAGAAAAGGAGATAAATTCACCCACGATCGAAGCGAACTCAAAGCCATTTCCTTCGAATCCAGAAAATCTTGATTATTCTTCATCTTGCTTATCGAACTCCTCACGCCATGAACCATTTCGCTTCCCTTAAAAGTTCGAGACAACAAGATTCTGCAATAAGTGACTTAGGAAAAATTGTTCACTGAAGTGGAGGTAAATATCTATCTACACTATTCACCCACACTGAGATGAATAAATGTTTTTCCATATACCTCGCATAATTGTTCTCTTTTTTTTTTTAAAATTTTTCAAACAATTTTACCGAACTCAATCGGCTTCTTAATACGCACGCTCTCAAGCTGTTCTCTCATAAAAACTTTAAGTCCCTAACGGGAATCGAACCCGTAACCTTTTGATCGCCGGTGAGATTACCAAGCTACCACAATCACATCAATCGGCTTGTTGCCCACTCGGCATTTGTAAACAAAACATTTTGACCACATCCTGAATGCATTTATCGCTAAAAAGTAAAAGAAATACATATCTGAATACTTAATTGCCAAATTTCGTTGCTTTTTTGGTATTGTATGGCAGGACGACTTCGTTTATGTAAAAAAGTTCTTCCGTAACTTGAACAAAACGGGACGCCACCTTGTTTTGCTCGGAGGTGAATGGTGCAGGACATTCCGAGATGGGGGAACCAATCAGATTGCACAAAAAACACTATTCACGTGCGAGGTATAAGCTAAATATGGATATTTTCTTTAACGACATTTGGGCAATTTCAAAATACCGCCTTACACACACAGCCTCGACTTCATTCTTTGGAATTCTTTTGAAAAATGACAGCGTCTCTAGACAATGACTAAAACTGGTTAGAATTCAAGAAAATGAAGTCGAGGCTATTTAACAATTATTCGCTAAAGTAGAGGTGAATAATGCTGGAGCAAATTACGCAAAAGACACTATTCACCGGCGAGGTATATGGAAAGCGTCTATAACGACATTTTGAATTTGGTCTGGGGCTTGGTGTGGTTAGTCATAACCAACCTGATGTCCGATATTAATGAAGTCATGATCTGTCCACTCCGCAGATGGTCATTCGAAAAGGAAGGATAACACTTGAAATGATTGAACAAATCAGGATCCGAGACTTTCGTTTGAGCAGATTCCAGTTCTTTTAATTGAGGTTACGTTAACACTGCAGCGAAATTCTTCGTCTTCACCCAAAAAATGTATTCCGATTTGTTAGCTGGTTACACCGGAAAAAGTATCTGCGTTAGCTGCATCCTTGCGTTAACGCAAACAGTGCTTAAATCTTTACAAATTTTATTGAAAGTGGACAGCAAAAATTTCATTCCATTCTTTGTTTGATACAGCCTCTGTTAAAAAATTCTCCCACTCCTAGCTACTTCTGCTGTTATACACAAAAACGAGAAAATTTTTCAACAGTCTTAGCTCTCCGAATTCAAAGTATCCAAATTCTTTTCCGGATTCGTGTGCAATCCGAAGACTTTCTATACTGGATTTGTTACTTCAGTGTAAACTGCTATATTCAATTCGGAGAAATTTGGTCTACTTTAAACGCAACCTGAAACAAAAACTAGGTATAGTCATTGTTTTTGGTCGAAAAACTCGGCCTTAGGCATGCGATACATTTAAATGTTTGTAAAGCGTTTCCGCTGATTCGGAAATAAAGTTTCGAAAAGTCTGCTCGTCACACATAATTTTGTTGTTGAAGCAAATAAAAAAAAATTAACGAAAAATGGCGCGAAGTCGTGAAGATGCCGTTGCATGTACAGTAATAATTATTAGCTTGATTTTAAAATCAAGAAAAACAAGACTTAGAAATCGAAAGGTTTGGGTAAAACCACGGTTACGAAAGAGAGAAACATGTGGTGCATACACCACCTGATAAAACATGTTCCATCGTCCTAAACTTGTTTCTGAAACAAACTTTCAGAAACTTTTTGCGATACACTAGCGAAAAATTTTCAAAAAATTTTCCAAAACAAAATTTTCGAAACAACGTCAATTGTATCGTGGGCTTTAGTGTGTTATTAGCCGCTTCTTGATAGCTCTACAATTAAATATTAAGTAACGTAGCTTATCAGAATGTTGTGTTCGTATTAGGCTCAGCTGCTGATAAATTTCTATTAATAAACAATAAATGGTACCAATGGCTAAGGCACTGTTAATTCTTATCTTTCAGTAGTTTCAAGCCGGGCGTCAAGTCCTGGGCATAGTAGAAAGTCATTTGAAGCTAAGCCTGGTAAGCACTTGCTTGGTTTGGAAATTTTTTACTGGATGAAGAAGGGATGTTGATGGTGATCATTGATAATACCATTATTTGCTTAAAATTGAGAGACCAGGTTAAGGAAAAGAGCAATTCTTAACGAAACATAAATGTTGAACATTTTAATTTTGATGGTTTCAACTCTTTACCGGCTGGAGCTCTCCCCTTGACCAGCAAAATCGTTTGGCGTTGGCCAGCGTAAAAATGGTGGAAGTCTTATCCCGCCGGGAAAGAGTTAAGTTTTGTTTCTTTCTTTAATTTTTTTTCATCCATGTTTGAGAGTGTTGTTTTGAGAACTGCACTTCAGTGTTACCAATTTTTTTACGTGCCTGTTGAGTTTGTGTTAGCAGTAATATTATACTCTATTGAATAAACTTGTTTGAGTAAATAAATTTATAATGACTTTTCCCATTTCTGGTGTTTAATTGAAAGTAATACGCTGCTAATTTGATGTTTTAACCTGTCATTTACATCATGCCTTTGTCTTAGAAATATTGTATCATACTTAGGTATCTACACGAGATACAAACCGTTTTTACACAAGGACAAACCATTCATTAAAAAGTTGACCAAGGTAAGGCAGCCGCTTAAATATTAACTTCTTATTAACCGAGAACGCGGTCATTATGGTAAAATATCAGACCGGGGTCTTGACAGTAGGACCGAGCCCTCCGGGCTCGGTCCGTACATGAACGACCATGGTCTGATATTTTACCGTCATGACCAAGCGGACGAGGTTAATAAGAGGTTTATTACATGGCTTGTTTTAAACAAGCAAAATATACCGATAAAAATGTTACATTCGTATAGCGTGACAAAGCTTAGGAGTTAGTTGTCAAGCGCTTTTACAGACACAGAACACAAAGAAAGATCAATGTGCTTCAAATTCACGAGTAAAAACCAATAATTTAGACATGTCAATGAAAAAAAATTCTACTAACGTTGGGTTTTTTTCGTGCCGTAAGTTTTTCTTACACGCCGGCAAGTCTTGGCGGGAAAATTTTCCAGTTGCTTTGAAGACAGACAAACGAGATTCAGCTACACTTTACTAAGGAATCACCAAAAACAAACTGCATATGACTTGGTTAAATCTTTTCCACAATGACTTTAATCAGAAAAGTTGACGAATATATAAAAAAAACACGTAGTCTTTGGCAAAAACAAGCTCTAAACATTTGCTGATGCAAACCAGAAACCGTAATGGACCGGTCCATCATGAGAAAGTAATGACTGCCAGTCAGAACTTCTCAGCCAATCAGTACGCTCCATTTCACCGGAAGTAGCACCACCCATATAATAATATATTGTATTGCCTTCTTTAACGGAAAACATACAGTATCTACTCATGCCCACCCGTACGGCCATATATAGACATGAAGACACAAATACGCATATTCAGATGTATATACGTGTGTTTGTACCTATTGACATACACACACACATTCACATTTAGGTGTACATATATGTGTTAGGGCGGTACTTGTAATGCATACATAGACATACAGACCCACAAACATAGGCATACGTACATATATGTGTTCAAAGCAGCACCCGTAATGGATACATACAGACATACAGGCATAAACATTATGCAGATGTACAGATATGTGTTCAAATAGTACTTGTAATGCATGTATATAGACTTACAGACACACAAATGCAGATGTACATATATGTGCGCAAGCAGCACTTGTAAAGCATACATGCAGACATACACATACACATACACACATATACAGACGCACATCTACGTGCTCGTGCAACTATTTTAATCCATACATACATGCATTCGTAAGTGTATTGACGCTTGCAAGATTGCCTTAGGCTCACTGGCTTGACAGGTTACTATTTATATTGTGAGGCATGTTTTTTTTGGTTTAATCAATGGTCACGAGTGTGATAAAGGATCTAACATCTCAAGTGAAGTGTAACGGCCACGAGGTGCTGTTGGCCCCGAGCGGACGTTCTAGCTTTACGAGCGATGTTAAATTCTTTATCGCACGAGAGAGCATTGATTAACCACCTTATCTCATGACTCACCCACAATGAAATTGTTTTTTTTGGGGTTTTTTTCCAGTTTAAAGTCGAAGAGACGTTGGTCGTTAGAAATTAAAATATTCACTCAATAGTATGCAATAAGCGTTTATCACAGTGACTTCAAAGGAGAGCAGTGTGATAAGTCGTTATCACACTCCTGAATACTGAGTGGACTAAAGGATTTAACGCTTCTGTTGAAACAACGAATTGTGGCTGTGTCATGAGATGATTAGAATTTACACCTATTCGCATGGAATGCTGTGAAACTAGTTAAAAAGTGCTTTCGAGTGGAACTAATTAGAAAAAACAAAGAAAAAGTTTTGTCCACAAGGAAAATTTCACCTGGTCGAAATCGGACTTAATTGCGAATGTGGGTAAAACCTCCCGTCAAACTTTGGATACATCCAAAGATGAAATGACTGCAAACCCGGAAGTTACCGATTGTGATGTCAGGCTCTGCATGTCTATTAGTTACATATGTCAGTTCGTCCTGGTGTATCCAATGTTGTCTCAAGGCTACAGTTCCCGCTCACGATTCGCTCGCTAATGTAGCAGTAGGTCGCGAACACGTTATAGACTTAATCACATACGTCACGACGAACAATTGTGTACAACAACCGTGTCGAGCAGATGGTGCCACTCTGTGGAAATCCACGTTTATATAATTCTGATGCTTGGTACATCGCTCTTACACTATGCCCTCGAAAATTTCCTTTACTTATGTTGCTCTTTCTAACGCATGGACAAAAGTTGATTTACATTTTTAATTTTACTTTTCCAGGGAGGGCAGAGAAAGCGGCCGCCAGAAGTGCAGGTTTGTGGGCCAGTTACTCTTCAACTACAGTTCCTTGCTTTTCCTTACTGCCATTTTTGAGAGACATCCTGTTCTAGAAAAACTTGACGGGACAATTCCCGTGTCTTTGAAACTATAAATTAATAAGTTTCGCCATGCATTAATTTTATGTTATACATCAGGTTGCCATTTTAAATTGTAATTACTCTCATTAATGGTTACGGGCTTTTTGATTGTTGAAGTAAGCGTAAAACGAACAAGTTAGACGAGGACCAAAGCCTGCATGTCTTGAACGCGAGGACGGGTGTGCACAACCAAAATTTACAAGTCGCATTTCTTTTCTCACGAAGATGCCTTTCACGCAATTTTACTAAAGGCGAGACGCAACAATCCACCTTGTGCATCAATGACCTCAACCTAATTCTTAATTCTTATATTCATCGAGCATGCATGCTGGATTGCACTGATGTCTTCAAGTCACCCCAATACTGTCAGCAGTGTGTTCTTCTGTGTGTAATATAGAGTTAATTTGAATCTTCGGTCGAGAAAGGCAGAATTTCGTAGTGAGAGGTCTTCACAGTTTTCTTCTCATATGTCCCTTCTCCTCCTCTCGTTTATATGTAAAACATCGTTTATGATGATGATGATGATGATAACTTTATTTATTCACGCTAGCCTCGACAACATATGCTGGTTTCCACGAAGGGCGTGAGAAAATTAAAAAAAAAAAAAAAATGTGTACAAATTACAAGAGATTCGTTAGTTAAGGTCTACGCTAATAGCTAAGGTATTTACAATGGAAGCTAGGACTTGGTAATGAAAATATAGACTCAGAATTAAAAGTATATTTACAGAATTAAATGTTAAGTGCTGTAGGCGGTACTGTTAGCAGCGATTTTAGTTTCAAACCTCGTGAAAGAAGTGCACCTTCTTATTTGCTCAGGTAAACTATTCCATAGTTTAGCTCCGTCAAACAAAAAGCTTTTTTTCATGCTGTTTGTACGCGGTTTTGGTAAAGAAAGTTTAAGCGACGTATCACGTAGGTCATAATCTGAAACATCGCTTCTAAAGGTAAAGAGGTTTGAGAGGCATTTCGGACCCATGTTGTTCAATATTTTAAACATCATTTTTGACTTTGCCCTTTTCCTTTGAACTTTCAAAGGTTCCCAATTTAATGCGTGCAGAGCAATCGAGTGATCTACATCATTACTCATATTTGTAATTATTCGGGCAGATCTGTTTTGCAATTTTTGAAGCCTCTTTGATTAGGTTTCACCAAAACCATCCCATACTTCACAACAATAGTCAAAGTATGGACGAACAGTCGAATTGTACACGGATAATAGTGAATCTTTGTCAACGAAATCTTTTAAGCATCTAAGGGCTGATATTCCTGAAGTTATTTTTTTACAAATATAGTTAGTGTTGTTTTTCCAAGACAAGTGCTGATCAATTATTACCCCAAGAGTTTTACATTCATTAACTTGACTGATTGATTTGTCATCAATTTTAATATTGGGTAGTGAATTTGATATACTCTTCATCATTGGCTTAGATCCAATGATCATAAATTCAGTCTTTGCCACATTCAGACTAAGTTTGTTGACGACTAACCATTTTTTGAGGGTGTCTAAGTCAGAGTTCATTGCGATCTCTACATCTGCAATTGTTTCCCCGCTTGTCGTCAAATTAGTGTCATCCGCAAACAAGCAGGGTTTTGAATTTTTAAGACAATGAGGCAAAATATGCCGAAGGTCAAAATACACTGAAGGTACACCTACGCTAATTATCTTGCTCACCGTTTCTTTTCAGGCCTGTCTCGAAATTTTATTTAGCTCTTAGCCAACCAATAGTACGACCCTACATTTGCTATTCGGGGGCAGGGATGTTCAAAGCAGGATTAGCACTAATCTACGACTATCAGTTAATCTGTTGTTTTGGTTTCAGATATCACAGCTGAAAACCTTTTGGTATACACCCGAAATCAATTAAAGAAATTCCAACTTTTCTTCGCAGCATGATGGGAAAGTTGTCCACAACATTTTCGCTAATCTTAAATTAAGCTAATCGCCGTTTGAACAACTGGGCCCCGGGTTTTCATCCGCAACAAAACGACAGATCAAGCGACCAAATACAATTTCGAAGTTGTTAGTTAAGGAGTTCACCTCTTAGCCAGTCAACATGTAAGTTGCGGAGCATAATACTGTAAGCACATAATCACATTTACTGAAAAAGCATAAGGTTGTACAGTGAGAGGCGAAACAATGTCGGATAGCGACAATAAGGCATTAAAAACGTAGCATCCCGTTTGGTATCTTGACTGCCATAGATTCGTGATCGCAATCTTCCTTGGACGATAAAAACCCAGCCAGTTAATAAAGAATTAAACCATATATAACTTCATTTAAAATTCGGGAGAAATAACTCAGAATGTTAAAATAAGGAGTGCATAGTAAGCTACTGATATGAAATGCAAAGGAAGACACGCTGCGAATATTGCTGAAAGTGGGCAGTTGTTGACTGGGGTAATTAGACTCTTAATTTCCCAATAAGATGAACAATTGAACGACAGATGAACGTTCGCCAATCTCAAACCTCAGAAAAAGTGATTTCTGATTCCCAGAGGAGGATCGAACCCGCAACCTTCTGATGACCGGTAAGAAGCTCTAACCATTGAGCTATCAAGACTCAGATGGTGAGCTAAGGTGCAAGTTTGATCCTCGTTCGGGGCTCAGAAATCGTTTTTCGGAGGATAGAGCTTGACGAAAGTTCATCTATCGTTGAAGATATCTCCAAGCTCCCGCATTTCCAAAGTATATATCTCATTATAACATTACTGACGTATCGTGGCTTCCGCTTTGGACGCAAATACGTCAAACTTGCACCTTAGCTCACGAGCTAAGGCTTGATAGTTCAATGGTTAGAACGTCTCACCGGTCATCAGAAGGTTGCGGGATCAATCCCCGTCTGGGGCTCAGAAATAAAAGAGCTTGACGAACGTTGATCTATCATTCAAGGTATCTCTAAGCTCCCACATTTTCCAAAATACCGTAATATCTCTATTAAGCCCCCGGGGGCTTATTTTTTTCAGGCCCTTTTGAGAGCTTCTTAGAAAGGGGGGGCTTATTTATTTATCGTTAAAATTATATGATAATTTTCTGCAAGCACAAAACAGCGTGTGTTTAACAATTATGTATTTTAGCAATGAACACAACTCTATGAAAGTTTTAAAATGTTCAATTATATAAAAAAAAAGTACAATAATTTAGACTTTTTACTTCAGCAACTATATTTCGACATCAATTTCATCGTCCTCGTCTAACACAAGATGCGGAACGTCTTCCATAGCCAGGTCGTCTTTTAGCTGTTCATTTAGGTCTTTACCTCGCGCTTTGCCCCTTTAAACACAATAAATTGCTTTTTCTTGCTGCTGTCGGCTGCTGCAGTTAAGCAAACTGTTATTTTTAATTTTTCATGGCCGGTAGATTTTAGACTTACGGTGGGTGCTCCATAGTTTCATCCTTTAGCGCATAGTTCATTTTTCTACGCAACCGTCTTACCTTTAGGATATATGCACATAGTTTGTCAATTAGTTGATCGGGTCTTTTTTGAACTACGGTTGTACATCGTCTCACCGTCAATCCGTTTCTTTTCATAAACTTTTCAAGCCACCCTTTGCTAAATGTTAATTTCGTTGTGTTTGGATCTTCTTTTTCCATTTCTTCATGCAGTTTTATGGCTTTAAGCTTGACAAGTTTTCGTGAGACTCGAAGACCATTGTTGCGTCTATCATATAACCATTCTAACAAGTTTTTTTCTAATTCAGCTGAGGTAATATGTCTTCCACCGCCATCCAGCCTTTGCCTTTTTCCACTCGAACTCTTCTTGAGCTGTTCTAAATTCTCCTGTTTTTTCTTCCAGTCTCTGATACTGTTTCGATCAACTTTGTATTTCTTTGAGGCTGCATGGATCGAGTTGGCTTCAGCAAAGCGAAGGACTTCCAACTTAAAATCAGTCAAATAACCACGCATTTTTTCGCCATTGTGAGATGTTGATTTCAACCAGTTCTCATCCATAACATTTAAAGTGCCTATACGGACCTTCGAAAGTTTACATATTTGTAAGATTTGAGTTCTTCCGATAAAAATTGTAGTATATCTTGTATTACAAAAATTTCATTTTCATGGATTTTTTCGCTGCTAAAGTTGGCTATTTTGAAGCTTTTCAACATTTGACCGTGTGATAAAAAAGCTGGAATCTAGTGAGCGGACGTGACGTCAGTCCTGGAACACCAGTACGTAACAACAGTGATTATACGGTGCAAATACACTATATTTTCTCAGTGTACGATTTTGAAAATAATAAAACTTACACTAAGAAAATATAGTGTATTTGCACCGTATAATCACTGTTGTTACGTACTGATGTTCCTAGACTGACGTCACGTCCGCTCACTAGATTCCAGCTTTTTTATCACACGGTCAAATGTTGAAAAGCTTCAAAATAGCCAACTTTAGCAGCGAAAAAATCCATGAAAATGAAATTTTTGTAATACAAGATATACTACAATTTTTATCGGAAGAACTCAAATCTTACAAATATGTAAACTTTCGAAGGTCCGTATAGGCACTTTAAACAGTTTACGGTAACTAGCTTACAAGTATGTTTATAAAAAGGATGAAATTTTAGTCACTTTTCACAATAAAAAACACGGAAAATTGTTTTCAATCAAAATCGTGTCTTTTTGGTTGTTTCCATACCAACGAGCCTGCGACATAACAACGGTCGTTTTTCCCGCGAAAAAAGGGTATGTTGGTATTTCGTTTGTTGTTTTTTTTTGGTTCACGGTCAACTGAAATAGGAAGAGTTCAAGAAATATCCTTTGTCAAACTTTACTGTTGCGAATTCGAAACTGTTTCTCGTGGTCATCACATCTACAAACGTGTCTGGAAGCCAGCAATTGGAGAGAAGCTGTCATGCAAGAATGATAGAAGGGAAGAAGCAAAGTTTTATGATGACTTTGCTGTTGCCATTTACAAATCAATACCCTCTACTGGCAGTTCTCAGCCGTCCGAAGAAAAATTAGTGGGACATTTGCCCATTGAACTTTCGTTTCTCTTGTATAAATTTTTAGAACCAGATGATTGTTCCTTACAATTTTCACCGACTGGAACGAGGTTTCTGGAGGATGGACTGGTGGTTCCGGGACGCTACTCGGCATTTTCGAAAAACAAAAACAATTGTTGATATTCTTTATAAAGAACTAGAGTTTTGGGTGGAAAAAATAAGGCATATGAAGCTACACGTCTTTCGGCCGAAAATAAAAAACAAATTAGTATAAATAAATCAGTTAAATCTAAAAATATATATTTTTGTGTGAATTAGGGAGGCCTTAATAGAGAGGGAGGGCTTAATAAATTTCTTCTCCTATAAAGGGGAGGGCTTATTTGAGAGGGGGGCTTAATAGAGAGATTACGGTATATATCTCAAGATGATCAATTCTTCGAAATCGTATTTTCATGAACGGTTGAAATAAGTAGTGTTGCATCTCCAGTTATATGCCCCTTCGCCACCGCTCTGAACCCTAAATTCAACGTCGTAACTGCCTCGTGTATCGAGAGTTTGTATCGCATAACGTGATATCGTCCGTCAAGTTTATTGTCTTTGATTCGTTTTTCAGCATGCGATGTTAAGAAGGCACATGATCGAGTTGACTCAAAGTTTTATGATCCCTCTGGTAAGTGAGAACGTTTAAATTGAAACTTTTGAGCTTTGTTGAAGATGCAGTTTATTGTATAGTCATTGAAGATATTCGTCTTGAAGTAAACTATGAACGAGAACTATGAATGAATAAAATGCAAATGACCTGTAGAAAATAGTGTGGTTTTTTGAGTTGCTGACAGTTGAATTTAAATGCCAGGAGCCGACGCGTCAATGAGCATGACTAATTTCAGATCTATAGTTACAAACTTGTCGGGCTATGAATTTACTAACTTAGCAATTCAAAAGGGTTCATCAAATGATTTTTGCTTTGAAGTTTGTGTACGTCACTGATTTGAAAGTTCCACAGTTATATATACAAATTGCATCGTCGTTAAAGATTTGGTCGTTTTAAGGCTTGCCGTAAAAACATAGCAAAGACATCAGTCGCGGTGTACTGCAAATGTCGGTGAATGCTTTCTTGGCGTTTATCTAAGTAAACGCGAAGAAAGCTAACTGCTAGAATGGGAGTAATTACTGTCTGAACAAAGAAGTCTTACATTAGGAAATTCCGCGGAGAGGTAGTTTACATTGCATTTTATCGCAGAATTTGTATATAGCAAGTATCATACTTTAATCTCAGCGTTCTTTTCGCAGTACCTTTGCGTACGAAGTAGTCTCTTGACATGTCCAACTTTAGCGCTATTTTAGATTGCGTTATTTGATCAGTCTCTCGTGATAAGCAAAATCCAATATTTCATTTGGGAATAAATCCTTCCTTGCATTTTTTAAGAGTAATTATACAGTATAAACTATTTATTATAAAACTATATTTAGTTATTCACGGTATTTAGTCTATACTGGTATGGCGGTATCGGTTAGATAAACTGATTATTTAACCGACACCGCCTCAATCTTACAATCCGATGGTTAAATTGAAGCGTACAATTAAGTTTTTAAATAATTTTGCCTTCTGTTATAAAGTAATTCCAAAGGTCCTCGTAAAATTAAGGCTCAATTTTACATGTGTTTTCAAAGATTCACAAAATTGCCCTTTTCGCTGCCCAACTCCGACGACATCTTTCGGAAAAGCCCGCTGTTTGAAACTTTGAGTATAGAACAGAAATGTGTAATAAGATAAAACTCAGTGTGATTTGATGACATTCGATAAATCGATAACGATAACGTGGATTTTTATCCATTTTACTTTAAAGTTCTAGTCACTGAGAATCAACTGTAGTTCACACGTTGACTGGAAATTGTACCAACATACCGGTATACCGTGATATTTTTGGAGTACCAAATACTGGTATTGAAATTCCCATACCTCCCAAGTTTAATGGGAAAAAGACACAGATTCAATGATCTGATTAATGCTACAGAAGAACACAGATTTATCTGTAATGATATTTAAAGACAATTCATAACTCCTAAGGAGTTAAGAATAGCGAAGTCAATTTCGCAGTTACAAAATCAGCTGAAACTAAACTGTTTAGCAAGACTTTAAGGACGTAATTACAGTTAATAGTGAAGGAATAGTCTGGTCGGAAAACATCACTTTGTTTTTTAGGAGCGTTACGCTGCAAGCTTAATGCCTCTTCAAAGAAGTATATCACCTTGGAAGGTAAGTAAACTTAACCCTGTGCGGCGAGCGAATGGGGAAAGACAAAGGCTAACGCTCATATAAAAATACGAACAGGTGGAGAGACTAATTGCATTTTTAATTTAAAAAGGAAAATGTTTCACATGTAAAAAAATTATTCAAACGAAGGGCAGTCTAGCAATTTAAAACAAAATTTAAGATGCAATATCCACGGAGTCTCGGTGCGCTGTAAGAGGATTACTGCAAGTTATTAAAGTTTCTTGTGCAAGTAACTATCCTGTTGTATTTAAAAGCGGTTAAACATCGCAAATGGTTCAAAACAGCTGATGGAATGACCCGTTACTATCGTTTGGAAGCCAAATCACTGACAATTGTAAAAAACTGTCGTTGTAAGGCTCTTCGAAATTTCTTTTTTGTCGTACCAATTGTTAAGACACTTTTATAAACAGTAAGCCTTTTCGGAGCTCCAAATGCAAATAAGATCAGTATTTTATTTCGAATACGTAATTTTCGGACATAACTCATGATATTTAAAGGCAGACTCCATATCTCCAAAGGAGTTAACAGAGAATCACCAAGAAAACTAGATCACAACTCCAGTCTTAAAAGATCTTGCTAAAGTCTCAGAAGTTGTAACGTTTAATTTTATGGCAAACCGTACCATCGTGAAAGTGAAGTATTTTCATTGGCTGGTCAGCGGTCAGATGCTGAGCAGAATGTTATATTGGCCACAGACAATGATCATCAATGCATCACGACAACCACCTTTATATTTTTCGCAATTCTCGTTGATCCACTTTTACCTGCCGGAGAACGTTCCCAGTTGCGATTGCAAAAAACGTGTTTTAGTGACTGAGGTTAGGTAACTATTTCCATTATCATTACAGAAAACTGTCTGCGTCTAGAGTATGTAAACTTGCACGTATGTGCAAAACGGGGGGCCCTAAGCCCCTTACGCCCTCCTCTAGATCGGTGCCTGCGTAATCAAAGTAATTATCGAACCATTATTTAGGAATCCATGCTTTTACTTTCCTAAGGAAGAGAAATTTGAATACCTCTGAGTGCGTTATGCCTGAAAGAACTCATTTCGTTGCGATTTGTCTTGAGGACCCATTTTAATAAATCAAATATTAATCGAGATTATTTGGTCGGAATAGAAGGATGTTGCTCTCGTCCTTTCTGAGTCCGCAAGGACCGATCCGGAGCCGTAGGTCAGGTCCTCAGAGGTAAGAATTCAGCGGATATCCTATCCAGACCTCACGCTGGGCCAGTAACGTACTAAAGCCACAGCTTCGTGCGAAATGGGTTTTGTCCAAACTCACGTGCTACGCAGTTGAAATTCAGAGATTGCATGTAGTATTTGTTGACAAAATGAATTGTTCTTTTTGACAAAGCTGCTCAACTCTACTGTCTTGAGACAATTTGTGCAAATTTTATCGAGGAACTAGAGTTTTGTGCAATTTGTAATAATCCTCTCTTTGAGAAGTCTTGCGCAGCTACCTTTGAAAGTACAAATTAGGGGATTTTTTTCACCCAACAACCACTATTCCTCATCAGCTTCGAGGTTGTTCTAATCTATGTAATGCCTAGTTTTGTTGACCTTTGTAATCAATCTGCAGTTATTGTTCTTAACTTTCCATAATTTCTTTTGCACCACTAGTTACCTCCTAAGCTGAAATCGTTCGACACTGAAGAATTCTTAAGAACAGTGGAACATTCTGGACCTCAACTAACCACCGGATTGAAGGGGAACTGGACGGGACTCTACAGGTTGAATTTGTACTCCTACGTTTCCCCATAACTTTATTTTTAAAATCACGTAAGAGGAAATGATCTTTATGTCTAGTATACCATTTGTCAATATATACTTTTAAATGAAAGCATTTGTAAACGTGGAAAGGCTGTCAAGCCACTTTCGAGAATCAATCCTAAAACCAGTTGATCGCTTCAACAGTCAACTTCTTCCATTCAGTTTCGCTGAGTTTGTGAGAATGCTTGCAAGATCATGGTCAAAATCTTAATTTGATTGTCCCGAAATAACAGATAATGCGGATTGCGGATAGAATTATTTCATGATATGACTCTGTGGCAAAGATCAATCCAATATTACCACAAGACAAGCAGTCGCATTTTAGCGTGTAATCAACGTCTTAAAATCTGTTTGCTGACAACTGCTTTGAATCAGCCATATTAGTTGTTTGGTTACCCTAAGAATAATGAATAGTGGACGTTTTCAATTGACCTCATAAGCGTATGGATCGCAATAGAGCTAGAACGGGGTTGGCAGCCAAAAGTCCGTCAACCCACTGTTACGCTATTGTATACTATTTATGACCTGCTATCTAAAGCTATATTTATGACGCTATTTATGACCTGCTATCGTCGTTGCTGGCAACTATTCGCCTTGTGGAAAGTAGATTTCTGGCCAACATCAATTACGGAATATTTTGATTATTATGACAAGTTTCTGCCGTAAGGTTAATTTTAAGTAGTTTAATTTACCAAAAATGCATGTATATTTTAAGATTAAGAACCTTTTTAAAAGATGATTAAACATTTATTTAATTTGAAATTTGTCTGATTTATGCTGTAAATGGTTGAGAGTCTTTTGCTCTTCTTCGCAGTTGTCTACAAACTCTCTCGACTAGCAATAAATCTAACTCAATTCCACACGTAAACTTCCAAGTAATAAATTTCTTTTTTTAATAGTGTCTCTTTCTAATTTATTTGTTTTAATAAAAATCATGTACAAAATAAAGATTTTAGTCAGTCTGTAATGGTGCAATATCTAATTATAATTGTAGAAACAATCATTTTTCAGGAAATTTTTTAAGTCACCAAACTTTGAAGGATGGTTTAGGCATCGACAAAGTGAAATCCAACAAAAATTACAACTTCTTCACTTGGAAGCACTTTCCTGCGCTGTATGTATTTCTTTAATTTTCTGCTTTTTATTTACCGTAATTTCAAAATGTCAATTGCTTTTTTATATTTAGTTAACCTGTGCCATCGAACATATTATTAAAATTGTTACGGCGTCACTAAAATTAGCTTCTTCGTACATGTTGTCAGGCCCGTGATATGTTACACAGTTGGGTTGGAAGATTCCAAGAACATAACGCTCGAGAGACCTGTTTGGAGCTTCAAACACGCCACATAGCACCACACCTCATTGCAACACATTACTAATTACGGCATTACAACATACCACATTACCATGCATCATATTACAACACACCACGTTACAACACACCACATTACAGCACACCACATTATAACACATTTCATTATAACGCACCACATTACAACGCACCACGTTACTACGCACTACGTCACTACGCACCACGTCACTACGCACCACGTCACTACGCACCACGTCACTACGCACCACGTCACTACGCACCACGTCACTACGCACCACGTCACTACGCACCACGTCACTACGCACCACGTCACTACGCACCACGTCACTACGCACCACGTCACTACGCACCACGTCACTACGCACCACGTCACTACGCACCACGTCACTACGCACCACGTCACTACGCACCACGTCACTACGCACCACGTCACTACGCACCACATCACAACGCACCACATCACAACGCTCAACATCACAACGCAACAACACTCCCCATAACAACACTCTACATCATAACACTCTACATCATAACACTCTACAATACCCCACACCATGCCCAGATTATAAAACTCCACATCTCCTTACACCATTCTGCACTGCGCTGTATTACACTACCCTACACAGTATTACATGGT
The DNA here is from genome assembly GCA_030142905.1 of Heliopora coerulea. NCBI lineage: Eukaryota > Metazoa > Cnidaria > Anthozoa > Scleralcyonacea > Helioporidae > Heliopora > Heliopora coerulea. The sequence continues at coordinate 306,164 of JASJOG010000162.1, forward strand.
AGTGAACCGCATTGCATTTTGTATTACCAGGGTGTGGGAAAACTTTTGGTACCACCTTCAGGGACATACGGAAAAGGGACCCTCAGATCCTATTGCGACCGCAAATCCTTAGTGGTGTTGATGTGTTTGTCCAAGGAAAAGTACATTTTTCGTCTTTGGGGAGGTGTGTGTACCCAATGTCCTCCGGCTCCTACGCCTATACTACTCTACGTACTTGCGACAAAATATCTTACAGGCGATCAGTTCGTCTACCCCATGTGCTCAGAACAATGAAATTTATATGTTAGATGTATGCGAGTTCGGAAATATCTTGAGATGATAGAAAATCGTTTTTCTGAGGATAGGGCTTGACGATCGTTCATCTATCATCTCAAGATATTTCCAAGCTCTCATACATCTAACATATAAACTTCATCTATATCATTATCAGTATATAGTGGCTTCCGCTTAGGTCGCACATATATGTCGAACTTGCACCTTGGCTCTCCATCTGAGTCTTGGTAGCTCAATGGTTAGAACGTCTCGCCGGTCATCAGAAGGTTGCGGGTTCGATCCGGTCTGGGGCTCAGAAATCGTTTTTCTGAGGATAGGGCTTGACGATCGTTCATCTACTGAGAACAATGTTTCTGAGCTCTACCCGGGGATTAATTCAGTACACAGTTGCAACCTTGGCTCACCATTTCAATGTCAGTAGCTCAGTGGTTAGAGCTACTCACTGGTCATCAGACGATTACGCGTTTGATCCCTGTCTGGGAATCAATAACATTTTTGATTTTTCGTGTTGACGAACGGCGACTTTTTGCCTCTAATCACCCTGAAATTGCTACGTGTACAATGTTTGCTCCTAACATACAATTTGTTCAAAACGAGGAATGTTTTTTTATCTTGTCTTTACTGTGGGGAGGTATTTATTCGCCGGAAGGGTATATTTTCGAACCCGGTCTCAGCCAACTCTAAAGCGTTTAAAGTTAAAGAATTTGTAATTTTACTCACATAGAAATCCATAAAGAACAATTTAAGATGGGAAAATGCAAAAAAATTAAAAGCTTTCTGTTTTCTTAGGATATTTTGTCAGGGATTTCTGCTAAAGAGGAAGTAGAAATAGTTGACTTAATACTTCAAACAAGAGAAAAAATGGTGAGTAATAGCGCCTTTTTACTTTCCTTTCGCGAAAAAAACCGAATTAAAAAAGAGAAGAATGTGCAAAAGGCGGGTGAAGAAGCAAGGAGCCCTTCCTCAACATTTAAATGCCTCTCTAAATGAGCCAAGAGACACTCTTACTCTAGAACCGTGGGGACGTATGTGTTTACGGCTGGGCTTCGATATTTATCTTTTGAACGTGAATTTATTAAGTTACAGAGACAGCTCGAGGGGGAAGCAAGACGGGAGATTTGTCCCTCTGAGAAAATTTTTGCTTCCCTCCCCATTTTGCTCCACCACCGCTCGTATAGAAAGTGTAAGGTTTGTATTTATAAAAGAACGTGACTCGTTCGCGAGCTCTGGTTGGTTAATAACCGTGTTTGTATATAAGAGTATCCAATCGTGGAAAATTTCCCACCAAAAGTGTACTGAAGTTTGTTTTCACCGTTCAGTCTTATTATTTTATGAAAGAAACACGTAACGGCTTTTCTGATTACAATATTGTGATTCAAACACTTGATATGTTGCTGGACTTTCAAATAGCTTAAAAAAACTCGCTTGTTTTTCTTCTTTGTCGCTGTGTTGAAGTGGCTTCGCTTTGTTGACCAGGGCTCGACCTTAGCTCTGATTGGTAGTTTATGATTTTCGGGAGAATTACTTACTTCATCATGGTGTTTAAGTTAACTGCTTTTCATCTGTTCTTATTTCGAAATTACTGCTTTTCAACTGTCATTATCTCAACTTTCGAAAAGCTAAAACCACGCCGGCTCGTGATTTTTTACGCTTTTCTCAAGTCTCGCAACATCCCACGTTTTCTGATCACAATATCCAAACACGGTAATCCATTTGGTATTTCTTAAATCTTAGTCGCTATTTATGCATGGGAAACGCATTTTAGTTAGGAAAAAATGAGGGATATTACAGTGCTATGATATTTTATAGGACTCATTGACAGGCCCACCGGTATGTTATATAAGTTCTATAATATACTAAACATTCTGAAGTTCATTTATTTGCTAGATCGGTTAATATATTGATCTTTTAACTTGTAATTACAGTGGAACCACTATTAACGGACACCCCTCTTAAGCGGACACCTCTTTTAAGCGGACACATTTCTCAGGTTCCAATAGTTTTTTTAATGAAATATTATTATCATAACCCCTATTAAGCGGACACCCCTCTTAGACGGAAGCGGACACCTTACTTGAGGTTCCAATGGAGAAATCAACCTCTCTTAAGCGGACAGACGACAGATTGTCTGATACAATTTTCACAACAATCAACCGTAAATAACAAATTGAAAGTAATTTTCACGACATGTATATATCATCAACGTCCAGCTTTATTCTAAGATAAAAAAAGATGTAAGCCTGATCTAGTTTTTGAGGTCAATCTTTTCTTTCTTTAATTTGTTATTCAACCAGTTACATGAGAAACTATCTCCTTGAAATTTAAATTCGCAGGGGAGTTCCACGCCATAACCAGCCCCTCTATTGACACGTCTACCCTTGATTATTGCAGTTGCTGAATTAGTTACGCGTTTCAAGAATTTTGTTACCCACTGCGCCATCAACTTAAGGATATGACCAATAGCTTCCATATCATCTGTCATTTCATTTGGATGAACGAAAGATCTCATTATTTTTGTCTGTAATCTGGTAGATCTCTCGGACACGCTTGAGCTTTGCTTTTCACGAACAACAGCGATCGCATTACTATCTTCTTTGTTATTTGGCTCCCGCTTGAGACAATGTTCATCACCAATTTTAGGCTCCCATATATCCAAATATACGTGATGTCCACGAACAAATGATGTCACTCGTATGACTTCCATTGACGTTTAGTTTAGTATTTGAGATTTTTCAAATTTTACATTTATAGGCGTCTTTCACGTTTGAACTGTGAAGTTCAAGTCAGGCTTCCTGTTGTTTAGTCTGTTTAGATTTGATCTAGAAACTTACACTTTCTTTACGGACATAGCATGATAGGATTAGGCAACCGCACTGCGCACCTACTGGCGAAGATTTGCGTTTTTGTCATGGGAAAATTTACCATTTGACGAAAATAACTTGTTTGTTTTGTAAGAAGAAATTTCGAAAACATCCCTTGCGTTTTGATATTCCGTTTCGGAACCAACACTTCCCTCATGTTTTAACCTATCAGACTCCCAGTAATATAACAGCTAAATTTAGATCGTGGGAAAGTTCATCTAATTGGTTAAAACTTGAGGGCAGCCCGACATGAACTTCACATTTCAGACATGTACACTAATGTATTCAAGGAGAAGTGAACACTTTGAAGAGCTGTAATTTTTAGAGTACAATCATGTCAAATAAATGCATACAATGTGGTACAGATACAGTTTACAAATGCTTAACATGTAAAGAGTCTGTGTGTAATAAGTCAGAAAAATGTTCTGTTTTCGCACCTGGAACAGCGGAAGGTTGGAAAGCAGGTTCCTGTGTTGCAAACTGTACAAAGTGCAATGAAAGTCTTCTCTCAAGTAGTGCTGAAAAATAATGTGGATCATAAAAAAGCAGTTCCTACCAGAAGCGCATGTGGCAAAACTAAGGCCACCTGTAATCGCAACTACATCGACCTATCGCAACGAGTTGAACTCCTCGCATTTCACAAGAAAAAACCAACCTTAGGCGTCAGAAAGTTAGCAGAAAAATTTGGCTGTGGGAGATCGCAAGTATCTTCGATTTTAAATTTAGGAAAGCAGATCATGGCAGAATGGGAGAGCAACGAAGGTCGTCGGGGAGAAAAGAGGGGCCGCCAACAGAAGTATTCGCAGGTGAATGATTGTTTGTGGAAGTGGTATGTCCTTTGCCGAAATTCGAATATACCAGTCAGCGGACTTATGCTTCAGGAAGAGGCACTCATCATTGCTAAACGATTGGGCGAAGACGCTGCAGATTTTGCTGCGTCGAATGGATGGTTGGATAGATGGAAGAAACAATACAACATCATCCAGATGAATATGGCTGGAGAGATGGGCATTTTTTGTGAATGCAAGTGGTGGTAAAGAAGATCCAGTTGTTATCGGAAAAAGTGTGAAACCGCGATGCTTTAAGAACTTGAAGGATAAGGGTCGACCCTACAGTTGTCATTATTTCGCCAATAAGAAAGCATGGATGACATCAGAAATATTCGAAGAGATTCTCGCTCAGCTGAACCGGCGCATGAAACGTCAGAATCGCAATATCATCCTGTGCCTCGACAATGCCCCATGTCATCCACCATTACCTTCAGGCCACTTCAGCAACATTAAACTCGCCTTTCTGCCAAAGAACACGACGTCCCGAAGCCCCAACCTCTCGATGCCGGAATCATCAAGCAGTGGAAGGTGAAGACGAAGCGAATGTTGTTGTGTTACGTCTGCAGTAAGGTAGATGGAAAGACCATGGCAAGTGAGATTACCAAATCTGTTCGTTTACTGATGTCGATACAGTGGGGAAAACGAGCCTGGGATGAAATTAGCGAGGACACTATAAAAAAGTGTTTCCAGAAAGTTAGTCTTTTTTCCGATGAAGTCATTACAACAGATTACGACGATCCTTTTGAAGGTGAAGATATGCAAAGCCTTGAGGAATTATGTTCAATGCTAGATATACCAGAACACACATCAGCCCGGGAACTGTTGGATGCTCAAGACCAACTTTCAACATGCGAAGACCTCATCGACAAAGACACACCAACTCGGCGTGAAGACATCAGAGCCAAGATTATTGAGGAAATGACAAACGAGAACAGCAAACCACCAGCGAAGGAGCCAAAAGATATATGTGAGATCGTTGAAGACAACAACGAAGATGAATTTGACTACTCTCTTCACGAACCAGTCATTAAATCTTCCTCCGAAGCCCTCAAGGTTGCCGAGCACCTGGTGGAGTTTGCTGAATTTCGTGGCCTTGAAGACCTTTCTAACGCTATTTTGAATGTAAATGACATTTTGAGGGACTATCGCCTGCGTGAGCCTCGAAAGCAAACATGTATTGATTCCTTTTTTAAATGACTTTGAGAGACGCTACACATGAACTATCTAATGAGCTTTTATGCTAGAGTTTTGTGACATCTTAAATTGTTAACTGTTTCGATATTCAAATTACGCACACAAATTTGCCTCCTGCTGTGTTTTCTGCAAACCCCTTTTAAGCAAACACCGCTGCGAGGTCCCGAAGGTGTCCGCTTAATAGGGGTTCGATTGTATATAATTGAAAGGGCTAACAACACCCTTGTGTTAGCTTGGCGCTCGGTATTATTCTTTATACAACAGGTCAAAAACTCCTTTAGTTGACCATTTACATCTTTTGATCCCGCATGAAACTCTTTTTGGCGCATAGGCCATAATCTGAGGGTTGTGGGGAGGCCCTAGATGACCACTTTGCCCCGGGCTTCCTGTTGCCTCTCTGCGGGCCTGCTCATAGAAGCGGAATATTCCGTTGTATTGGTAATATATACATTTTGCCGTAAATTTAACATATTTACCATTGAGGTTTTGTCCCCCAGAAATCTTGTTGCCCCTCGTTTGTCCCGCCGGATGAGAAATTCTGGCGTCGCCGCTAATTGGTTACAATTGCAAAGGGCAAACCTGTGTTTTAAAACTTCTTTTCATTCTTTCTTTAAGCGTTCTGCGACGTTGTTCGAGACTCCAATTACTAAAGAAGTTCAGGAAAAACTTCGTTCCCAAATGGAGTTAGTACTACAAACTTTGCCTGAAGATCTTCAGCTGATTCTTAAGCAAAGCTGAAAGTCATATTTCCTACGATGCAGAAATAAAGGGAGCTCATGTTATGTACATAAAATGAAGTATTATATATAAATTACTATTTTAATGTTTTAATACAATATATAGACACTCAATACGAAAATCGAATAGGTTGGATTTCGTGCAACCAAAAACATGGTGTCAAATTATCTGATTCTAAAAGAACTGGAAGAATACCACACGTTGAGGGTTATATGAAGTAAATTCTGAAATAATTTTATATTTGAGGTAATAAAACTACTTGGTAATATTTAAAAACCGAGCAGGAGTGTTTTATCGGGATTGCTCAAACTCATTAATAATTCATAAAGCAAAAACAAAGGTAATAAATAATCAGTATTTAGAAATCGGAGAAAGATTGCAGCTGAATTTTGCCAACTTTCGGCTGGATTTTTGCCGAAAATACTGGTTCGTTTGAGAATTAATTTCAGACACTCGTTAAGTGGTCTTCCTCCGATTTTAAAAAACCTGGAAACTTGTTAAAAAGCTAGGCTTTGCCTCGTTTTTAAATTCGTTTCTCTATATTTAAAAATCGGAAGAAGAACACCAACTCGTGTTTGTAATATTACATAAAGCACTCCTGCTCGGTTTTTAAATACTACATATAAATATGCATATGCATGTGCACATACATATGCGTATACATATACATGTGCATATATTGATTTCTTATTAACCGATTGTGAGGTCTTTACGGGAAAGTATTTGTCTGAGGTTTTCGTACTGACCAAGCGACGGAGGAGCGAGGTCTGTGCGAAAGAAAACGAGAGCAAATACTTTCCCGTACAGACCAAACAAACGAGGTTAATAAGGAATTTATTATATGGCTTTTAGCTCCTTTATTCGTAACGAAGCCTTTAGCTCGGAAATTTTCCCGCTAAAACTAGCCGTCTGTACGAAAAACTTATTGCACGGCTAGGGAGCCAATCAGCGAGCGTCATTTTGTGTACAGACCGTACAGCGAGCTCAGCCATATAATAAATATATATATAATTATATGTGTGTGCATACATATAATTCGTTTTGGGCGGTGCCCGGAAACGTTAGAAGATTTTCTTAAGCTTTTCCTTGAGTAAACTTATAAATTTAACAAGCTGAAAAGTGGCAGACGAGGTACTTTATGTAGACATGTATGTAAATTTCTACGTATATACACACATGGATGAAGTTAATGTCGAAAAGGTTTGTTTAAATTACCCAAAAAAACAGATATGCGAAGAAAAAGATAACCAAAAATATCCCTTTGTGGTGTAAGTATTGTCTTGACCTGTTTCGTCAAAGTCTTGCATGAAATCGTACGAGCGAGTCGTTTTTTAGGGAAACTATAACTAATAAGCTAGGAAATTGGGAAAGACGAAGGTATAACGTAACCAGTTTAAAGGTAAGGAAAATTTTTAATTGCCTGTGTAACGAATGAGTAGTTGAGTGGTTTGAGGGGCGCTATCGTGTTTCCGTGTGGAATTCTTCAGTCTAGCGTTCAAGCCCTGCTGGCCGCTGATATCTTACTCTTAAAATTATTTTTCCAATATTTTCAACTCTAAAATTGTCTTAAATTTTATTTTTTCCTTTGCAATTTTGTTAATTTCCATTGATAAAAAATGCATGTCTCCCTTCTGCCAACAATAATCAATGATGTCGTATTTTCAGTATGGAGGAAGCTTGGGGACATTTTACGGCATCTGGGACGATTTTTAGCATGATGTAATAGCATGATGTAATTGCATGATGTAGAAAAATTTGAAGCCTCGTACGTAGCCTGCTTGCAGCCCAAAATTTCGAAAAGAAATTTCGGGCTGCACGTAGGCTACCCCTCCCCAACCAAGGGGGGGAAGAATGCTGTGTTCTCACTTTTGAGGAAATTCCCTTAAACTGAGGAAATTCCTTTAAACTGAGGAAATTTTGATCTTTTTACGGAACTTTTTAGGGAAATAAATTTTTAAAAGAATTTCTATGGAATTTTTAGATTTTTACTAGACAGTCAATTTCTCGGAACATTGTGCACGAGATAACAAAATAAAGGCAAAAGTGTTTAAAATAATGAACAAAGCACAAAACAGTTTGTTCAGTCTTATTTTTATCGTCAGTTGAACATTAATCGCTACATGTTGTGTCTAGTAATAAGTTGATAACTCTATGCAGTCGGACTCATACTGTACATTTATGTTCCTGGGGCTGGGACATACATGTACAATGCAGTGGTACAGTACTATTACGAATTAAGGAATATTTCATTTATGTTAATCGAGTTTTACAATTTTAGTTTCCCAAATAATGAGAATTTCAGAAAAACTGGATTTTTTATTACTTAAGGCTCTGCAGGGCAATATTTACCCACAAATAAGGCTCCATCAATTCTAAGGAAATTCTGCCCAGGCTAAAGGAATTTTTATCCTAGAATCTAAGGAATTCGTAACAACAGGAAGTGAGAGCATTGGTAGAGAAGGTCAAAATATTGCTAGCGATTGTTCAAGTTGTATGTGTGGCTGTCCTCACTCTTGTTCGTTCATCTGACAGCAAACGGTCTCCAAACATTGTGTCTATTTTTGCGGACGAGTATGGCTTTCATGATGTGGGTTATCACGGATCTGAAATCAAGACTATAGTGTTGGATAGGCTAGCGAGAGAAGGTGTCATCTTGGAGAACTACTACGTGCAGCCTATCAGCACCCCAACCAGATCGACTTTCCTCACAGGAAAGTACCAAATACACAACGGCTTACAACACGGTGTCATTTACCCATCTCAGCCCAATTGTGTGCCATTGGAAGACAGAACAATTGCCCAGAAGCTCAATAAGTGCGGTTATAAAACCCATGTTGTCGGTAAATGGCACAGTGGATTTTACAAAAAGGAATGTACACCGATCTACTGAGGTTTTGATTCATTCTTCGGATATCTAACTGGAACTGAGGACTACTATTCACACATAAAACATGGGATATCCTGGCATCAAGCCCTTTTCTGAGTGGGTTGGCTATGACTTGCGAAGAAATAAGTCTGTTAGCACCAAGGAGAAAGGAGAGTATTCAACTTTTTTTTTTAGCAAGGAAGCCCAAAAAATTGTTAAACATGACAGAGAATCGCCACTATTCCTTTATTTGGCTTTTCAAGCAGTGCACTCTCCTCTTCAAGTGCCAGCCAAATGCCTGGAACAGTACCAGCACATTAAGGACAAAAATAGGCGTATTTATGCTGGTATGGTCTCAACAATGGATGAAGCTGTTGGAAACTTGACAACAACCCTTAAAGAAACAGGATTGTGGAACAATACTGTTCTGGTATTTAGCACCAATAATGGTGGGCAGGTTTTCAGTGGAGGAAACAACTGGCCTTTACAAGGTAAAAATACATTATGGGAAGGAGGGATTAGGGGTGTTGGTTTTGTAAGTAGTCCACTTTTACAAAAGCCTGGAAGAGTTTTCCATGGTATGATCCATGTTTCTGATTGGTTTCCAACCTTTGTTAAGGAACTTGCTGGTGGTAATCTGAATGACACAAACCAGTTAGATGGATTTGATGTCTGGGACTCAATTAATGCTGGATATTTATCACCAAGAACAGAGTTGTTACATAACATAGATCCATTCAATAAACAGCTTTTTCTTGGCCAACAATACAAGCAGAACCCTCGAGCTTCCATCAGAGTTGGGGACTGGAAACTGCTCACTGGTTACCCAGGTGATCCTCTCTGGTTTCCTCCTCCCAACTCTGGTTCTGAAAGTGTTCATGTTTTACCGTAGATGGACCATCAAGAAGGAAGAGTTTATCTTTTTAATATTGCAAAAGATCCAGAAAAACACCATGAGTTATCTGCCAAATATCCCAACAAAGTGATGGAGTTATTGGCCCAACTTGAATTATATAACAGCACTGCAGTACCAGTGCGATACCCACCTCCTGATCCTTTATCTAATCCAGCATTGCATGGTGGGGCATGGTCACCATGGCAAGGTGGGGCTGTTTAGAGTTCTGAAGAAAGCACTGTCAAGCTTGAAACAAAACTTCATATCAGGAAAACACAAGGAAAATTGAAACAAATTGTCTTTTGCTTTGATTTTCTCATGACATATATGACAATTTGAGAGCTATCTCATACCTAAGGTCCTCATAATAATATTTTACACTTGCATTCACCTTACCTGCTTGGATAGTTAGGTGCAAACTGTAGACTGAGGGACCTTGGCACAAATAGTGCTATTTTGGATTCTGGTTAAGATCCAACCAGGAGATATCTTGAACTGACCACTATCCCCTCTTGGCATTGCACCTATCATACCAATACAAATTGATGGAAAGAAACTTACCATTTAAACAATGAGTGAAGAATGAAACAGTGGGTGATGACCAAACAGACTACTGTACATCTGACTGCTTGTCTTGCAAGTGAACTCTAATGCTCATTGAGCCACACCCATGCCTTAAGTTATCATTCTTGATCTGTGCACACACCCAGGCCATGCCATGCATGGTTCTCTTGTTGTTAACCTTGGTTATTTCCTAACCTCACTTAGTCTTGTAAGAAAAATCAATGTCCAGGAAATTATTTTCAAATGTACCATAATGACAGGGTGAAAGATTCTTATTCACATTTGGTAGATTATGGACAATGACAGTTTGAGTCATATTAGTCACGCTTGTGCTGTAGACTGATTTTATAACGCATAGTAATGAAATATTTTTGTTGAGGACTATTTATTTTACACAATTATTTTTTCGGCCTTATCAGGTGCCCCTAATCCTAATAACACCTCCAGTTTCCCGCTGCGTCAATGAACGAATTGCGTTCGCGGTTTGGCAGACCGTAATTTCCGCTTTTCCAAATTCCGGCCTGCAAGCAGGCTACCTCGTTCGAAGTTCGATTTACTTTCGTGCTGACGTGCGAATTCAAAGTTTCAGTGAACTTAGAGGAAGTTTTGACGATGACTTCTAATATGGATTTTTTACGTCAAGAAATTGAAGATCTCAAGAAGCTGGGTGAAAGTTGGAATATGGAAAAGTATCAAATTGAAGAGGCAATTCTGAAAGCCATAGCAGGTAAGCTGTTGGTTTCAGTTCAAGCACTTCAGCAAAGTTTTCGAACAGAAGTCAATAACAGTCCATGAACTTCGCAGAAAACAAAACGTTACGGCCGTGACACATGGCTCAGCATCTGTTCATCAACATCGTTTGACATTTGTTGGCGGCAAATGTTGAACTGTGTCGAACATCATAGTGACCGTCTCAATTTTACCAACAAAAGGTGGGCACTAATGCAGTTTCGCACCTCAGCCATATAATCGCAAACAATATCAGTAAATTATATATCATTTGACAGCTTATTACCTGGAAATTACAGTGATACCATGATATGACTGTATTTATGACATGAATGTATTTTTAATTTTTTTTTTGCAAATTAATTCACTGCAAACATGCATTGTAACCTTAAAGAACATCCCTGTTACTTGGCACCATGTTTGAATATTTCTTTGTACTTTTTCGCAAATGTGTATAAACCCAAAGGTTAGGTTTGGGTTAGAGTTAGGGTTAAGGTTTATACATATTTTCGGAGCTTTTAAAGAGCCAAGAAACAATGGAGAGGGACTATACTTAAACTGTAGATAAATCCATAAACTTTGTTCTTGAGCCGTCGATTCATTGTTGACGCTCACGAACTTCAACGTCTTTATTTTTTTTTGGCTATAATGCCATATATTTGAAGTAAATTCTTGATATTACTTTATCACAGTAATCTCCAGGGAAGAAACTGTCGACTGATATGTGATTTACCCATGTTACTTGCATTTATATGGCTGAGGTGCAAAACAGCATTAGCACCCAAAAGGTGCACAGTGTCACAAGCTTTAATATTCGATCATACAACGTTTTACTTAGTGGGTTTGAAGTTAAAATAAGGTAATTAAAATGTCGTTTGCAGGCGGTGCATTTTGTATTACTTTTTACCTTGATTACACCAGTGGTTTTTGCATTATTTGCTTGAAAGAAATATCAAATTATTCATTATCAACAACACCTGGTCTGATATTCAACATACTATGCGCACATCAATAAATTAATTCATTTTCCATGTTTATTAGAACTATAAAATGAATTAGCTCAAAATCTAAAGCACAGTAGTGCATGTAGTAGTTGATGAGGCTTTGAGCTGAATTAATCATAATCTCAGAAACAGAGAGTAAATAATCTGCTTTTTGGAGAAACGAATATATGTCAGCTTTCTCAAATTTATGACAAAAAACTAGGCATAAACATGGGTTTTTATGAAAAAGAATTGGCTTCATTACATTAAAATCAGCTGCCTGATTTAATATAATCTATCAGATTGCATATTGCAATATGAATGTTGCAGTACAAACATTGACAAACATATTTGGGTCTAAGAATGTCAGTTAGAAGGAAGTTTACTTCTGGTCAACATTTCCAAACAAACTGTGAAGTGCACCACCTGTTGGCCTGGATCAGGAACTGCTTTTCCTAGGTTGCCATATGAAGCAACAGTGCTATCCAGTCCTACACAACAGTATACAAACATTTAATGGGGTCTTCATGCATAGTGTATTTTCCCATTTTATTGCTCTTAGTCATATACATGTGATTTCCCATGAAAATTTTTATATTTCAAGGTTATTAGAAGACAATAGTACTGTACAATACTTCTGATGAAGATATTGGAAGCATTTTTTAGCAAAAGGTTGCTTACTCAGCAGATTATTCCCTGTAATTTTTCTCCCAATAAGAGGCTGAAATGTGCTGTACATCCCTGAGATGCCACCTCAGGTTAATTCTGTTATTATAGGAAAGGGCTAAAAAAAATTTAAAACTACACAGAGTCTTCAGAAATGGTGAACAGCGGTGTTTTGTGAGAAAAGCAGGGAATAAATGGCACTAAACATTAAATTGTATTTCATCCCAACCCAAAAAGTGGCCATTTCTACCATTTCTGTTTTACAAAAATTTGTTATGAGACCAGTAATAGGTAAAAGATGTACAGGTGACATAGTTGTAACTTGTAAAATTTAGGCAATAGAAAGTTATGTGAATATCCTATTACTGCTTCCATTCAATTATCTTTTGAGCAGACAAACTGAAGATTACTTTATATATTTGAGTTGCACACTAGTTTTATTAGAACTGCACAAATCAATTAAGAACTGCACATTTTGTGAAGAACTACATGTTAAAAAAATTATTGTATTCTGTTATTGTTCTACTTTTTGTGTAAATTTATTTTCTAACTGGTAATGACATGGTCTCTGTTGCAATTTGGAAAAACACACAATATGCATTTGTGATATACCTCAAATAGCTGTCATCCTTCTGACTCATGCTGTTTTGATAGGCTTTGAAAAATTCACAAGGATGTTTTTTTTTGTAAATTGCAGTTGAAACCAAACTATTACCAATACTACTTACATAGGGGATTATAAGATCTGGGACACCGGGACACCGGGACTACTGTTCACCTATTTCTGTTTTGGTCTTGGCTATTTTTCTTTTAATTTTATTTATTAATTGATTTATTAACATTTGACATACATTGAAGTCTTGTATTCTGAGATAAATCAGTCTGGATGAAATTTATTTGAACAATCATTTGACTCACTCTCTTGTCATTTTCAGGTTTAAAATATGTAAATGTCCAGCAAATGTGAAAAAATTTAAAAGATGAATGGATTTAAGTATCTATGGAAACTAAATTATTGTTCTGACATAAAAACATCAGACAAGAAATTTATACAAATTTACATTTGAAATATGCTAATGTACATAAAAACACGATAAGCAATCAGAACATTTACATTTATTGGACCAAAAGATGATCCAAAAGCAGCTCAAAACATTGTCCAAATAAACTTTATCTCAGGAATTACAATTTTGTTCCAAAAGAAGATATTAAACTGCTAATTTTCTTCTAATTTGCAAAGTGTATTTCCTACTTGTGCTGGGACTATTGAAAACTAATGTTTCCTCTTTTCATCACCATAGATAAGAATGGCAATTTCACCGCATCAAACGAATATGATTTAAGCCAACGACTGCCAAGCTCTAAACGTGGCTGTTGTAGAACCTGTTTGACGTCGTGCTTTTACATCACAATTGGTATTCTCTTTGTTGGTGTTGTTGGTGCATGTCTGTACTCCAACTATAGTCCTTTTGAAGTATATGTAAACCGTGTAGCTGGTGACCTGCAATACCCTGTGATGAGAAGATGGCGACTCATGCTATTACCCTTGCATAACTATTTTGATCTGCAACATCTCATGATCAGAGAGTGTTTGGTTCATAATCCGTGGTACAAACCAGGTAAAATTTGTTACTTTCTTATCGCTTAGTTACAATTTCTCAAGCCTCGCAACAGAAGACAAGTTGTTAACTTTATTAACACATTGATGAAATTAGCAATTCTCCCATAATCATCAACTACCAATCACCAAAAGCTTAAGAAGGTCGAAGTGTTGTCACTAAAGGTAAGCCACGTCAACGTGAAGAAAAGATTAAAAAAAACCCTGCGTTTTTTAGCCGTTTGAAAGTCAGCTAACGTACCAAATGCGTGAAACAGTATTCAAACGCACAAAAACCATTATTTCTTGTATAAAAAAAAAAAAACAAAAAACTGAACGTACAACACAAACGTCAGTACACTTTTGGCAGGAAATTTTCCGCGCTTTGACACGCTGTTCCAAGCACGGGTATCAACCAATCAGAGCCCACCTATGATACACGTTATTTTATAAGTGATTGTCGCGTACGATTGTCATTCTGATCCGTACGTATTCCTGCCACTAACCTCTATCCAATGCTGTACCGAGTGGGCAACCAACACTTGCCCCGGGCGCAAAATTTTATGGGGCAACATTTTCAGGAACCAAAACATGGACATTTTTAGTGGGGTTTACCAGATTCAAAAATATTACACAAAGCTCAAGAAAATGTTAAATCAATACCTCGACTTCTCATTTTTAATTTGATGACTTTGCAGATGTCAAGGCTCAGAAGAAGATTTTGAATTTTCAAGTGTATTTTGAGTAATAAATAACAAAAAGTAGTACAAATTGTTTCTACAGAAGCACCCCGTTTAGTTGTATAATATAAAGAGTTTGAGGTGCGTTAGAGAAAGTTGAGATGCGTCTTCAACAGAATTTGCCTTAGACGAATTACCACCTTGATACGGATCTGCTGCCATCTAACTTTCTATCTTAGGTAGAGGTCAGTGATTGCTGCCATAGCAAGCGAATCGAATGTGGGAATTGTCTTTGAGAAAGCATTACATATATACGCCAGGTTGAACAATCGCATTTAATAATCGCGTCCACTAAATGAATCCTTCGACGTCAGAATTAGCATGATTTTGGGTCATTAATGCCCGGAAATTCTTTTCAGAGGAAACTGATTGTGAAGCATGTGAAGACGCCAGAAACGTTCCTAGACTTGACAATATAACAGACTTTCATGATACGTATGCTAGTGGGGGCACTCCAGTCATTGTCACTGATGTGAGCCCGTATTCGTCGAAGAACTATACCGTGGATTCCTTTTTCGAATATTATCGGGCACATACTCAGGAACTTGATGCAGATCTTTGTGAAGTTTCTTCCCTGGATGAGTCTATCGACACCATTCGTGATTACTACAAACTGCTGATAAAATTGGGACCTGAAGCTCCTGGTATTAGATGGTAAGTAGATTGAACGAGAAATTCACCTCGTTTTGTTTTGTTTTGTTTTGTTTTGTCATAGATTTTAAAATAACACGCGTCCTACGCACGCTCTGATTGGACGAACTTCATTTTCTCTCAGAGTACAGAGACATGGATGACATCACGAAAACTCGATATAACCTTGGTTATTTTGTGAAACTAACAGAAAATAGCTTTCGTGTCTCTGCACTGTGATAGAAACTTTCATGACGCCATTTCAACCGGGAAAATACCTGAAAACACTCGCGTACGCCTTGTTTCCATTCGAGATTTTTTTTGGTAGAAATAACCTCATTCATCTTCCTATCACAGCACAGGGACACTCAAGCAATTTTCTATTTATTAACTAGAACACTTTTGGCTTGATTTTCATATATATAGCAAACTTTCTGCGCGCCTCATTAGAAAATAATTTGGAGCGTCACACGTCATGCGACTTTTGATTGTTGCAAGTGTGCAGGAGTGATGGTTGACAGCATTTGAGCCCCTCAATCAAAAGTTGCGTTTCTAAGATATTCTTTGTCGGAGCTTGCGAAGTTTGTTTAATAGAGTTCAGTGGTCTGACTACGTCAAACCCATAGAGATCAAGCTACCCAATGCTTAAAAAGTCCCATTTGTTCCCAGACTACGGACTTAATCAACGTTGAGCTACGCACGTTTCCACTTACCGAATTTTCCCGAATAAACGCCCGCGTTCAAAGAAACGCCAGTGCTCGAATAGACGCCTTTCTAAGCTTGTGACGTTTTAGTAAACATTCCTCCCAAATGAAGACCCCTTCTCAAATAAGCGCCCCCGAACAAGTACAAATAAAAGCTATTTAAGAATGAACTGATGGTTGAAGACGAGATCTGAAACTAACACATACTATCCGCTCCTGCTGTTGTGTGTTGCTGTTTTTAAGCTTATGTCGTGTAGAAGAAATGCACCATAGATTACGTGGTGACGTGTCACTTTTTAAATAATACTAATCGTAGAATTTCTATGTTAGAAATTTTCTGTTTTTGGGGAATAAACTCGTCTACTCGAATAAACGCCCAGGGCGTTTAGTCGGAAAAATACGGTATTAATCATTCAAAACATGCAGACATCACCAAACACCCGGGACACGAGAATTCATATTTTAAAATTTCTTCCGCTTTGGTCTTCTGGTTGATCGATTAATATTCCGTGTTTTCACATTATTTTTTTTTTTATTTTCTTCCTCTCTACCTGCAGGAAGCTGTGTTACGGTGAAGGTTTACGAGCCATTCGAAAGTTCCTGCCCAGGCCATATTTCATCTCAACCGAGGGAGCCCTCGAAAAATTCCTCTTTGTTATGAATTCCGAAGATGAAATTATGCCTTTGGTGAGTTCACAACGTATGGTTTAGTTGTGATCAGCAGTGTACCAACGTAATGAATGCCAAGGGTGCGGGCCAAGGCAACCCGTCGGGTAGGTTCGGGACATAAAGATCATGCAAAACTAGAGGGGACACGAGGGCCGAAAGTTGGGGTGAAATTGTACGGCGCCATTTTGAATAAGTTGGGAGGCAATTGTTCTTCTCCAGGCCTTTTTCCGTCTGTTCGAGAACCTCGAGGTTAAACAATTGATCTTTAGGAAATTGTTTCGTGTCTGGTTTTCGTTAACTGTTTCGCAAGAGAACTGCTTTTCTGGGTATTGGTCAGCTATTACTTTTGCCTTGATGTTTCACTTTTTTAAAAAAAAAAAAATAAAGCAAAAAAGAGACATAAATAAAGTACTCGTTGACCCTGACCTTGAACTTATCATCTGGGCATGTATTCCCTTTCTAGGTAACGTACTGTATGATATGTTTCCTTGACCGGAAATAAATGCCGGTACCTCAAATAAACGTAGGTCCCTCAAACGCCGGTACCTCAAATAAACGCCCCCGGTTTTTATTTAAAAGTCGCCCATCTAGGCCCTGTGTTTATTTGAACCTGGCGTTTAATCGAGAAACTACGGTATGACTATTAGTGAATTAGTGGGTGATGAGACCGGTACGAATTGAGACCGCCACTAAAGTAAAAATTTTCTGAGGTATTAACACGAATGAAACTAAAGCTAAGTTCTTGCAAATATTTCTGACCGCATTCCGAGTTTTCGTTAGTTCCAAGCAACAATGCTCTTCTTGTTCGTCACGTCAATGGTTGGTCTGGAGAAATTTCGCGTTTTCGTACCGAAATTTCGTACCTGTCCGAGTTCTAACCGGTCTGAACTCTTTTATGTCAGTTCAGCACCCGAAATGAGTGAGACCGGGCCGAGCTTATTTTTCGAACCGGTCTCATGTTAACTAGAGCGAGAGTCTGTATGGGGAGCGATCTCAAATCCTGCCAAATAGAAAGAGCCGAAGGGTTGTGTACTGCCAAAAATATATAAGCAGGAAACTGACGTTTCGAGCTGCTTGATAAACAACTGCCTTCGCGGCACTCCTTTGATATCAAGTCGTGTCAATCTGACTTCATACCGGCCTCAACTAATCAGCTCCCTAAGCGCGAATACTTAAACCATTTTTAGCCTTCAGGACAATACGGGAATGCTTGGATGGCTCAAGTCACTGGTACGTCAGAGTTACAGCTCACCCCGATTCCTGAGTGCAACTCAACGTGCTCTAATCTTACTGTCACCTTAAACAAAGGAGAAGTTAGTAAGTATGAACAACTTTAGTTTTATCTTTCTCACATTTAATCTGCGTATGAAATAGTACCGGATTTCGGCTTTTGGTGGGCCCAGTGCAATTGCTGATCAATGGGCTCCCATCGCCCATCACTAAAAAAATTTCAAAAGATCATAAAAACGAATGAACGAATATTGTAGCATTTTAGCACAAATTCATCCTCATACCTTTTATTTCTACTAGATATTTTACTAGATATTTGAAAGATTAGTTAGATTTGAAATTGTGTGTCATTGCTCACAGTAAAATAAATTTCCATGCTTTGCACTTAATAGTTGAGAGTTAATCCTTGAGAATAAGACCCTCAGCCTTTCTGAGCCCTGAGTAAATCCGGCACTGATATCAAATCGTTGCCAAATTCCACGTGCTTTTCGTCGGCATGAACTTGCAGTGCAAGTTTAACGGACTGAAAAAAAACTCACTGGAAGTTTTAACCCCTAAAGTAATGCGCTAAGCATTACCGTGTTCTTGAGATTATGTCAACAAAAAAAGAAAAAACTTTGAGATTCTTGCTCAGCTAACGTTTATTGGTCATCCATCGATCTGCTTGAAAATCTATGTCAACTTGTGTTAAAACGGAATAAATCACGGTAATAGGTCAACATATTACCGTGATTTGTTTCGTCTTGTCTTATAGCTCAAATATTGAGTTTACATGATGTTATTCATCAGAATATGTTTCTTGCTCTACTTTTTAAGTTGTCGGCTGGTAATGGTTTTTGTGTTAAAACCGTGAAACAAAATATAGTAACATCATCAGAGTAAATGATAACTATATACACGTGTCGGGAACTTTTAAAGCTTAACGACTACAAAATCAGAGTGGAATGTTGAATGTTGCTAAGGCACGACGAAAGAGGTGGCAGATAATTAGTAAGTAAGAG
The DNA here is from genome assembly GCA_030142905.1 of Heliopora coerulea. Classification (NCBI taxonomy): domain Eukaryota; kingdom Metazoa; phylum Cnidaria; class Anthozoa; order Scleralcyonacea; family Helioporidae; genus Heliopora; species Heliopora coerulea. Next base: position 325,334 of record JASJOG010000162.1, read on the forward strand.
TGTAACTAAGGAATGACAAAAGAGGTGTTGGAGATGGTGAAATTGAAATAAGGAGAGTGGGAAGGATCGAATGTTCTTATTTAAGGAAGGTTTTAGTTTGGAAATTAATAAACTTTCACAGATTAAGACATCAAATTGTATTTATTTAATTGATGTTACATAACATGTAACATCATCATTTACTTTATATTTATTTGATGTTACATAACATCTAACATCATCATTTACTTTATATTTATTTAATTGAAGTTACATAGCATGTAACGTCATCATTTACTCTGATGATGTTGCATGTTATGTAACGAAACATTAGTGATTAAAAATACAGTAAGTATAAAAAAGCCTCACTTCGAGTGTGGCTATCCTAATATTGCTATACTGAAGCTTTTTTCCTCAAATTCGGACAAAGATAACTTCTGTTGTCCTCCTTTTCTTAAAAAAAACAAACCATTCTTGCATGCCATTGAAGGGCACCATTGCCGGGAATTTCAAATTACCCAGTTTTCGGGTTAAGTCACGAGGTTAAAAGTGTGCCTCTGACGTTATCCTGGGGTATCTGGCAAGTAATCTGAGTAATATTTAAAAAAACGAACAGAAGTGCTTTATCGGATTTGAAATTTTTAGATTTGATAAAGCGCGTATTTCAAAACCGAACCGCGTAATGCGCTAATTCGGGAAGAAAGTTTGGAAATTATTGTTTTCTAAGCCACAAAGATTTGAAGAGAAAAATAAGTGTGTTTTTTTATCGCATTTAAAGACTCGATACGGATATGATTTTTCTTATGAATCATGAATGAGTTGTTAAAGTTGTGAAGAATACAATAGGCTTGGAACCTCAAAGTATATGGTGTGAGCATCTCGAAAATGTTTTACTTTTATTTCACAGTGTATCTCAACCAAGATCTTTGGGACGCAGATATAGTTGGGAATCCGTCGGATGAACCAGCAATTGCGTTGTTGTCAACCTTTGCATGACAATTGTTCCGATCATTTACCCCAATTGTAACTAAATCGTTATCAATAAAGACTGCTCATAAAATGTATTGCGTCTTCAACTTCCCTTGAAGTATAAGTGCATCTTGTAAATTTATTAGTACCCAATTATAATTAAATAACTTGCAACAGCAATCAACTTCTTCGGCCAGCCGTTTTGTTAAGAGCGTGGTTACGTAGCCTACAGTTATCGTGGGGAACAGGGATATCTCATTTGTTCCATTTTATCGTGTGAAACAGGGCCAACTTTGGCCCTGTCTCCCGCGTTATTTCTACCCACCGAGATAACTTGGCCTCATGTGAAGAGGCCCTAAACCAAACATTGGTGATATCGCCAAACATGATGTAATATTACAATATTTGGCTACATACCTGGCGATGCGCTCGATCTCCCCATGGTGAACTGCCAAGGCTCCTGAAATTCCAGATTAAATCCACATTCGTCAATGGACACTGGGTGGTGGACGTTTGCTTCTTCCAGAAACCAAGAGCATGGTCGTGACGACGGTCGATAACATCTAGTCTGCTGTGGTCGGCAGGTAGTACCCTTGACAATTTTAACCTGTATTACATTTCATGTACATCCTTAGCAATCGGGCGCGGGGGAACAGTATGTTTTGCTGGTAGTGATTTTTCTGTTGATTTCGAGTAACGTTAAGCTGCTGTCCTCGATGATAATTCCTTCTAAGCACTGTCTCGAATGGGCCTGGAAATTATCGGTCTGGTCTATTAAAAGCTCGTATGAAACTTTCCGTGTCTTTTTAAGATATTCCATGTCTCATTATCAAATATACACATTGTATGTATACTATAAATAATATACATATGCGTGTATTATGCCTCCGACATACGAAAGCTTGAGCGTATTCAGCAAAGGGCTCTCAGAGCTACTTATCTAACCTGGACGACTCCGTATCAACAGCTGTTGGAACAAGCAACATTACCCACTCTGTACAATAGAAGACTTCAAGATATAGCCAGAGCTCGAAATTAACGCTTGCAAACTCGCAAAATGCGAGTGGTTTTTAAGAAGTTGCGAGTAAATAAAGTATCCTCTAGCAAACATTTGCGAGTAAACATTTCTCTACCAGAATTTGGGAGGAAAAGGAAACGTTCTTGGAGAATTTTTTTTGCGAAACTGAAGAAAGTAAGCACGCATCGAAAATTATTTACAGTAGGGAAGAATCGGGTTTGACCCGTGGGCCACTGACCAGCAGTTTTACATAGAACTTATGCTCATTTTATCGGCGCATTTGCGTTTCGTTCGAGCATCGTGATAGAAGTGAATAAATTTCACGCTACCTTTTAAGATCACTAATACATCAATTCTTCATATTCATTATTTTAGTCGTCAAAGGGAAAACGAGTGCATTAGAGAATAGCTAGTAAACTTACCAGTTTTGCTTGTGAAAAAAAGTCTTACCAGCGAAACTTTGCTAGTGGACTAAAAACTTAAGTTCGACCCCTGGATATAGCAATCACCATGTACAAAATAAAGAACAGACTGGCACCAGATAATATAACAGAATTGTTTGACACCAGTAACAAGGGATATAATCTTAGAAATGGTGACTATGTCATACCGAGGTTTGACAAGATATGACAAGCATTCACGGAGATATACGGGACGATATTTATAGCCAAAACTCAAAAACGAAGAAAAAGACATACCTAGCCTTTATTGAAGTATTACGTTACGAATAAGGACGTAGCTAGTTTAGTAGAAGACGGATGCCAGAGCTGTGGACTTTGCTCCATGTAGCCTATCACAGACTTAGACATCTTATTTAGAATTTTATTCCATCATCTCATGTTGGAATTATGTTATCTTAAAAGTACTTTATACAGTTAAGGTTTTATTTTTGTCTTATTTTATCTTAAATAGTGTCCCCAATTAGTTTGTTAAAAGCTAAATCTCAGTGACACTGACTGTTTCTATTAGCCAGTTCATATTCTGGCCATTATTCCCTCCCACCAAATATTGCTGGGAGGTAACCGAGGTACACGTGTTCTCATTGGTTCACACTGAAGCTGGCGCACTTCGGCTGTACGTTCACTACTCTGGCTGAACCACTCCGACAAACACTTTCCTAATTATTGTTTCACCCTCAGAAAGTACCGTCCGCTGAATTGTACTGATTATCCTAATCACACTGTCCTCATCTCCAATAATCTTCCTCACTGCTCTGGTTGCATCCTCGCCACCATCTCCCAGGCATCCAATTATTATCGGCACCACTTCCACTCTGTACTTTCTCTTTTCTCTGGTTTCGAATACCAGCTGCCGATATTATTATTATTATTATTTTCTTAATACGCACGCTCTCAAGCTGTTCTCTCAGAAAAACTTTCTGAGTCCCTGACGGGAATCGAACCCGTAACCTGATCGCCGGTGAGACGCTCTAACCATTGAGCTACAAAGACTCAGGTGGTGAGCGAAGGTTAAATTTGTGTACTGCTTCGTATAGATGGTAGACATGTACTGCCACTGTGCAAGTCTCGATATGTCGTCTGTTATTTTTGTGTTAATCAATGATGTGATTGTGGTAGCTCGGTAATTATGTTCTTAATACGCACGCTCTCAAGCTATTCTCTCAAGCTGTTAAATTTGTGTACTGTTTCGTATCGATGGTAGACATGTACTGCGATCATGTACCGGAGATCAGAAGGTTACGGATTTGATTCCCGTCAGGGACTTAGAAAGTTTTTCAGAGAGAACAGCTTGAGGGCGTGCAATTTAAGAACATAATTACCAAGCTACCACGATCGCATCATTGATGATGATTATTATTACAACTCGCACACCACCCAACTAAGGACAGTGGAAGGGGTCTATTATTATTATTATCATTATTATTATGTTATTTCACGCAGGCCGATGTTGTGCCGATATATACATATACTGAGGGAGTGGGTAATAACAAATTACCAAAGGTCCCCTAGATATTCCTTTTTCCCAATATCAGGCATCAAGTACTTTCCTTAGTACTCTTGCCGTCCCCAGTAATGCGGTTTTTCGCAATTGCTCCGTCCTTACTTTAACACCAATCTTCTTAGTCCATGATTGTATTCTCTTAGAGACTGTTCCTAGCGCACCTATCACCATTGGAATTACTGTAACCTTCATGTTCCACATCCTTGAGATTTCCCACCTTAATTCTTGATATTTGTCGACTTTCTCTTGTTCCTTCATGCAGACCCTGTTGTCATTAGGCACTGCTATATCTAGTCCTTTCCCGATGATCAACAATGACTATGTCTGGTCTTCTTGCCTCTATAACCTTATCACACTGTATATTAAAATGCCATAGCACATTCACCTGGTTTGAGTCCACTACCGCATCTGGTTGGTGCTCATACCACCTCCGCTCGTGCGAGGTTATACTTCTCACAGATTTTCCAATGTAATATTCTTGCCACATTGTCGTGTCTCCTCTTATACTCATGCTGTGCCAATTTACTACATTCACTTATGATATGGCTCACACTTTCTCCTCTTTGGCCACACATCCTGCATAATGGTTCCCCAGTCCTATATATCTTGAATTTGACATTATTATTATTATTATTATTGTTATTATTATTGAGTGAGAGGAGCAACACGCCATCAAAGTGACGCTGGGGTACAAATATACAAAGCCCAATGTGCCCATCATGACAATTATTATTATTATTATTATTATTATTATTATTATTATTATTATTATTACAATTCGCACACCACCCAACTAAGGACAGTGGAAGGGGTCTCAGCCTGCTACGGGCTCCCAGCATCCCGCCAGGTAAGGCCGCAACAGACATTCCACATTTCCGGGAACTTGTGGGGAAAGGAAATTTTACCATTAAAATGGATTTTAAGAAACACCCACGGGGCCAAGCCTTACTCGCCCAACTTATCCAGTCAGGAAAGAGTAAGGGATATGCAGCCCTCTAAAGTCCCTGAAACTACTCCCCGGTGCGTATATCCAGTTTGATCTTAACAGTACCCTGTTGATTATTATTATTCCATAAATAATATACAAACTAGTGGGGAGAGGGGGAGAGGGAGGCAGAGTGAGAGAGAGAGAGAGAGAGAGAGAGAGAGAGAGAGAGAGAGAGAGAGAGAGAGAGGTATTCTTAGAGTTCAGTCTGAAGCTAAGCAGGTTACCCATGGAGTGCCTCAGGGTTCAGATAATCTTCCCTGGACTGTAAACGAGTCTGTTGTGGACATCTATGCAGACGACACTACGCTTACTGCGTAAGCTCCGATATCAGCACCAGATCTAGTCCAACGAAAGTTACAAGATGATATCAATAGAGTACTTCAATGGTCTAACGAAAATAGAATGATCTTAAATGCATCAAAAACTAAAGCTTTACTTGTAACCGGTAAACGACTCAAGAGTAAACTTTTAAACGTGGCATTTACAGTCACAACCAGTGGAGAGGAAGTTGGACAAGTCAGTTCACAGAAGCTGCTGGGAGTTAAGATAGATAAGGAACTAAATTATAATGAACACATTGACGATCTTTGTACGAAAGTGTCGCAGAGAATTGGTGTATTAAATAAGATCAAGCGAAATTTGCCTATTAGGGAACGAAACTTATATTAGAATGCAATGATAGGGCCTCTAATGCTTTATGGATCATGTGTATGGAGCTCAACATCATGCGATAATATAGACCGTGTTTACAAACTTCAAAAACGGGCTGCACGTGTGATACTTGACGCCGATAGGGAAAAGAGAACTGCAAGTCTTCTAAATCAACTTGACTGGTTACCATTTAAACAGGAAATAATAATGCAGAAGTGCTGCTTAATATTTAAGCGAATTACTGGTGATTCTCCAAGCTATATGACGGACTTATTTGTCAGAAATTCATATGTACATAACAGAGCTAGCCGGCATGGTTACTATAATCTAATATGTCGACGCTACAATAGAGAAACAGAGGGAGGAAGGATTTTCAAATAAGTGGTATAAAATTATGGAACAGTATTCCAATTGATCTGCGAAAGAAAGAAACAGTTCTTTTAAAGTAGCGCTATCGAAATACCTGAAGTCAATCTAAATAGGTTTTCTTCTTTTATTAATTCTTATCTAATTTATATGACTTTTGTATATATATTTGTTTAGTTTTATACTAATTTTAATTTTTGATTTGTAATCATTTCATGTAACTTGAGGGCCACAGGTTTGTCAGTTTTTACTGTTACGTGCTACCCTCTTTTAATAAAGTTGAATTGAATTCTTTTATATATATATATATATATATATATATATATAATAGGCTTGGATATGTCCACTAGATATCGACAGTGCTCAACACAAATCAAGTCGTGGAGCTACGCATTATACGTTTAATGGAAATATAATAAAAATATAAAAACTGTAACTCGAGTTTCACGCTGCACGGCGATCCTCAGACTAAAAGTTAAAACTATTTACAGTGATATATATAAGCAAATCAGTTAAAAAATTAATATGGAATATATTACATTAAATATGAACCTGTAGATAAAATTACCTATTTACATAAGAATTTTGCTGCATATCTACACTTCCTTACTAGTTCGGATCTTTTGTTCAATAAAAAGCGTTTATCTACATTTAACGATCATTTAAGGTAATTAACGATCTTTAGGTTGACTTGGATTGTAATTTTTAGACCGAAACCAGCGAAAAAATTTACCAAAAAATTACGAAAAAATTACCATCCAAGTCAACCTAAAGATCGTTAATTACCTTGATATAACCCTCAATCTAAACAATGGGACACACAAACCGTACCGAAAACCCGTATCCACGTTGACTCCAATCACCCGCCATCCGTCAAAAAGCAGGTGCCCATTTCAACTAGCGACAGAATTTCCAGACTATCATGCAACATGGATTGCTTCGAAAGAGCTGCCCCAATCTACAACGAAGCGCTTAGAAAGAGTGGTTTCAAAGACGTTATCCAGAGATCGTACCAAAAATCGGTACCCAGTAACAGATCAAGAAAGCGCAACATCATTTGGTTCAACCTTCCATTTTCCATGAGCGTCATGACAAACGTCAGCAGGGCATTTTTAGAATTGGTCAGCAAGCATTTCCCAGTTGGCCACGCACTGCACAAGCTTTTTAATAAGAAACCATCAAGGTCAGCTACCGATGTACCGCGAACATGACCCAAATTATTCAACGCCATAATTATAGAATTTTAAATCTCGGCAATACTATGAAAGAAAGGTCATGCAATTGTAGAAAGAAGGAAGAATGCCCGTTAAAAGGATCGTGCCTGAAAAAGAATTTAGTTTATCAGGCCACGGTGAAGATGTGTTCCCAAGATACAAAGAGAATCTACAATGGCATGACCGAGGGTGAATTTAAAACCGGATTTAACAATCACATGCACTCTTTCAATCACATGAAGCATGCAAATAGTACCGCACTGTCTAGATACATCTGGGAGTTGAAGGCCAATAACGAACCCTATAGCATTGAATGGTCAATTCTCAAGCACGGCAAGCCATACACGAGCGGAGAGAGAAATCCGAACTAGTAACGAAGTGTAGGCATGTAGCAAAATTCTTATGTAAATAGGTAATTTTATCTACAGGTTCATATTTTATGTAATATATTCCATATTAATTTTTTAACTGATTTGCTTATATATATCACTGTAAATAGTTTTAACTTTTAGTTTAAGGATCGCCGTGCAGCGTGAAACTCGAGTTACAGTTTTTATATTTTTATTATATTTCCATTAAACGTATAATATATATATATATATATATATATATATATATATATATATATAAACGTAATAATATAATTATATAATATGAAAAAACGGGGCAGGAAGTGCTTTATCAGATTTAAAAAACGAGGCAATATCCCAGTGTTTTAGATCCGATAAAGCACGTACTGCGAGTTTTTTAAATGACTTATAAAATGGGCCTCTTAGTACGCTAATTCCCGAAGAAAGTTTGAACATTTATGTTTTCTACGCCGCAAAATTAACTGCTTTACGCATAAAGTCACTTGTGTCTTTATCACATAAAGGCACGACACGGTTATGATTTCTATTTGTATTTTTCTGATGGATTAATCAATTCTTAATGAATTTTATATGAATATACATAAGAATTCACAGAGAAGATTCTGAGGGGAAACGGAAATTGTTTAAGAGTTTGCGACATTTCTGACACACTAGTCATTAGTAGAGCTAGGGGTCTCGTGATGCCCAGGTTTTGGGTTATGCTCAGAGATTGGGTTATGTTTATAGTTCGAGATATTTACGTGGAAATTGATCTCATTCCTTATGCAAGTATAAAATGTGCACATTTTGAATCATGTGATATTGCACCAGATACTTGAAAAAAGATTGCTCATGGAAGATAAGACATACACTTCTGTATGATTCATCTCTCAAAATCATAGCAAAGTACATGCGAGTCCAAGCAGTGTACATGCATATACTATACACATAATGGATATTCATTAGTTATGTATTCACTCATTTCATATTAAAATGTGACATAGTCAATATTATGTAGTCCATATGCTTAATACATGTCTCTCTAGAAATACATTCTTCGAATTAAAAATTAAAGGATTAAGGATTAGATTTGCAATTCAGATGTCTCGCCATTTGTTACAGTGTAAGCTTCGTCTACCAGAAATATTTGCATTGAGTGATAGACCCGTCGATTCTCGAGAAGCTAGAGATTTTCGCGAGGTAAAAAATTCACAAAACAAAAATTCTCGTTACGTAAAAGAAAGCAAATCGCAAGAATTCCCCATGCGTGAGCAATTGCGAAGCCCAAATTTCTCGAAAGCAATACCGCCATTATTGTCTTACTTCAGCTTTGCAAAGTAAATAAAATTGTGTATCATATCGTACCATCGCATAGTATTGCATAGCATTACGTAGCTTTATAAAAGATTGCACTGTATTATAAACAATTGCATAATATAGCATATAACACAGCATAGGATGGCATGCCAAACAATCCTGTCCAAGACCTTACTGGCCAGGTCAGCGGATGGTACACTTGAATGTTTTTAAATAGTTCTTTTTAGAACACAAATAGCACGGGATATTTGGATTTGTCAGTCTCGTCATTTGTGCCCGTCGAAACACAGTTGGATTGTAAGATAGCTTTAAAAACTCAATAATTCACGAAGAAAACACCAAAGAATTTGGCTCCTAATTAGTATTCTGTAAATCGGATAGAGAATACTAATTAGAATTATGAACTTTTCTCCTGTATTTACTACATACAGTTCTATACCAGACAGGACAATACAAAACAATACAGTACAGTACAGTAGAATACACTACAGATAAATGTTATACAACATGGTACAATGAATTACAATATACAACGTATACAAGGCCATACCATACCATATAATACCATAACATACTGTAATACAACACCGTACCATAAGTTAACATAATCATTCCACCTCATATCTAAAAAGACAACCTTCGTCTAACTGCCTTCTTTTGCAGATGGAGAACATTAACGTCCATCATGCGTTTACCTGATTCTCAACGACAAGGCGAGATCAAAGCCCTCGAACAAGAAGTCCAAAGATTGAATTGCCTTCCGCAGCTCAAACGAGTAAGCAGGGAAAACGCAGCGGAAATTCAAGGGGGCTACTTGTGATATACACAGCATTTTGCATTCTTCCACAGGAAATTTCACAAGTGTTATAAAACGTAGTTTCAAAGATATATTTCGAAAAAAGTGGTGAGCTAATACCCCTATCCCCCCGGCTCCGTCGTCCCGGGTAAAGGTCAACGAAAGAGCCCTGGACGTGATGAACTACTGCCTCAGTAACCTGCACGGCGATGCTCTTATCACTAAAATCTCGTCATCCAAAAGTCCATTCCGCGAACGAGACTCGAGATGCGAACATCTGTGCATCATAAAGATACTAAATTATCTCTTTGCGATGCCGCAAATGCATTTCTTTAGTTCCGTGACGTCATTTTCATAATATTTTCTTCTGACTATCTACCAATCTCGACAGTATTACTGCTTGATATGTAAATGGTACTCAATTGCAATTACAATAAATCAGCAAAATGTCATTATTTAAAGTACGACCAGCCAGCAAAATATATTAAATTTATTGAAAATAGTTTTTAGATATTTCCATGCTTTTAATAAGTCAAACATTTAACATTACGCTATGGAAAGTTTCAAAAACAAAAATAGTTTTGAAAAAACACGATTATTGCCAAGACGATAAGAAACCATTTCTTTAAAAATCTTTCACGCTATAAAGCAAATTTGCGAAAAATGGTAAGACATGCGCTTCCACGACAACGTTGCCCCTGATTTTTCCAGGACGCATTTCACTGATATTTCACACACAAACACCGAACAAACACTAACACAGAGATATACAGAGAGTAGCTCTTTTGTCAAAAGAATGAGCAAACCCAGCATTCTCCTACTCTTCTCTCGCACTTTCCCAGCTTCAGGTGTCGACTTTGGGTTAGAGTTAGTGTTTTGGGTTGGGGTCAAGAATTACCTTTAGGATGTGAGTTTAGGTTCGGATTGGGGTTGATAATGATGCACCCTTTTTGGTTAAATTTACGGGGTCATTCATCCCTCGGGATAAGTAATTGGGGTCATAACTTCGGGCATTAGTCACACGGGATTGTCACAAGGACTCTCACCAACAATAAAACAACAAATAAAGTAAATGGTTTGAACCTGGGAGAATCGTAACATGTTTGAGGAAGTTGATCGTCCAGGTTAGTGTAGTCTTGAGAAAGACTGTTGGTTGAAGTGACTAACGTTTAGACAGCCTTAGCGGCGGTCATCTTCAGAGTCAAAAAAAAAACTTTTTTTGACTCTGAAGATGACCGCCGCTAAGGCTGTCGAAACGTCAGTCACTTCAACCAACAGTCTTTCTCAAGACTATACTAACCTGGACGATCAACTTCCTCAAACATAATAAAACAACAAGTGATGCCAGCTCAATATTCATACAGAAACAACCGTAGAGGCACTCAGAGAAACAGATGAGACAAACACGTAGAGGTAGGTACGTAGGCACACAAACGCAAACCCAAACTCTGACATGGAGATGGCCAAATGGGCAAAATTACTGACGTCGACACCTGTGATGTTGTAGATACAGACACTAATACTGAAAGCGGCGCATTTTCTAACACAAAGACAACTTCATGCATAAAAACATTGACTATAACCGTTTCCCAACAGGATGTCTCTACTTGTTGAGTAGCTAGCATCGTCTGCTGCACGTAGCCAGAGTAAAATAATTGGACGCTAGAGTTAATAAAGTTGCTGCCACATACAAATCGACAGGCGCAGGCATAGATATAAACAAAAACTGACAGTTCCACTGACTCAAATACTAAAACCAAAACGATCGCCAACGAACACGAACACCGACACTGCCACTAATACTGACATAACATTAGTACCAAATTACATCCTTAGAAATTCTAGCAACCAGCCTACAACCCACTGACACTAACCATTCATCCGCCTCCAAGAGAGAGAGAGGAATTTGTCCACCCTAGACGAGGGTTGCGTCTGTGGTCCCTAGAAAGAAATTTCACGAAATATTGACATCAACTTTATCACAAGTATTTTCATAACATCAAAGCAATTTACTCACCCTAATAGCGATCTCGGCGAGAAAAAGAAGTTTCTTCATACTAATCCACCAGCTTTAGAGAAAGACACAAAGAGTAACAGTTAGTCTGATGACCTACTAAAACAACAACAACAACAAAAACAACAACAAAAACAACAACAACCGCTTCATTTGCAACCACCAGATTATCATGAAATGTTTCTCTTCGTGTATATCTTTGAGAATGATTCTGAAATAAAAACCACAACAACATCAGCAATAAACCACCAATAAGCAACAATGACAACAGCATCAAAAGCGGCAACAATTACGAGAACAACAACAGAGCGGATCTGACCCTCGATTTCCAGTTATTTAAACTCTCAATAATCTCGGCGACATTCTGCAAAACGTTACGGGATGCAGGATGTACAGCGGGTGTCGTAACAGGAGACCAGTTCGGAGTTTCAGCTGCGCATGGGAACTGACTCGTATGAACTGACTAATTTCAGTCGCAACGCAGCCTAGGGTGGCAGCATTGAAAATACGTTTTATGATTTCATATACCGACCTCATATACCCAGGGTCTCATCTACCTTCGTCGAGAGAATGGATGTAAGACCCCGGGTACGCCGTTGGTTTGGGCATTGAGAAGGGATGTTTTTGCCGTTGATTTTTCCTCATGACAATTCAAATGATCAACCGAAGTCGGCGTCCAAATATCACGATTTCGAAACTGGATGAGCTTCCTCCCGAATCTCACTAGCATATCAAGCTCCGAACTCGCTTATAAAGACGAGATACTCGATAGGGGGGGACCCCTGATCCTGTACATCTCTGGACGTCATGACGATCAAGACAACGGACAACTACCTTTGTCGACCCAGTTTGCTTCGAATCGTTTCTAATTCCTCCGCACCAAAGATCGTTTTGGCCTAAAAGAACAAGGGTATTTAAGGTCTTCGAGACAACAAAATTCAATCACTATAGCCTGAGGCAGATATTATTCCAAGTTGTATATAAAAACTGTTTTCTTGATATAAATGCTTGAGACTACGAAATACGGTAAATACACCGCTCTTTACAAACTTGATGCATCTATGTTGCATGGTATTTATTCCAACACAAATCACGTTTTTGGTGAATGTTATCATCACAAACAGTCTATGTGAAAACTGTGCGAACAAACAAATTTCGTTTTCCGATCAAGTATTTCAAAATATTTCGTTAAACTACACTCTCAAGGGTAAATGATTTATCAGATGTGACCTTGACTGATTAACCTCTAAAATGTTCGTACCCCAATAACTCTTATAAGTTGTTCCACTGATGACAACTCAGGCACGCGAAGAACTAAGTTGAAAACAAGAAGCATCCCCAAGTCTTGGAGAACATGTTTACAACTGGTTGTGCCCACAATGAGCAACTTCCTACCCTGAAACCAAAGAGAAATCCTGATGATATAGACAAACAAAACAAACAAGTAAAAGCAAAGCAAACAGATGAACCATTAAATAAGTGAATCAATATTCAAGTAAGTGAATAACTAAATATGCAAATACACAGCTAAGAAAAAAAGAAAATAATATAAAATGGAAACTGAAATAGAATAAGGAAAACAAAAGCAATAACAAAATAAAACGAAAAAGAAAATAAAAAATAAAACAAGACTAAAGACATCATTTAATTATTCCATCATTTAAGCATGTAGGCAAGATTACTTCCGGCAATTCTTTTTTTAGCAGATCCAGTAACAGTTGGAGAACTACGAGTAAAAACTGCGGTCCAATCGGAGTGTATTCTTCAAAAAATAAAGATATCGATTCACACACCGTTTGTCTCCCTTGCTCTCTTTCGTCTCCTAGATGCCTCTAAGTAGCGACTTAGGCTATCACACTTACCTACCAACCTTTCAATATCATCAAGGATGATGCAATCTGCGTTTGATTTAATAGCATCATCGAAAATCTAAAAGAATGAGAACCTCATTAATATTTGCTAGAATGGATTCTTTATTCTACGCTTTTCTTGAGGACGACACATGAAACATGCGAGGAATTTGAAGTCAAATTAAGAAAGTATTAAAAATGACCTGTATAAGGTCCTCTTCAGTTACCAATCATCAAAACGCACGTTTAATTTTCTAATAATTCGAAAACAAAAAACAAAGAAAATCAACACCACGGAGAGTTTGAAATCGGACGAAAATTTTACTTATTTTTTTTCTCAGTAAAGTTTTGTTTAAGAAGCCAGTTCAAAAGGTTCTTCCTCGTACTACCTAATGCCTCGAAGTTCGTTATAAAATTAGTAAAACTACTGGATTCGCCTGTCTTCTTTAACTACTTCCGGTGTATTACAATCAGAGGAAAAACTCTCATTCGTGCGAGAGTCATTATTTCTCAAATCGTTAATAATTCTTCAGGAAAACGCGACCAAAAATCGTAACTGAAACGAGTTATTTAACTAAACACCTTCAAAATTAAGCCATTTTTTTCACCTCGATCTTCATGTACAGTATTGGTTTGTTTGAGAAAATACATCAGCAATTATTTTTTAGAGTTGTTGAGCCTTCAATCAAACACCTCGTTTTGATTGGAAGGTTTGTTTTTCAAACCTTCATGGTGTTTGGTCTCAGGTGCAAACCGTGTCCCTCGTGTTTCATGCATTTCTTAAATCGCTTTCCAAAGAGTGATGATGTTAACCATCAACAGTAATTTTAAGCCGAAGTTGTGTTTTTAAGACGTAGTGATTTTTAAAATAGATGTAATAGCAACCCAATAATATCCGACACGATGAAGGCTATTTTTCATGCTTATCGTTTGTTTTTTAAGGGGTTTTTTTAAACAGTATGTAGATATAAATATCATGTTGAACCTTACTTTTTCTATAGCGTTACATTTGGCCGTTTTTGAGAAACCAATCATGTTTTTTGGACTGCACATTTTTACAAGTGGAGACCCAAACATCAAAGCCATTTTAATGGCGAGAGTTGTTTTGCCCGCGCCAACCGGCCCTAAAAAGAGAGGAAAAGTCACTCCAGATTTTTGCCGTATTACAAGCAAAACAGATGTTAATTGTTTAATCTTCAGTTATGAATCACAAGATTTCTAGCTCAACTGCACTTAGATATCCCATAGTCCTATAAATCCAACATTTCAGGTTCACCAGTATCGGTTCAGAATACTATCAGATAAGTCCCCTCTTATTGTTCTGTTGCGGACCCCAGTATGAATAGAGTCATCGCCAGGTGATGTAACACTTACCTTCCAACAACACGCTGACAGGACATGTATCAAGTACTTTATCTTGGCTAATGAGCGATTTTACATCAAAAATTATCTGCTGTATTTCAGGAGTCCAGAAAACTATATCTAAAGATGAACCACTTGATGATTAACAATGCGTTTCAACCGACAATTTGTGGGACCCGAGCAGTAAGGACATCTCACGCACACTCTCTAGAACCCCATGTCTAACCCACCGGTTATATCGATTATAAGGAGGCTCTGCTTGCAATACTTTAAACTACAGAGTCCTAACTCTGACTGATCAATAATAAATCCAATCTAACCGACACTTCTGTCGTTCAAGTCCAATACTCAACAGCACTATGACACCATTTGACTCATAAAACTGCCACTTACCAGTAGAAACGTAATGCTCCAAGGCATAGTCACTCGCACCAAACTCCTTAAAAAAGAGTTGCAGATCGTCGTAATTTTCATTAGTATTCCCGCAATTCACATATCAGAAACTGCCTTACAGAGAGAAAGATCGGTAAGGGAAAGTATCCGTCTCAGGTTTTCGTACAAACTGAGCGACGAAGGGGCGTGGTCTGTCAAAAAAACACTGTCGGTAATTATTTCCGACACAATTGTAAGTATAAGCCTCCTCCTCGGTACAAATATGATCTTCTTTAAACTTTGATGGACTCATACTGGGCATCACCTTTACAAAAATCCTGCATCGGGTACTGCTATGGATTACAGATCAGAACCGAGGTTACTAAGTTATGTTACTCAGCCTTTTCAATAGACTTTACTTTTTATTTTTCATCAGAACGACGACTGTCCAGTTTCTTTCCTTTCTAGTACCAAATTCCCATGTTACTGAGATCGCTTATTGATTATAAATACACGTATTAATGCTGTTCAATATTGCATATTGGCCAACCTCGACGTCACTTATCAGATACGCGATTCTCAGTGCACATGGGAGTTTCTCCTTTGATCCGCCTTTCAATTAATTATTCTGACAATTTAAACACATATATAGAGAGACACAAATTGAGAAACAGACAGAGAGACAGACAAGAGACGGAGAGGCAGAGAGATACTCACACCTGTAAATTAATACTCAGGAGATATTGTACGTTGGCAACGAAACGTTAGTAAATTACTTTAAAATGTTCTGAAGTTCTCTATTAAGATGGGTTAACACCCAAAAATCCTTAGCTGGGCTCACCTTTATTCTCCGATTGCTATGGATTAGGTATTGCATATACAAACCATTCAAATTTTATAAGAAGAAACTTGTGAAATCTATTATTAACAAGTACAATAACAAAATATTCTCTTCAAAATTGGCTTTATAGATACTTCAATTCTACTTTATATCTATACTTCTTATAGCAATTTTGATACTTTTATGTTGCATAGTATAGTTATAATCATTTTTAAATCATATTTTGACGTCATAGATCAAACACTCACAAAGAGGGATGTTTAAAAGTATGTTTAAAAAATGAGGCCAAGCTGAGTTTTTTTGACGTACTTCGAGGCTTTTGGATAGAGGAGGAAACACTGTTTGAAAGTGTTTCATCTAGCTTCTCAAACAAACACCTATTTTATAAGAAAATCAGGCTAAAAATTGTCAAAATTTTGTGCAAATTAAGATTACACATACAAACCTCCGTTTTGATAATTATTTCCCTATAAATGTATTTGAGAAATTCGTGTGAATATCTCACTACTATTCGATATACATATTTAAGTCTAAAGTATAAAGGTAATTCTACAATGCACTAACCGGTTTGATGTCGAATTTCAAAGCATCATTGAAATCTTCTTGCTTGACTATAAGCTCTGAAGCAGCTTCAGAAGCTGTTTCCAACGTCGTGTACATCTGGAAATTGTCAATACGAAAATACTTAAAGAACTTTAAAATTATTTAAAATTTACGTTTATTTATATATTCATATCTTTATGTATACTGATATTGATTTGTTCAAATGTTCATGCTTTAAAATTCGAATACACATCTATATATTTATATATTTATATATTTGTATATTTATATATTTGTATATTTATATATTTGTATATTTGTATATTTATATATTTATGTATTTATGTATTTGTATATTTGTATATTTGTATATTTATATATTTATGTATTTATGTATTTGTATATTTGTATAATTATATATTTACATATTTACATATTTATGAATCTACATATCTATATAATATTATTTACATATATATGCGTTCGTATGTTGATCATGTCGTACACTTATATATTGATATATTTATACATGAGATATTTAGAAATCAAGTAGGAATGCGAAGTGATACTCAAGTTTTTTACATCCGATCAAGCACATTCCTCGAGTTTAAATGACCTCTAGAACTAACCTCTTTAGACGCTAATCAAGGAAAAAAAATTGACAATTAATGTTTTCAGAACCGGGAAAAGCGAGCAGGATCTAAATCAAATAGATAGATTAAAAACCATTGTGATCTTCATTTCTGTTTTCCTCGGTTATTATTAAAGAATTTAGAATACTATATATTTACATGTTAATAGATTAACAGAATTCTTTACCAATTGATTTATATCGTGTACATAAATTTATTGTAATTCCGAATGTAGTTTGCATATTCTGATTAAAATTATCAAGAGATTTACAGTGAACTTTCGACCACGTCTCAGTCGTCTCCAGACGTTTACTTTTCAGATAATGTTAACAATGACGACCACATGTACAAATTACAGTAAAGTGACGAATGCAAATAGCAGTCGATCTAATTAAGCAAATAATTGAAGTTCTCTTCTTGATTTAAGTTCGTGGTTGAGGGTTGGTTTGCGTCTTTTTTTCTGCAGGGCTTCTTTGTCAAAAAAAGCTTATTTCAGTTTTCTGCTGCATCAATTATTTACGGCTATCAAGGACGGAATAGACTAACGGATTTATAGATTGATGGAATTTGATTGATTGATTGATTGATCGATTGATCGATCGATGGATCAATTGATTGATTGATTGCTTGGTTGATTGATGGACCGATGGAATTGATTCATTGATTGGTTATTTGTGTACATTATTCGAACTTTCACAAGTCACTTAAAGGTCTACCTTCAGAAATCTACACATTGCGCGTGAGATTTCTTGCGCGAGAGAAGGTGGTAACGCAGTCAAAAAACTGGAGTAGCTATCGACAAGAACTATTTCGTTTTTTTCGCACTCTTCCAACTCCCCTTGTGAATCCATTACTAAAGTCAGCCTACTAAAGCATCAACCATGTGTTAAATGTAAGTAATTGATGTAGATATAAGATGTTGAAACCTTTTAAGCAATTAAAATGTGCACGAGTAGACGTCTTTTGGGATGAAGCTTGGCAATTCCTCTTCCGGAATACTGAAATACTGTCCTTTCTTTTTCTTAGTAAGTCTGTCGACTGTTTCTTCAGTTTATTCTGCACTTGAAAGCAGAATCACCAACCAAACACTATTTCGTATATTCTTCGATTGAAAGAGGCCTCAGGCACAATTTCTTTTCATTATGTGTACCTTTGATTGCATCTATTCGTAAACACGTTTTATAAATCATGTTCTGCGATCACGCCAAAACAAATCAGGTTTTGTCTGCCCATTTTTCAATCTTAACTCTTTCAACGGTTCAATTTTTGCTCCAGTTAGTTAAGGTAATTATTTCTAACTGTCAACCAACTTTTGTAGGATAAAATTTGGGCTCCATTAAGTCTAAAATCAACCGAGAATGGAATTCATCGTCTATTATTTCAACCAATCTTGCAATAGGGACAGTTATTCCCAATCCCAAAACTCAATGTTCTTGCCCTAAATATAAGATACCTCAAGACAAAAACTGCCTTTGTCTTTCCACCTCGTAATAAAACGGAAGATTTTTAAACCTTACAATCTGCTAAAACGCTAAGCCGGAGAACACAAAGTAACTAGAAAAAAAGATCGTATGAACGAGCAGTATAAATGAATGAATGAATACCTTTATTTTAACACGCTAGCCTCGTCAACCGAAGTTGATTTCCACGAGAGGTGTGTGTGAATTGGAAAAAAAAATTACAGAAGTTACAGAAATTACAATAGAATATAACTACACTAAAACCTAATAACAAGATGTAAGGAGGTAAGGGTAAACATTTAACTATTTACAGATTTACTAAAACATGAAATAAAATGCTAATATTCTATATTTATACGTTTGATTTAACTACTTAATGCTTAGCTCAATGCAAGTAGCAATTTTATTCTGAAAGCAAGAAAGAGTTTTACTATCTCTAATATCTGATGGGATTGAATTCCAAAGATATGCCCCATTATACAGAAAGCTTTTCTTCATGAAATTAGTATTTGGCTTTGGTAGATTGAGACAATTTGAAATACCTCGTAAGTTGTAGTTGGTGGTTTCTTTTTTATAAGGAAAAATTTTGGTAGGTGAATTTGACCCTATGTTTTTCAATAGTTTAAACATCAGCTTTGCTTTTGCCTTTTTTCTAAGTATTGTTAGTGGTTCCCATCCCAATTTACTTAGAGCAATAGAATGATCAATATCATTGCCCATGTTTGAGATGATTCTTGCAGCTCTGTTTTGAAGCTTTTGTAGTCTTTTGGACTGTGTTTCTCCAAAGGCATCCCATACTTCACAACAATATTTAAAATATGGGTAAACAATAGCATTATAAACAGAGAGAAGGGTTTGTTTACTGGTAAATTCCTTAATTCTTCGAAGAGCAGCAATAACAGCTGTTATTTTTTTACAAATATTATCTGTATTACTCTTTCAAGATACGTGTTGGTCAATTATCACACCATGACTTTTGCATTCATTTATTCGGTTTATAGGTTTGTTGTCAATTTTAATATCTAAGTTTAAATGTGAAATCTTTTTTATCATTGGTTTTGAGCCATTGATAATAAATTCTGTTTTAACTACATTTAAGCTAAGCTTATTTGCAATCAACCACTCTGCAAGATTTTTTAAGTCAGAGTTTACTGTAGCTTCAAGTTCTATTATATCATTACTTGAAGCAGTTAGGTTAGTACATCAGCAAACATTCTTGGTTTACATTTCTGTAAACAAGAAGGTAAGTCATTTATATATATTAAGAAGAATAATGGACCTAAAATAGAACCTTGAGGAACTCCACAAGTAAGCAATTGTTTGGATGAGATAAAATTTTTGATTTGGCATCTTTGACTTCGATTTGTAAGATAGGATTTGATTAAGTTGTGAGTTTGTCCTTTAATTCCATATAGTTCCAATTTTCTTAAAATCGTATGGTTGACGTATCAAATGCTTTTTTTTAGGTCAATTTACACTACATGGTTGAACAGTTTTCTGTCCATGTTTATGTACCATTCATTTGTACAGTCAATTAATGCAGCAGTTGTTGAATGTGATTTTCTAAAGCCAAATTGACAATTGTTCAAAATTTCAAATTTTGTTAATAATCATACAGTTGGTCATAAAGTATGCGTTCAATAATTTTGCTGATAACAGGAAGTACTGAAATTGGTCTGTAATTTCCTGGCACATTTCGGTGTCCATTTTTATAGAGAGGTATTACCCTGGCCATTTTTCATTCATTTGGGAAATTCGATAAGGTAATACACGATTGAAAATATAGGTCAATGTTTCAGATATGACTGGTGCAGCTAATTTTATAATTCTGCAAGAAATCTTATCGCATCCAGTTGCTTTGTTTGCAGAAAGCCCACAAAGAAGATGATAAACATTACTGACAGTAGTTGGCTGAAATGCAGTAAACTCTGATTTAGCACTATTGATATAACTTTCAAAGTCAGTATTTGAGTTATCTATTTTACTTGCAAGTTCAGGGCCAATGTTTGACAAATATGCATTTAAGCTCTCCGCTATATTTTCCGAGGTTGTTAAAGAATTTTCATCTATAATCAACTCATTTATAACTGTTTGTTTGTTTTGTTTTCCTAGTAAATTGTTTATAGTTTTCCAAGCCTGTTTTGGGTTTCGTTTTTGACCAACAATCTTTGAAGAATAATATTCTTTTTTTTGCCTTTCTTAGTTCAATAATAACTTTATTCGTACTCTGCTTGAAACATAGCCAGTCCGTTTCAAGGTTTGTTTGGATAGCCTTTCGTTTTAATTAGTCGCTTGCAATCATACGTTGTTTTATATTTTTTGTAATCCAAGGAACTTTTCTTCCTCGAACCTTTTTTGTTGAATAGGTGCATGTCTATTAAGAATTTCTAGGAATAAACTTCCACAATTCCCACATAAAATTTGGATTATGTGGGAAAAAATACAAATATTCCCAGTGCTGCCTTCTTAGTCCTTCAATAAATTTTTGCTGATTAAATTTTTTCATATTCCTAATCTCAATAATGTTTTCTTTTTTTGGTATATAAATTTTCCTGATCGCAAATATCAAACTATGGTCACTGATACCTGTGTGAATAACACCAGAATCAGACAACTTCTCTGGTGTATTTGTGACAATGTGGTCAATCAGACTTTTAGAATTTATTGTGACCCGCGTAGCCCGATTGATCAATTGTGTTAGCTGAAATAGTTCATAAAGTGTTTTAAGTTTCTTTGTTGGTGATGTTTCATCATCTTTTTTTAGTAAATCACAATTTAGATTGCCTAGTAAGTACATTTCTTTATTTTCATTGTCTATTGACAGGATAAGTTTTTCAAAGTCAGTGAAGAATTCAGAGAAAGCATTGGGAGGCCTATAGATTGTTGTAACTATAAATGGTTTGCTATGCGGTTTCATAATTTCAATGCACACTGCTTCTAGATTTGGAGAAAGAAGGTCATTTCTTATTTTATAGTTGATGGTGCTGCATAAATAAATACAAACACCACCACCACTTCTTGACCTATCTTCTCGAATTATGTCATATCCAGTTATGTGCATTGCACCATCATTGATATTCGAATCAAGTCTTGTTTCATTGAAAGCAATTAAATCAATATGCTCTTTTGACAATGAGAATCTTATCTCATCAATACTTTTGGGCAGACTGACTATGGTTAACAGAGCCACTATGTTTAACAGAGCGTCAAAGCCTCTGTGGTTTCCATGAACATCATTTCCAGAACTAAAGAATTGCGCTGGTTAACAGTCCAAATAGGAATCATCCAAGATCTTAAAAACTAAATTTTCTTAAAAACTTACTGATGTCGCCTTCGTTGCCCATTCTTCCTGATTGAAGTAAATCTTCAGCCATTTTATCTTCCTGTTTGTCGTTCATATACTAAGAACAGGTTAACCATGAACATTTTAATCATAGATCAAAAACAACGCAACGAATAAGCGCACAAATGTTAGGTAAGAGTTTTTAAAAAGTGTTTTTCCCAGGAACTGATCCTATTTGTTCGATAAATTTGCTTCTTTCTGTTTCCGGCGGATCCACAATTCAACCTAAATGAGACTGATCAGTTCGTTCCTTTTATTTAGATTTGCAAGAAATAAAGAGAGTAAGAGAGAAAATGCTTAAATACTTGAGAACATAGAGTTAATTTCCTAGATTTACATTAAATTGCTAATAAATACAAATTCAATGACATAAATTAGAAAGCTGATATGCCGTTTCGTAGTCATTGCTTGTTCACATAACTACGTGATCATAAATGGTATCCAAATTTCCCGAACCTCTGTAATTTTGGCTTTGACCTATTATGACGTACTCCATTCGAGTTTGGCTGAATTATAGTTCTCATTTAAAAAGACTTGCCGACTGCAAAATGAAAATAGAAATTATAACCATAAACTTACGGAAACTTTTGGTATCCCATTTTATTTCTTGTCTGAAATCATGTTTATGTGGGTGCACTCCATGATGTAAGCACTTGTAAAAGATCAGTGAAGAGCAAGGCATTTCATTAATATTTACTTCCAATGGCTATTTTACTCCAATTAACAAAATTGTGCTCAACGAAAAATCAGATATATTGCTTTTTAAGAGTTTGTAGCTTGGGCGACGATGCAAAATATTATGCATTATGGTGCGTATCCATAATGCAGTACATTATGGAAAACAAACTCTGAACCTCTCGTTTGGCTAAAAGGATGCGCGACGCGCGTGACATAAACAACCACGATGTCGAAAAGCGCACAGCTTTCTATGTCGCTTCTTCTTCCAAAGAGTCACCCATCCGATCCGGTCCAGTCCAGGTCCGGTCAAATTCCGACTCGGGACAAATGACGTCATCAATCAAAATTGAAAAAGTGCAAGAGTTAGTTTGTTAGTCTGTGACGTGGTTAACGATGATGGTCTAGACTCTACAGATACTGATATCGTAGCAATTTCAAGCAGTGACGTGTTGGATTTAAACATGAAATTGGGCGGTGTTTGCAAAGAAACAAGGTAAGGTTCGTTGAGCCTTGATATATGGTACAAGTGAGTTAACCTGGGAGCGACTATGTAGTAGCGCTATCACGGCTTGAAGCTACAATCCAATCTATCACTTTTGAATTGCCTTTTTACATTTCGAAGATTTTCTTTCGTCATAAAAAGGTACCCAACGTTATGTACAGAAGTTTTTGTTGAACCTAACGCCGTTATTTTGGTTTTGCTTTAGTGCGACTTACGTTTTTACAGTTTAATCAACAACACGATTTAGACTCGCTATAGAAGTAAGGTAAGAATGTTTAGATGTATCACTGGGGGATTGTTTGCACACGTTTAATGCAAGTGAAGAGGACGTTTTACCGTGTTTCCTCTATTTAGCCCCCCAGCCGCTATTAAGCCCCCAGCCCTGATTGGAGTAAGTTTTATACATTGAAACGCAGGTTTATTTGAATATTGAAATATTGGCTCTAAGTGACAACATTCTGGGAAGAACCACGTTCATGTTAATTTAAATCCCCTATATTTGAGGGTCAGTGTAATATATTCATATTATTATGAATTAATATACTTATTTATATAATTTTGAATTTCCAAAGAACACAAGAATTTATTTAGCCCCCCTCCCCCCACCTCTATTTATCTTCCCCTTCTGATGTGCTCCCAAAAAAATGAACTCCCAGGAGGCTAAATAGAGGAAATATGCAATATTCTCATGTTAAAGGGTGTAGCTAATGGGAATGCGCAATCCTCATTCATGTATGAAGCATTAGCAGAATGTGCAGTGGTGTTCACTCACTTTGTAATGTTCTTCTTTTGCTTGAATAATTCTTGTTAGGACATGGTTTATGTATATATAACTGACAATGTACATCAAAGATAATGTTAATTTTCTTTTTCCATTTTAAGTATAAATGAACTGTAAGTTTCTATGAATATTTCATACCTTTGTTATCACTGGTTTTATAACTAGAAATACGTGCACGCAACAACCCCTCGCCCACCCTTCCAATATATCTCTCGAGAATCCAAGTAACAATGATAATTTTTCAAACTTCTCAAAAAGACAAATCCTCCTGACTATAACTGAAAGAGAACATGCAATAAAAAAAAATCCACACAGAATTTGGCCGCAAATAAACAACAATCCAAACTGGAAATTACTTTATATTTAAACTGTTTATAGTCATATTTACGTTTAAAATTTCAATTCTGCTTTATTAAAACAAAAAGTTCGGTGAGAATAACGTTCAACGGCTTAACAAATGGTAAGATGTCCATCCTTACAACTAAATTATTAAACGAATGATAGGATCAATACCCTGAATTATTTGCGGGTTTATGGTAATTCGTGTCGTTTTCCAATTAGACTTCTCAATCATTTCGCCTTAAAGAAAGATTGTTTTTCTAGATGACCAGACTTTTCGTCTTAAAAGTGGAGCATTCTCATAGGTTATCAAACGGATACCGGCATTACGGACAGCTCGTGATGGAATATTTTTCTGACATTTTTTTGACTTAAAAAATCGATAAATTATACGTTAACTCAAAGTTGGTTACAAATGTCTTTAAGATCTGCTATGATAAGAGTTTATGCTAAGTATTCATCCGAAAGTACAAGACTTAGGTGACGAAGATAAAACGAATTACGAAATCGACGAAGTAAACAAAGAAAACATGAACGAGTTCTGCAGTTTTATCGCTGACCAAAAATCGGAAAATACAAAACATAAAACAAAATACGACAAGCAAACCTTGTGCAAGTTTTGTCGAAAGAAGAACGAGAAGAGGGAAGTAAAAGACGTACTTTTTATAAGGCAAAACATCAATAAAAAAGAAAAATGGCGCATAAACCTGCAACCCTTGCGTATTTTCAATTAAGCATTCAGTGCCACCTCAACACAAGGGGTTCAACGGTAAATTTACTCACAGACGACTTAAAACTTTCCTGAGAGGTTTTAAAATCCTGATGAAAGTATTACCGCTCGAATACGGTAAAGGCCATCATGCACAAATCACTCTTGAAGTGAGAAAGACTGAAGCGGACAACTGTTTTGCCGAAGGATAATTTGGTGACCAAAAACAAGTAGCTTTGCAGCGAGTTACCTGGTGGCTGTTTACCTTGTATTTTTGTTTCGAGCAAAAAATACATCCTAACGTCTTCAATGGGGTGACATTTCATAGCGAAAAAAATCCTGATTGAGGCAATGAAATCTTTGTGTGGAAAGCGGAGAAAGCATCTAAAGACTGTCATGGCCTGGACAACTCTTCTGAATGACAAGTGTTCTATCCCACTTCCCAAAAAATTGACCATGAACGCTGTCCGGTTAAATACTGTAAAATGTTCAAAAATAATCGTCGTACAGAGATGAATGAACCAGAATCTTCATTCTACTTTACCAATAAACACCAGCAAAATCCAGGCGGTAATATTTCGTACAAGAAGTCTCCCTTGCGGAAGAATGCAGTCGGGAAGCTACTTTTGAAAGCTGCTCAAAACAATTCCGTTAGCAAAACTTGTACTTCAAAGCTACTCGATTCAGACGTACCTGTGATTGTGCAGCTCAGGCAAGTGGTTGCCACAATGTGAAAAGTCCCAAGATTTATACTAATCGACATCTTTTCAACTTCAGCGAAGAATGTCGTTTTAATACAGTTAGTCGCTTGGCAAATATCCTGACAGCAAGCGAGTTCCCTTACGTCTTTTGTTCATATAAATCAGGAAGAACCAAGACAAAGCGTTGCTGCAAAAAGTGAACAGTTGGCAAACGCATATTCCAAGGAACTAACTTTGAAAACTGCTCTGTCAAGTCATAAATTGTCCAGTTACTGAGGTGACGAAACCAGCTGCAGGCACCAAGAAAGCCATTTCGTTTGCCGGTTTTAAATCATTTACTGGCTTCAGTTTTCAAATGATGTAAACAACTTGCCAGAGATCCATACAAGGGAAAAAAGAACGAGACCAAATCGATTTGCTTCAATAAGGTACCTAAGTACGGTTTGTTCAACAACATACCAGTCCCCGACCTTGCACACGGCATTTTTGAGTGCCGGAACCCATGGATATATATAGAGAGAGAGAGAGAGAGAGAGAAAGATACATACACAAAGCGAAAATTTTTCTCCCTAGTAAGCACGCGTGTAACAGGACTCCACGCACGTCAAGATTAGTACCCTCGCACCGCGCTTCGCGCGGTGGGCGAGGGGATTATTCTATATCAACTGAAAATGACTCAGCTAGAAGCATTAAAATTTGTATCTTACAGAATTGCATTGCAAATCTGCTTTGTTTGCAATGTTGTTTTTACTTTGGTAAATAAGAAATAGATTGTGATGAAGATGGTGACAATTGATGATGATGATGGTGAAAACAGGTCAAGTAGTTGTAGTGTGGATAGGACTCAATGTCACTGTAGGGTAGCTTGTCGTCTTCATCAGATAAAAAGGTTGATTGCTACTTTGCCTGGTTTCTGTCATGTTAGTTAGGTACACATTACTGTATGATACAGAAGATACTGGAATAATGAGATTCTTTATCATGGAAGGAAGTTGAGAAGATCATCAGTTGAATGTATTTCAGAATCATCCTCAGAGATATATATGAACAGAAAATCTTTGTGATAATCTGACACTGCCAAAGTCAACTGAAACATGTTGACTCAAGAGGGATTAGAATTCATACCTTTAGGATACCAGTCTGCCACATGTAGAGGCGCAGACCAATATCCCAAAGGTGCGAGTTCAAATCCCACTTGAGTCAACATTTTTCGGTTGACTTCAGCAGCGTCAGATTATCATGAAAACTTTCTGTTCAATTCAATATATGTTTGACACTATTTTTCCTGATTTAGGTTTTTATTCTAAAAAGTAAAATCTGAGCTTATGTTGTATTTAATTTCAGCCATATTTGCTGGACAGTCTACTAATAGCACAAGCTAACTGTTTCTTAACAAATTATTATGATGTAGGACTTTATATTCTTCCGGTTAATATTTTTGTTGAATGGTTGTAGTTATCACTTGGTCATGTTTGGGATTTATGCTAATTCATGTTGGAAATTTATAACATATTTGCATGAATGTAATCAAATCCTGAAAGCTTTTCTATTACAGGTATAGTTTTCCATAATGTTATCAATACTTATTTGATGAGGAAACCAATATGACATTTGCTCAATTTTTTACACATTTTAGGGTCATGTGACTATCCACACTCTACCAAGAAATCTTTTCATTCAAGTCAAATGATAATCACTGTGCATAATTGTTCATTTGACAAAGCAACTCTGTTTACTTGTTTTGCAAAGACTGTTTATGCTAGATGAATTTTTACTAACTAGTAGATTTTCTGTATATAATAATTTCAGTAAGTTTAATTTAATTTACTGTATGTTGGATAGTTACAACATGCAGTGTATTGATATGAATATGATCAAATCTTAAAAGCTTGTCTTGTACTCCTTCAAATAAGGTGTAGTTTTCCATGTTTTAAATACTTACTGCATTTGATAAGGAAATAAATATGAGATTTTATCAATTTTTGGCATTTTAGAGTCATGTGACTTTATACACTTTACCAAAAAATCCGTAAGTCCCAGTTGATTAATATTTACTGTTCATGTTGTCCCCATGACAAGGTGACTTTCTACTCACTCTATGTTTTGCTGTTTATACATAGAATCATACAAGCTAGTTGAATTTTTTACCCATTTATATTTCACTTTATAATTTCAATTAATTTCTGCTAATTCATGTTAAAACATGTGGATAAATGTTGTCAACTAAGTTTGTGTTCTGAACATTCATACAATGCCTGGTCATAAAAGGTATAACTTTCCAAAGGGGTCGGAATATTGACTGAGAAAATGAAGGAAAAAGGAATGATGTCAATTTTGACATTTTTTTAAGGCCAGACCTGGAGGAGCCCCATTTGTCTGTTAGATAAGCTATAAAACTTGTCTACATAAACTATTACATAGAACCAAATCATGGCATGATTTATATGTTTATAAACTTATTTAAATGTATACGGCTTGTGAATAATAGATGAATCAAAGGCAGGGCAACTGAACCCTTAATATTCAAATTGCAGCCAGCTTATTTTTTTATTTTCTCATTAAGGCATGATGTCGTAAATTTGGTTTAATTATTCATCAATCTGATTTAGATCAAAAGGAAATGTATTATTATATACACTTGATTCAGATAACCACGGTATTTGTTATTTTCTGAAGTGAAATACTGTAGGTACTGTAATTGTTTGATCTGCTCTAGGAGTTCAGGTGATCATAACTGCCTGTATAATGCTTGTTATTTGGCAGTTGTTAGCATAATAAAGGTGCATTTAGCAGCAGTTTAAATGCGTTGGCAACATGCCATTCTGACGCTGCACTGAGTGAATTTGATTAAGAAAATCGTGTTTCAGTTGTTGTGGCTGAGGCAATTGATCAGGAGCACAATTCACACTTTTGTTCATTATGTTTGCAGTTGAATTAACTGATGTTTTAAAACTGGCTGCTGAGTCATTTTTCTGGTTCTATTCACAAGGAAACAGCACGTTTATACTGCATTTCAGACTTTGAATCTGCACCTGGTACGTTAACAAAACCAACTAAGCTGAAGCAAAGTCTCCTTGACCATGTGGTTGTAAATAAGAGGAAAATGCCAGAATCACAATCAGAAGAGTTGCAGCTGTATGCAGAAAAAAAGAAGAAGGAAGCCGGGAAACCACCTTAAAGAAGGGAGAATATCCTGAAAGCTGGCCAAACATGTGCTTCTACTTTCTCTCAGTTTGGTTTTTGTAATCATCCCTGTTCTCTTTATTCTGATGACATCAGTAATTTCATTAATCCATCCATTCCATTCACTGAGCTGCAGAAATACCACCTACTGCTAAACATCTGGAGACCTGAGCCAACGTCACATGGCAACAAGTGGTTAGGGCTTCCACATGAATGGCTAACAACATTTCCATGGTTGGGATATTCTGGAGTTCTTGATAGTGGATTTTTAATAACCATGTTCTTTTTTGTAAGGAAAGTCAAGGTGCTGACCATACCAGCACGTTGCAGAACTTTTTCAATCCACTTGTGACAGTCTCAAAGAAAGCGACATCAAAATTTCATGACCATATTATATTATTTACTATGCCCCAAACAGCCACACAGTGTATGTTAGAACTTAGTCGTTACATAGAGCAACAGTCCATGGAATTAATAAACAACTTGACAGTATTCGAAAGGGACAAATTAAAGAGAATAAAGAGATTCTTACTAGTCATTGTTGCTATTAAACTTTGTGGTCATCGAAACGTCTCTCCAAAAGGACATCGTGATGACCCCCAGCACAAATCAGACAGCTCAATATATCCTGGAAACGTTCTTGAAATTTTAAAGTATGGAAACAAATATGAATGCCAGCAATCAGTTCAGATTAAAAGAAACTAGAACTTACAAGTCCAAGACAATCCAAGGTCAAATAACAGATATTTGTGGTGAAGTCGTTGCTGAAAAAATAGTTTCAAAAGTACCTGGTGGAAAGTTTTTTTTTCCTATTTTAGCAAATGAAGCCACAGACTACGTAAACATTGAATGGATGTCCCTGGTTATTAGGTTTGCAGATGTGTCTTTCAACATTCGTAAATCTTTTCTTGGTTTTGTTTCATGCACGCTTGGTATCCTCGAAGAAGCAATTGCTACCACCATTGCCATTGTACTTTATGAAGGCGATCACCCTCAGAGTTTTGTAAAGGCAATGGATATGATGGTGCAGACAATTTAGCAGGAAGAGTTTCTGGAGCAGCAGCACGAATTCAAGAAATCAAAAAAAAAGCAATGTATGTACATTGTAAATCCTGTGTTTTGAATTTGTGCATTGCAACAGGCTGCAGAGAACAACTGGTAACGAATATGATGGATCATGTTAGGGTTTCATAATTTTTTGGTTTCTCCCCGATAAGGTCTGAATTGCAGATAAAAACTATCAAGCAACTGCTTCCAACTTTACCTCTTAATGATTTCTATGATGTTTATTTCGCTAGATTGGTTAAGGGAATAGACAGTTTAGGAGTTTTCATTTTCAAACTCCTTAATAGTTCATGAATTACACTAGCGAATCCATGAACGTATCCCACATCACATACGTATATTTTGACATCCAATGAAAACCTGCAGGGAAATCATTAGTGATGTGAATTACATTTATTTATTTACTTATACAAATTATTGAAACAAACATGCAATAAATCATAGCAAATACTCGTTTGATAAGCTAGTTCAAACGCTCGTTGATCATGTTTCATTAGGGGACTCCAAACAATCGAAAATTAGCAAGAACCTCAAGGCTACGCCCCTCGGTTTTCATTATTTTCTTGTGTATGGAACCCCTGATTACACACCAAATGGTTCGTGTTTGAACCATTACTTGAAGTTTTCCAGGCCACAGTAATGTCGAGTCCTGAGAGGAAATTTAAAGTAAGTCTAGTCGTACATCGAATTCTGATCCAACTCAGAGAGCAAGCACCTTGTATCACAGCATAACTTTTTCCAATTTTTAGTTTCTATAGTGGTTCTGTCCCGATGCCTTGAAGCTACAGAGCAGTGACTAAACAGGTGCAGTCATCTGCCATTAATGCAGAGACATGTACTACCGGGGGAAAGGTTACACTTCTTTCCGCTATGTTCAATAAGATGAGTGGCGATATTAATGAGCATCATGAAATCTGGCTTGAAGAAGCAATTAAGCTTGCTGGGAGTGTAGGAACTGTGCCTGGTAAACCAATGACAGTTGCTTCACAAAAGTCGCCAAAATTCCCCTGCCCAATCTCCACAATACCACTGAAGAAACCTTTCAATTCCGTTTTTGCATCTGCTAAATTCAGATCCGATTTTTTAAAGAATAGTTTAGATACTGTATACAAAATGCTATTTATGGGTTGCCCAAGAATGTTGCTAAAAAAGATGATTGGAAGTAAAACTTTCAAGGTCTTTGGAGCTCGACAACAATTAATGTACCGAAGAACAGAATTAGAGATCTGGGAAGAGACCTGCAAACTAAAAGAAAAGAAGAGAGAGAAGAAAGAAAAGCTCCCTTCAGCAGTCACAAAAATATGCACCTTGCCGATAAAGATACCGTTCCAAAACTTCATGGAGCTTTTCGAAATTTTCTTGCAATTTTTGTAACCACTTCAACTTAAAAATGGCCCATTTCCAGTATACAATGCATGGAAAGACCCCTTCGAAATTTCATGTTAGGGAGTCGTCAAAAAGGGTTATCCATACTGAGCATCCATCGACCACCGGGATACACCAATTGATGTCAACGAAGTTGTTAACAGATTTGCAGCAGAACATCAAAGACGAATGACCTGGAAGACATCCTAAATGGGGACTGAACCATGAACTATTCTGATCTATTTTTGACGTTATTAGTTCTATTATTAATTCCTGGTAAATGAGTTTCTTATCTATACTGGTTACTAAAGATACTCTTGAAGTGATAGTCATTTCAACTGCTATTCTGTTGTTGTTTTTTTCACACTCATTATTTCTTGTATTTTATTGCTGGAAGGTAGCTTTGACTGATTTTATTTTAATTACTACTTTATCATACTGCTGCTGGTGGACCAAGATAATCTCAAACTGATTTCTGAAAGTAAATAACTGTCAAAATGCAGAAATTGGTATTTCAAAGGTTCTACGAATTTAGTATTTCCAGGGGGAGCGTGTCCCCGGACCCCCTAGATTTGTGCTCCCTTGTGCTTCAGACAAGAAATGAAATGGGATTGTAACGGTTTCTGTAAGTTTATGATAATAATTTCTAATTTCATTCAGCAGTCGACAAGTCCTTTTAAATGAAAACTACAACTGAACTAAACCTGAATTGAGTAGGTCATAACAGGTCAAAGCCAAAATTAAAGAGGCTCAAGAAATATCGATACCGTATAAGACAGTGAAGAACATTTGCATTTGAAAACTAAGATCGCATAAAGGCTCAGCTGGATATCAAATGACAAAAGAAGTAAAATTGTCTAGCAATTAGCTGCTCATTTTAAGCTCCCGAATAAATGCCAGTAAACCTTATTATCCAACTGTACTTCCACCATTAGCAGAATGCTTGTATCATACCTCCTTAGGAAGCATGATATAAGCATTCCAACAGTTAGCCATTTCCAACAGTTAATGGTCGCTATAGACTAGAGTCTAGAGTAAGAAATTGCCTTTGTTCTTACTTTGTACGCATTGATTTCAACAAGAGATTACCGTTGCGTGGCATTTTGTCTTTCTAATTTTTTTCAAAGTTTCCGTTATCAGTCGGTAAACGCAAGTTCAACAGTATACGTGAACCACCCAATCCTTTCAGACATCGAGTATACCATACTAAAAATCGTATGAAAAACTAACCGAGAAGAGAGACTTACTTTTGTGACGTGGCAATGAGTAAGTTGGGAATATCAGATAGAGTAACTATCACGCTAAAACCGAAGCACGAAACTGCGAAGCAGTCGTTGACAGACTACCATCTTAGATTTTCCACATCCTCGTTGTGATTGGACGACAGTCTTTGTTGCATTGAAGCGATTGGTCGTCCACTCGTTTGGATTTTGAGTTTTGGACACGTGTATCGGCCTGAGTCACGCGAAATGTTGTTGCGAATTCGTACCTCAAATTCATACCTCTGATTCATCTTGATTGGGGTATCTTTGGAACAGTTTTGATAAATTTGAAATGATAACTTCACAACTAACCTACACTGCTGAAGTCAACTGAAAAATGTTGACTCGAGCGAGATTTGAACTCGCACCTTCGGGATACCGGTCCGCCGCTCTACCTGTTGAGCTATCGAGTCCACAGGGATTGAAGGCGAGTTTTTATCCAATTTAAGTGCACGAAATATTCTCGCGACAACTTAACGCTATCCATGAGGATGGATGTGCAGTGTTTCAATTCTATTTCAGAATCATCCTCAGGGTATTATGAATTGTGAAGTTATCATTTCATAATACCCTAAGGATGATTCTGAAATAGAATTGAAACACTGCACATCCATCCACATGGATAGCGTTAAGTTGTCGCGAGAATATTTCGTGCACTTAAATTGGATAAAAACTCGCCTCCAATCCCTGTGGACTCGATAGCTCAACAGGTAGTTGACTTTAGCTGTGTAGGTTAATTGTGAAGTTATCATTTCATAATACCCTGCATGAGGATGATTCTGAAATAGAATTTAATAAATTTGTTATTCCCCAGTTTAATGTAAATCCACGAAACCAAGTCTATGTCCTCAAGTATTTAACCTGGTTCTTTGCACTCTGAGATATTCTTGCAAATGTACATAAAAAGAACGAACCAGTGACGTGGCCAAGGAGGTGCCTGAGGTGGGACTGTGCTCTCCCCCAAATTTTTTATTGGAGTGATAAAGTTACCGCTTGAAATATTACTCAAAACATCTTAGGTTGCCTCGAATCAGTGTCGGCCTCAGAGGGCCCAAAATTCAAAATTTAACCGGTAAGTTTACTCCCAGGGCCAAATTTCTCCGCAGTTGTGCTTTAAGTTCCCAGACATCCCCCTCCCCCTCCCCTCAAAGGAAAAAAAAGAAAATGTAGATCTGGCCATGCTACTGGAACGAGCAGGTCGGTGACGTAGGTTAAAGCGTGTATCCGCCGGAAACGATTTGTGGATTGGACTATTAAGGCCACTTCCTTCCTTACAATCCTTCCAGATGTTTTTTTTTTTCTTTTTCAAAAGTCGCATATTTGGGCTTTTATTAAAGGTTGGTGGTTTTTTTTTGTTTTTGTGTTTGTATTCCAATGTTTGTGTGTGCGCAAGCTTTGTGAAAAACGTTAGTCATTGCGTTTTTAATGCATTATGAACATCTTGGAAGCTAAAGCTTGTTGTTCATGGGGAAAAATTGTGTCAGACAGTTTTATTTTAGTTTGTGCTATGCTAAAGTTAATATTAATCGAACAGTTCGATAACATGCCAGATCCGTAGATACTGTGCTGAAATTGTATTGTACTAACTTATCAGTTTAATATTTGATATTTAGAAGAAAGTTAGGGTATAGTAATTCAGCTGGCTTTTTCGTACTGCAAAGTACGTTTCGTGAGCTAGCGATAGTCTTTATTTTCTTGCCATCTCATGCCTGTATTAAAATTAATCTTACGACAAATTGAGCCGTTGGAGTTTATGAATTTTTTAAGATCTTAGGAGCTCTCAGTTTTTAATTTCTTAACAAAGTTGTTCTCATCAGTTGACTTTTTCACACGTTGTGTGGGCTTTATTTGTACTGAGGAGATATTTGAAGAAACGAGTTTGTTTACATCACGCCAGGTAGAAAATTTGAAATCAACAAGCTAGAAGAAGGCTCCTGTAGAGCGGGGTAAGTTACAGCGTTTCGTTGTTAATCAGCCTTTGAACGAAATCGGCCTTCCAGAGATTTGGTCATTTATCTTCCTGAGCTGTGATAGTGCTGTGACGTTTTAGAAGTTCAAAAGTCTGGACCTATACAACGTTAGTGGGCATATTTTTGTGTTTAACTGTATTGAAAGAACCAGCACCGAGCTTTGGACCACATTGAAAAAACTACATCCGAATTGCATTTCCGGTGCACTTAAAAATTTAACATCTGGCACGTACCAGATGGGGGAAACGGAGGCATGGCTTCCCCCTAAAATTTGCAGGAAAGTAATATGACAAGCAAAGGGAAGAAATTCAGGAAATTAAAAACATACATGAGATTGGTAGTGAGTGAAAATAGACGCCATTAGCTCCTCTACCATTCACTCCAAGTACCAGTCTGGACATGGACGTTCTCATTGCTAAAATCGGGGAACTTATACTTAAGTCTAATTCGGGGTCAAAATCAAAATTCCCAACACAGCGTAGGCAAGAGGCCGTCCTTTATACCTTAATATTATGCCAGTCTAAAAGTTATAAAAAATATTTCGATCTAGCTACGCTAACCGTTGGGTCCCCGTCAGCTCCTTTACGTGACATCCACCAGAAATAACAACGCCAAAATATGGCTTTGTTTCGACTTCTCTGTTCTTTGAAAAACCATGGGCATATCGACGATCACTCGTACTTAACATGATTTGCCTTAAGCCAGCCACAACATTAAAGTGGAACAGGGAGATACGATGCATTTCAGCGTTTTGCACGTTTGCTCCGATACCGTCATTCGTATTTCAAAAACTGCTATAACTGAAGATTTTGGCATATGTAATCTTTAATTTCGTTTATCTACAAGAAATCAAATTGCTAGAACGTTAATCGCTGTTTTCTTTGAATTACATTTTACGGCTCCTGTAATCTTTGATAAATATATTTAATCAAGAGCAAGATTTTGCACAGTTGCCATGACAACATGAGCCAAGGAATTAAAAAATTTTGATCATTGGTTGGTTCGCCACTCGCTGCTCTGTGTTTGGACTAAGTTTCTGATTTACTGGTTGTCCGCTTTTGTTTTTAGCATTTTATTACTGAACTACATTTTGACGCCGTTGTGCAAGCCACCACAATGACTGAAGTTATGACATGACGGTTGAACCTTTCTTTGTAACTTGAGTTTGTGTTTGATAGAAAAGAACTGATTAACGTCTGGTTGCAGGTGATTTGGACCAACCTGGTCCTCTTTCAACTAGGAAATTAGTGAGTTCGGAATCGAGTCTGGACTTGTTCTCCTGGGCGTGCTGAGATGGACTGATGTTGAGTCCATTAATTTACTATTCCTCCTGCTTATTCTTAAGAGCACGGTGAATGTGGACTATGATCTTGTCTATTTTGATTTGTTTTTTAAAATCATGGCAATGTACGTGCTGGTCCACACGGTTTATCTGCATAAACGATAACTTCAGTATATTCTTTAGTTACAAATCCGTGGACTCCGTGTTGAAATGCTTACTTGAGAATATGAGTAAAGTTGGTGTTTTTTCAAAACTTTCAGAAAGTCTAAAATTTAACTTTTAATTGAACAAATCGTCCTTATAACTGAAAAGTTTAAAAAGGTTCCGTGTTAGCCGGAAATCATATTGACTGTTACAACTAGGAAATTCCCAGAATCCAGTAATTTCCAGTCCAAGCTCAGACTCGTACTTGCGCAGTCCATGTGAGTTGCTTGGAACAGAGAATGGAATCAATGCCATCGTTACCCAAAAACTTGGGTAATGTAAACTTCGAATTTTTGCTTAATGGTGACTGTAAAGAAAACCAAGAGGGAAAAAATTAATTTTGAACAACTCAGACAAAAAAATAGAGGGAAAATGTGAGAAACCTGTGCCACTGTCCGTTTTTGAACCCTGAGTCCGGGTTCAAAAAGTTTCCTTTGCCACTAACTGCAACCCAAATTGAAGAAAATTCTGGTACTAAAACTGCTGGTCGTCATATTTACGTTTACTATTTTCAATTCTGATTGAAAACGAGACGTTTGGTGAGAATTACTTTTAACGGCTTAGCAAATGCCAACAAACCCATTTTCACAATTTAAACAATGAATGTTCGGATCAAGAACATGTATTAGTCGTGGACCGACTTATGGTTTTTCGAGTGGTTTTCTAATTTCACTTATCACGTAATTCTCCATAATGTCCGATTTTTCATTACATGACCAGGTAACCATGCTCTATTTTCCGTCTTAAAAATGGAGCATTCTCGTAGGTTACCTGTCGTAAACCAGGAGTAAGAATTGCTCATCATTGAAATTTTTTTGACATTTTTTTGGTCATGAAAAGAAATTTAAAAATTGTACATCTCAAAATTGGTTACAAAAGTCTGAGAGGAGCTACGATAAAGGTTTATACTACTGTCTGGAAGTACAACATTGTGGTAAATATGAAACGAATTGAGAAACCGACGAAATAAACTAAGAAAACCTGAACGAGTTCTGCAATTTTATTGCTGCCCAAAAACCAGAAAATACAATACAGAACAAAATACGACAAGCAAACCAAGTACAACTATAGAAGGAAGAAGAATGAGTAAAGATAAGTAGAGGACGTACCTCTTCCCAAGTTAAACATGCATTATTCATGTTTCACAGACGTAAAAAAGAAAAATGGTGAAGAGAACAAACCCGCTACTCTTACATAATGAGTTCAAGTTTGTTGAAAGATACGAGTTTAAACTTTCCCAAAAAATTCTAAAATCCAGAATAAAGCAGTTGGTGGTCGAATATAGGAAAGGTAATCATCCACAAGCTACCTGAGAACTAAGCAAGACCGGAGAAGACAACTTTTTCACGGTAGGAAAGTTTGTTGACCAAAATCGAGTAGCTTTGCAGCGTACTGTATAGTGGCTGTTAACTTTGAAATTTTGGTTTTGGAGCTAGAGCTAAATTCCATCGTCTTTGGTGAGGGGACTTTTCATAGGGAAAACAATCCTGAAAGAGGCAATGAAATCCATGTGTGGAAAGCGGAGAGAAGATCCAAACGCGTCACAGCCTAGACTAATACGGTGGACATCGAGTATTCGATCTCACTTCTCAAACAACTGGCAAGGAACGCTGTCCGATTAAGTACTACAAAATATTTGAAAGATAAATTACCCAGAATCTCCGTTCTACTTTGTGCCATTAAACACCAGCAAAATTCAGGCGGTAATATTTGGTAAAAGTATTTGAAAAGTACGCTCGGACCGGTCTCATTTCGGATGCTGGACCAACGTGAATGAGTTCAGACCGGTTCGAACTCGGACTGGTATGAAAATTTCTTCAGGAAAACGCGAAATCTCTCCAGATCAACCACTGATGTCACAAAGAATAAGAAAAACGTTTTTGGGAAAGAAAGGTTGGAATACGGTCAGAAATGTCTGCAAGAACATGGCTTTAGTTTCATTTCGGTCTCGTGTAAACAGAAAATTTTCACTTTAGTAGTGGTATGAATTCACACTGGTCTCATGTAATCACCCGCTAGTTCAGCTAAGTGATTACCAGAACCAAAAAAAGTCTCAATCTGTACAGATCAGCATCCATTTACCATCAACGAAGAATGTCTTTCCACAAATGTCCTGACAACAATTGCTAGCTAGAGTTCCTTTACGCTTTTAGTATAGATATATTCATCAGAAAGAACCACGTCAAAACGCCGCTGCGAAAAGTGATCAGTTGGGCATATTCCATGGAGCTAAGGTTGGGACACTACTCTTTCAAACGAGAAAGGAAAGTGAAGCGCAACTTACTGCCTCTCGTTTCCAGGTGTAGCGATTGCTACGTGGCCACTGTCTGGCTTGCCAGCCAGGGTCATTGCAGCGGCCTCTCCTAGATTACTGTGCCCATAGATGTGCCCATAGAACTCGCAAGGTTGGACATTGACATCGCTGCATTCAGCGAAATCCATTTTTCAGAAGGTGGTCTGAGGGAGCAAGGCTCTAGCTATACTTTGTATTTGGTCAGTAAAAGCAAAGGGGGGACGACGTCTCTCTGTTGCGGGGTTGATGGTTAAGAACTCCATTGTCACCAAGCTCTCAAGCCTACCCACTGGTCACTCAGATCGCATCATTTCTATGCCACTGCCGCTCCGTGATCAACGGTTTACTACACTTTTCAGTGTGTACGGTCCTACACTCCAGGCTGACCCAGCAGATAAAGACAAGTTTTACAGCGACTTCCGCAGTCTCCTTCAAAACGTTCCAGCAAACGACAAACTCTTCGTCCTCGGTGATTTCAATGCCAGAGTGGGTCGTGACTCAAATACCTGGAAAGGTGTTCTTGGAAAACATGGCTTAGGCAACTGTAACGACGACGGGCGCCTGATGCTAGAATTCTGCTCAGAAAAGCTGCTATACATTACCAATACAGTTTTCAAGCGGAAAGACAGCCTGAAAACTACCTGGATGAACCCCAGGTCCAAACACTGCCATCTGATTGACTATATACTAGTGTGCTAAGGTGACCTGAAAGATGTCCATCACACAAGAGTAATGTCCAGTGCAGAATGTTACACAGATCATCAACTCGTTCGTTGCAAAGTTAGTCTCCAATTCAAACCCAAACCAAGGAAAGGGGGTGCCCCGAGGAAAAAGTTGAATGTCTGCAGTCTCCAGATAGCGGAAGTCATAACAGACTTTCAAGACAAACATTCCGTCTAAACTAGAGGAATCGAACTCCCCAGAAGACCCATCTCCAGAGGAGTTTTGGAACCACGTCAAGAGTGCCATCTTGCAGAGTTCAAAGATACACAAGGATTGGTTTGATGAAGACAATCAAGAAATCCAAGAACTGTTGGCAAGGAAGAGATCCGCCTACCAGGATTACCTGGCTTAAATTTTCATTCCTCGGAAAAAAGAAGTCTTCCGACTTTCCTGCAGTAACCTCCAGCGAAAGCTTTGCGACATCCAGAATGAATGGTGGACCAACTCTGCGGAGAGGACACAGCATTTTGCTGATATGGGTGACTATAGAGGTTTCTATGATGCTCCCAAAGTCATCTGCGGTCCCTCCTACCAAATCCAAAGCCCCTTACGGAGTGTAGACGGTAGTGAACTATTCACCGACAAGGAGTCTATTTTAAATCGCTGGTCAGAATGTTTCCATACCCTCTTCAGTGCCAACAGCAAAATTCATGAACCGGCGATTGATTGCATTCCCCAACAACCAACGAAGACTGACCTAGACAAGGCACTGACACTGCAGGAGACTGTGAAAGCTATAGACCAGCTAGAGAGTGGTAAAGTTGCTGGAACAGACGGCATACCACCAGAGGTCTGGAAAAACGGAGGCGTGGCTCTGCACACCAAACTACATGAGTTCTTTGTCTACTGCTGGGAAGATGGTAAACGTCCTCAAGACCTCCGTGTTGTAGTCATCATTACCCTGCATAAAAACAAGGGGGTGAAATCAGACTGCTGTAATTACCGCAGGATAACCCTGCTATCTATTGCCGGCAAAATTGTGGCAAGAATACTGTTGAACAGACTGCTACCTACCGTCGCAGAGGAACACGTTCCAGAGAGCCAGCGCGGCTTCAGAGCTAATCGTAGTACAACAGACAGAGTGTTTGTCCCCAGGCAGATCCAGGAGAAGTCCAGAGAACAAAACATGGGTCTGCACATCACCTTTGTGGATCTAACGAAAGCATTTGATACGGCGAGCAGAAATGGACTTTGAAAAGCCCTGGGAAAATTAAGCTGTCCACCGAAGTTCCTCACCATGATCATTCAGCTTCATGAAAACCAGTACGGCCAAATCAGGCATATTAACGACCTCTCAAAGCCCTTCACAATTGCAAATGGCGTCAAACAGGGCCGCGTCCTCGCTCCAACCTTGTTCATAATATTCTTCAGCATGATGGTCAAGCAAATGACGGAAGATCTGGACGATGACGATGGTGTGTATATCCGTTTCCACACTGATGGCAGCCTGTTCAACCCGAGGCGTCTACAGGCCCACACAAAGACTACGGAATAGCTGATCACAGAGCTTCTCTTCGCTGACGATGCGGCGCTTGTAGTTCACAATGAAACGGCAATGCGGCGAATAACCACCTGCTTCGTAGAGGCCTCTGAGCTCTTTGGACTTGAAGTCAGCCTAATGAAAACTGAAGTACCCCATCAGCGTGCACTTCGAGAGGAGCTCCACCAACCATCTCCATCGACCAGACAGCACTGAAAGTTACGCACTAGTTCAACTATCTTGGGTGTACAATCTCCTCCGCCGCTAAGATTAATAAAGAAATGGACATCAGACTAGCAAAAGTAAATAGTTCCTTTGGCAGGCTGTACAAGCGTGTCTGCAACAACAGCAACCTCAAGAAGACAAAGATCAGTGTCTACAAAGCGGTTGCGCTGTCCACCCTCTGTACGGTGCGGGGTCCAGGGTTTTATACCGGCGCCACATTCGCCTGCTGGAGCGTTTCCATCAGTGCTACCTTCGGACTATCTTGAACGTACACTGTGCAAAAGTATTAGGCACTTCAGATGAAAAGTTAGTTTAAAAAATCTAGTGAATGTACGGATTAAAAACACTTTGTATTTCGATATTTATTATGGTAATCGTAAATTTCAACACAGCTGGTTTACAGAAGTACACA
Organism: Heliopora coerulea; assembly: GCA_030142905.1. Classification (NCBI taxonomy): domain Eukaryota; kingdom Metazoa; phylum Cnidaria; class Anthozoa; order Scleralcyonacea; family Helioporidae; genus Heliopora; species Heliopora coerulea. The sequence continues at coordinate 366,535 of JASJOG010000162.1, forward strand.
TAAAAAGCACAAAAAAGATGAAAAAGAGTAGAATATTCAATATTTTGTATGGCTCCCTTTTTCTTTCAAAACAGCATCAATTCTGTGAGGAATACTGTCTTGTAGTTTCTACAGAAAGTTGCCTGGTATGTTATTCCATGCATCACGAAGAACATCCCACAGCTCATCTGCTGTTGTTGGTTGCTTTTCCAGCTTCTTTCTATCCATATAGTCCCAAACAGCTTCAATTATGTTCAAATCCGGGCTCTGAGGTGGCCATACCATTAGATGAAGTTGCCCTTGATTTTCTTTTCTTCGTAAATAGTCCTTCACTTTCTTAGCAGTGTTCTCTGGGTCGCTATCATGTTGGAACATGAAATTTGGACCAACTAATCGCCTACCAGATGGTACAGTACGGAGAATTAAAACTTGCCTGTGCTTTTCTACATTCATGGTGCCATCAATATTAAATAAATCCCCAACTCCACCTGCAGAAATACAACCCCAGACTTGGATAGACCCTCCTCCATGCTTTATTGTCGATTGCAAACACATATCTTTAAACTGTTCCCCGTTTCTTCTTTGCACATACTGTCATCGCTTTGTCCCATATATTTCAAATTTTGACTCGTCACTCCACAAGACACTTTTCCATTGTTCAGTACACCAATTCTTGTGCCTTTGCGCATATTTGAGTCGCTTAGTCTTATTTCATTTCCAAAGATGTGTTTTTTTGACTGCAACCCTGCCATTCAGGTCATTCCATGAGTGATCATCTTACAGTTGATGAGTGTACTTGTTTCCTGGACGTTTGAGCGACTTCTGCAGCAAGATCAAAACTTGTTTTTCTTCTGTTTCTTAAGGATGTTATCTTAAGATATGTCCCATCTTTCTTAGTAAGTTTCTGCGGTCTTCCACTCTGCTTTCTGTCCTCAACTTTTTCTGTCTTCTGTTGCTTTGTCGGAATTGCTTGGACTCCACACTTTGAGACTCCAATTTGACGTGCAATTGCAGCCTGGGAATGCACCTTGCTCATGTAATATCACCACTCGATGTCTTGTCGCATATTGATATCTTCGTTATTTTAGATACTGTAAACATGTCGTTTAGAAGGTTAAATTGCCAAAAAATTCACTTACGAATGTGGGAAGTTTGTATTAATCTAAAATTGCGCATGTTTGCAAGTTTCCCAAAGTCGAATTTGCTTTTCACTTACCAAATTGAATGAATGGTACAAAGATGCCCATTATTAGTAGGTGCCTAAGACTTTTGCACAGTACTGTACACGTGTGACCTAACTAGCGCAGGCACCACCAGTATTGAGTCCATGCTACTGATGATCCAGATGCGCTGGCCAGGCCACGTTTCCAGAATGGATACCCTTCGTCTACCATAGATTGTTCTGTATGGCGAACTGCCCACCGGTCACCGGGACAGAGCTAGACCACCGGGACAGAGCTAGTCCGCAGCTAGTCCTGTCCACCGAGAGTGGATAGGACTAGCTGCGGACAGAGAAGCCTGGGGACGGTCAATCCACCAAGCTACCTACTCCTTTGAGAACACGAGGAGGACCAGAGTTGAGGAGAACAGGAGAAAGAGAAAGAACAGAGACAATGTGACTCCCACTACAGACCAGACGCTTCCCTGTATTTGCTGTGGCTGCACCTTCCTGTCTCGTATAGGACTGTTTAGCCATGAGCGTGCCTGTAGCAGACGTGGACATCCACCTTCCTGAATCTTTTTTCGCGAAGTTAAGCCATGAAGAAGGTTGGGAGACAACTGTTTCAACCTCCTAGTCACGAATTTTCCAATTACAAAGGAGTTATCTCTGAAACTAGAAACTGGGAATAGGGGAACGAAAAATGGGGAACACAATAAGCAAGAACTTGAAAATACCGGAATCTTTAAAACCAGGAACAATCACAAAAGATTTTGTATCCCAAAATAGGAGCCAAAACCACGGTCACACTTGAGTACGTTGAGTACATTGAGTACAAGTTAGGTGGACAATTTTAGTAATAATTTGACAGCCTAATCTAGAAACGTAAATTCATCATCTGATTTTACACAAACAAAATGCCAAAAACTTAACTTACGTAGGAACGACGTACCATAAATTCGACCAACAGTCTTTTCTGACCAACGAATTTCACATACTACACCAACGTTTTTTTCCTATTTGTTTATACAATTTATACGAGTTTCCTAACCATGCACTCATCCTTCGCGATAGATCAAAATAAAATATGCGAACGCCGACAGCAGTTCAAAAAATTGGAAAGTCTTGCTCAGCGTTGGCAGTATATAAGAATTAAATAAAAACTTAAAAGGTACTAAAACTTTGATGAGTCCTGAAATTTCGTTTTCTTTTTGCTCACGTTGAAAATGATTTTTGATGACTGGAATTTTTATGAGAGAAAAATAAGACTTTGCTTGCAATGTACAGTGGCGGATCAAGGATTTTGAAAAGGGAATATCGAAATAGTAGATGTTTAGTGGGGTGAACATTGGCGTGGCGGGCACGATATTCTAGGGGGCCGGAGAACATGCTCCCGCAGGGATATGTTTGAAAATTAGACGTTGTAAGGTCGTTTCTGGCAGCACCTGAAGCCCTTAGAAAGACAGTCTTATACTTTTAGTATTATCAGGATTGCAGGACATTTAAGATAACTTTCTGTGCACTTAGTCTGATAAAATGTAAAAAGTCGCACTCAGTAGACTTTTAAAGGTGGTTTCCATAGGAACCACTGAAATTCTTCCGAATCCACCACAGAGGTAGGATGTTAGCTGCCTCATTCATATGAGTGCGAAACCCATGTGTTGTGTGAGATTTCGGTCACGTAAGGCTTCAACATTATTTTTGCATGTTTGTATGAGAGTTTTTGCGCCTTAAGTAAGCCGTGTCCTAAGCTGCGTCTTATTTCTCTTGTATAAACAACCTTCGTAGTTCATGTGCCACCAGTTAAATCAAGGAATCTGGTAAAACATCTAACATTCCATTGTGTAACCTATGGTGTCTTATCTTACTAAAGAACTCAAACAAGAAAAACATGAATAACGATTTGGGGATGTCATGGGCCCAAATGCAAAGATCCAAGCAGACGTAGAATTCCTATCGCAGTGTAAATATTCTTAATTGTAAACTAAAGTATAAACACTGTAACCAGTTTCCCATCACAATACTACGAAAGAGTTCTTCCCAAATTGTATCTTCGATGTAAGCCTGAGGTTTATCAATTTTCATGGGAATGATAATCGACTCGGATATTTACTTCCCACTGGCCAGAATTCGCTCCGCTAACGATGTTGTTTGGCTTGTTTCCAGTCTTTTCTGAGGTAAAGCGTATCTTAATTGTTCCCAGAGCCACTTGCCGTCTATCTTCAAGTACGTGTTGGTTCGCAAATACAAATTCAGTTCGTCGTCCAGGTTTTTTATGTCCACGTCGTCGAAGAGCACGATGATCAGGTAATTTGTACGGTCTCGGAGAACTTTTCGATGTGCAGCACGAAATTCCATCATGCACCACTCGCTTTGAAGATAATCCTTAGAAAGCACCATGATCATTCTTCGGCTTGTCTTTACACTCTCGAAAATGTTCTGAAATATTGGTGCACCGGCCAGGAAATCTCGATCATGAATACACAATTTGTACGGGGGGTCTTCACTTTCCAGATTCTTTCTCAATGTGTTCATCACCCATTCAACGTCACGACTGCTGTACGAAACAAACGCGTCATAAATCTTGGATGGGTCGGAGTCATCAGCACGATCAAACGGGTGCCACCTGAAGTGAGTATAAAGTAACAGTTTAAGCTCCCCTCTGAATCGATAGGCAAAAATCACCAAGAAAGTGAAGGTAAAAAACACTCCTGCTAGAATGTATGCTACCACCCCGGAAAGCTCCTTTCCTGGAGCTTGTGGAACGAGCCCGTCAGGGCATTTGAGATCATTTACAGAAATCAGTGGTTTTCCTTTGTTTTCACCGGAACTGCAAGTTACACTTTGCGCTTCGGTTACTAAAGTGTCGTTAACCTTCCGTAACCACGTCTTCATCCATTCGTTTTCGCAGTTGCATTCGAAAGAGTTATTTCGGACGTCAATCTTTGACAAATTTAATCTTCGAAAATCATCGAGAAGAGATGTCAATTGATTAGAGTCCAGAAAAATCTCCTTTAGTTCGAAGGGAAGACGACCTCCTAAAGTGATGCTTCGCACAATGTTGTGGCTTAGGTAAAGGGACGTAACATTTCGCAGGGAATTATCTAAAGCAAGACTATGGATTCGATTGCACTCCAAGCTTAGTTCTACCAGACCTTCAGGAACCTTAGAGGGAACTTCTGTCAAGTTTCTATTCCGACAGTCAACGATCATTGGCAAATCCAAAAATTTTTTATAGCATTTGCAACGAGCAGGGCATCTGGCACAACGACCCTTCAAACTTTCTATGGTGCATATGAAATCATCATCTTCAACAGAAACCAGGGATTTTCCACGGTTTTTCCCAGAATTGCAACGCACGCTTACTGCTCCGCCAGCTAAAGCGCGGTCCATGTCTGCTAACCACTTTTTCATCCACTTGTTTTTACAGTCACACTCAAAGAAGTTATTTCGGATGTCAATCCTCGAAAAGGTCATACTTTGGAAGTTCCTTGGAAGAGTCACCAACTGATTGGAATCGAGAAAAATCTCTTGAAGTTTCGAAAAATAATTCAAGCGGAAATGTCGTAGTTTGTTGTGGCTCACGTGAAGTGATATGACGTTTTTCAGAGAACTGTCAAAAATAAGGTTATTGATCTGATTGTCCTCCAAATGTAGTTCCACCAAACCTTCGGGAACTTCCCGGGGAACTTCCTTCAAGCTTCGATTTCGACAGTCTACAAAGATCGGCAAACCGGGAGATCGTTCATAGCACTCGCACTGCGCAGGACATTTGGGATAGTAAGCTTTACATTTCAGTTCGTCTTGTGGGACTGATAATACTTTTGTTCCTCGCAAGTCTTCTGGTGTGTGACATACCCAGCTGTCGAATTCATCGACAGTGATTTCCTTAATTGTTCTGGTCCAATTCCTAAGCTTTGATTGCAAGTCTCCTACCTTACAGTCACACATCAGAGGATTGTTGACAATACTCAAAGTGTAAGCTTTCAAAATTAATTGAAGTTTCAATAACCTCGTCCCATTAAATTGTGCGAGATGTAAATGTTTAATTTTGTTCCTTTCAAGCTTGAGAATTTTTTTACTAGACGTTTTGGGGGTCTTCTGTGATACGTCTGGAATAAATTCGGAGTTGCTTAAAGTCAAATAAGTCTCTTCTATCGAATCTAATGTTTCCAAAAAACTTCCATCGTCCATGATGTTATCCGACATATCCAACACTTCTAAATCTGGTGCTTGAAAGGCGCATAGTGGAATGTGACATTATAGAATTTCGACGAAGATTTATTTTCCTGATAGAGTTCGAAACACACGGCAAAGCTCTTTGTTCGATATTCTTCGGTGAATTATTCTCAAGATCAATTTCTTCCAGATTTTCCGTGTCAGTTAAGAGACCGTTTTGCAAAGTATGTATGAAGTTGTTACTTAAATCCACTTCACGAAGTTCTCGTAATTCTCGAAAAGTTCCGTCAGCTAAGAACTCCAAGCTGTTGTTGGCCAAGTTGATGTTTCCCAAACCACCGACTTTTCGAAAGATCTGGGCAGGGATCTTGTTAAACTTGTTTACACTCAGGTCAATAGCTTTAAGTTCAGTAAGTTTTTCAAAAATGGTCGGATTGATGTGCTTCAACCCATTGCAACTCAATGACACTTTGTCCAGTGAGCCAGCCATAAATTCAAACTTACTAACGTTCAAACCAGGGTTATAGTTAACGATCAAGTAACGTTCGTACATTTTTGGGTTCAGTGGGGTTTTTAAAAAAGTGGAGTGGATCTGATTCCAACGCGCTCTGCGAGATAAATTGCCAGGAAGTTCTAATCTAGTATTGCACCATGGAAAATTGGGTGGTGTCTGTAAACGATTGTGAGTGAGATAAAGACTTTGTAAGTTCGGCATTGTTTGATTAAGAACATCAGGTATCGAGGTTAGCGAAATATTGGTGAAGCGGAGTTCAGCCATTTTTTGCCAAACGAATAACGTAAACATGCGTGGGATTCCTTTGCTTGATAAGCTATCCAATATTAGTGAACCAACATTGAATAGTCCTTCGAGGTCACGAGCTGTTTGGTTTTGGTCTTCGCGAAGCACAACGCCGCTTAAACGAAGCGACCGCAGATCTGTCGCTTGGCCCCAGACTGCTAGATTCTTGGCCGAGATATCACAAGGTCCCCAAATTTCAAGACTCGAGTGAACGAAAACCTTGCTGAAGTTCTCGGACCTGCGATAGACGACCCTCAGAGGACTTAAACATTTCATCCAAAAGGTTAGTTCGGACAACCTTGACTTCAAAGGCAATCGTTGAAATAATAGAGTCACATTTAACGTACATCCTTCAGCGGTGTTGTTTTTTGACAGAATGAAAATAATCCCTTGAGATTGCAAAAGCTTGCTTCCCATTTGGAACCGAGGAACGTAGTTATAAGGCCCACCTACCTCCATAGAACATTCTTTAATCGGCGCCGAAATATTTCCATGAACATCAACGGGAAGACACCACACTCGATTTATTGAAAATAAGTCTAGAACCAAGCACCATAAAGCCAGTAAACTTGTCACCATATTCAAGGGCATAAGAAGCAATATGAACCTTGAGAGCGGATAAACGGTATACAGAGAAACTTAATGAACCGAAAGTGCAGACTTAGTTTACACGTCAATATGACGGAAAGGAAGATTTTTAAATAGGTTACAAGGGTAGCAAAACATCGAAACAAAAGTTTCATTTCGGTGAATTAAGGTGCTTAACAAGTGCTATCTTAAAATGGGACAGAATGAAAGATTTTTAGATAGGTAATGAATTTGGTGATATAATAGGAGGAAAAGATCAAAAGGAGATCAGTAGAGGCGACGGATTTGAAATGTAACGGCAAAAAGAATCTTAAATTGCTTACACGTCTGGAGGTAACATAGGTGGTAAAACCCAACTTCGAGTTTTGAATTTACAATCAATAACATTAAAACTGAGCATTGTGTGCACGTAAATTTTCGAATGTCAGAACTATATATTTCTGGACCCCTGGGACCGGTCGCGAAAAATGCAAGATATATTAGATATGTAAGAGCAAGATATTGAAGTACTTCATACCGTCAAAAAACACTGCCGCCCTTCAATTGGGCACCCAATCGACGTTACTGGAAGAAAACTGCAAGTTGTAGTCATGCACAATAAACATGACTTAGTGTGTGCATCGGGTCTAATGGTTGGTGGACTTTTAACTTCTTAAACTTCTCCTTTCGCAACAGGTTTGAGATTTTGGAGTGGGCCAAATTCTTGAATTTTCCCACAAACAGATCGATCTAGTTTGCGTGCACTTATTTTGAGATGCATTTTGCTCCAGAACTTTTTTTTGATTTTGGTGACAGAAAACCCTTTTAATTCTGATAACACCAACGTTTTATTGCAGTTTCTCTTGCCACTATAAGAGGATAGTATGCTGCAGCTGAGCATTACCGCCACTACGTAAATATGCCGACTATATTATCCACTTTCCTACGCCACAATATTCATGTACTAAATCAGTACAGCTATTACGTTTATCCAAACTCTAAATTCTCCATGTCCAGGCAGGTTACTGTTACAATACTATATTACAATATGCTATACTCAGACTGTCCATCCTACAGATCTCGCCAAATCGAGTTTTAACTAAGGAGGGGGTTTGGGAGCATGGACCCCCAGAAAATTTTAAAATCTTGCTATCTTGAAACACCATTTCTAGCAATCCTAGGCGACAATTTTTGCCAAAAATACTCGATAAATTGGTCGTAATTTTGCGCTTGTTTTCTATAAAACGCTGCTCGGTAATGAAAAACACAGTATCGTAATCCCTCAGACTGAGACATATTCATGGAGATGAAGTTTGAGAAATCCGATATAATAAACCTCCTTAAGACATTCTCCAGTCGGCGTCGAACCTTTCCCAGGAACATCAACACGAAGACACCACACACACAATCGAAAATGGATGTAAAACCAAGCACCAAAAAGCCAGTAGACTTGTCGGCGTATTCAAAGACCCCATCACGTTATTCCGTTCCTCAATTATCTCAACTCTAGGCATTCCAAAATAAAATTTACGCATGAATTAGAAGTCAACAAATCCTTGCCGTTCTTAGACATCAATATCGTCCGTTCCAGTGGTTGCTTTTCAACTAATGTTTACCACAAACCCAGTTTTACAGGTCTTCTTACTTCCTTTGATTCCTTCATTCCCTTTTCTCACAAAAGTTACTTAACCGCTGTTTCAGTATTTGCTCTACATACGTTATTTTTCATGCCGAACTAGAAAAACTAAAACGCATTTTTATTAACAATGGTTATCCGGTAAAACTTCTTGACAGATGTATGGCCTCCTTTCTAGACAAAGTCTTCTCCAAATCAACTAAATTGCTTACGGCTCCCAAACGTATTTTTTACCTCTCTTTACCATTTACTGGGCAACATTTCTCTCATATCCGAACTCAGATAAAAAAACTTTTCTCATCCGCTTTTCCTCACATTAACATCAGGTGTGTTGCTCACCCGTCGCTTAGACTTTTACATTTCTTCTCTTTTAAAGACAAGATTCCTCTACGCTTAAGATCGCATGTAGTTTATCATTTTACGTGCCGAAGCTGCGGAGCTTCGTATGTCGGAGAAACCATCCGGCACCTCCATACACGCGTATCTGACCATATGGGAATTTCACCTCTCACAGGTAAAAAGCGCACTAACCCTCCCCTCACCAGTATTCTTTCACACCACCGTGACACTGATCACCCAGTCTCCTTTGATGATTTTAAAATCCTTTCTTCTTGTCCTTTCGAGTTCGAACTTCTCTTACGAGAAAGTCTACTCATTCGCAATCTTAAACCCTCTTTAAATGCCAATATTGGCTCAGCACCACTTTTCCATTTATAATTTCTTCTTTACTCTTCCATGCTGTTAGAGTTACTCATACCTGTAACTTTTATTTTTAGTACGTCCTCTGATTAGTTAACGCATGAATATTATTACACCCTGTAACTATATACTTAGGCTTTAGGCAGTTATGTAAATTATTCTCTGATGATGTTGTGATGATACAACGAAACGTTAGAACTTTATTAAATATTATGATTTTACTTCTGTGTCTGACTCGATGGCTTTCGTAAAGATATTTTGCTGGGCTTTGATATTCCTCTTGAGGAAGAAAACGCATTCGATTTATAGAAAATGTACGTAAAACCTAACACCAAAAAGTTAATGGACTTGCTACCAAGATACCATACGGAAAATTTTATCACAATACTAGCTCCAAACACAAAAATTATAAAAGCTCAGTTTCAAAAAAAACAGATTTTGAGTTAACGGGTCTTCCATTGGCTTCCACAGCATTCTGTTACTTTGGTAAAGCAATATTATCCTCTAAAGTCGATGAACGGTGTATAAGACTGAGAATATGATAGGAAATGCTAATAAAAATGAAGTAACCAACAATAGATCATTGTCACTAGCTCAGCGCTAAATTTCTTCTTTCAGAGTTTCTTGGATGATTAATAAACGAACTACAACATCACTGAAACTTATTCATTTATTACCAACAAGTAAGTGGAAGAAATACAAACAAACAAATTCAACAATTGATAATCCAACTATAACAAAACATGCTGAGTAATGCTTACACTGAAGTATCATTGAAGATGTATAAGGTCATAACCTTTACATATTACCAAAATTTCTGAGTAGCACAAATGAAATTAAACACTTCAGGAAAACGACAAATTTTTTCAAAGTAAACATGTTTCAGCAAACTTATGCCATCTTCAGTACAATATAAAACTAACAAACTATTTACAGGCTTTATATGTGATTACGATATGCTAATTAAGATACCAGAGATTTATTTATTTATTTATTTATTTAAACATCTTTAGACACGGTAACCTGATCATCCAACAAGGGGTTGCTTATCATAGGGCCGTGTAGTAAAATACGTAATAATTAAGAGAATATATTTACAATTAAAATGGAATATCTACAGCTAAAACACTATGTACAAGAATAAAAATAGTAAAAGTTAGAGATCTTGACTATTAAAATAAGATGTGTAATTGTTTTCAGAGAAAGAGTTCCAGATCATGGCACCTCGATACCAAAGAGTTCTTTCCATAAAGTAAATGGTTTGAACCTGGGAGAATCGTGACATGTTTGAGGAAGTTGATCGTCCAGGTTAGTGTAGTCTTGAGAAAGATTGTATGTTGAAGTGACTGACGTTTCGACAGCCTTAGCGGCGGTCATCTTCAGAGTCAAAAGGAGAGTAAATGTCAGGTTCGCATGTATTTGTATCTGGCTCGTGCGTGATATCAGTCACTTCAACATACAGTCTTTCTTAAGACTACACTAACCTGGACGATCAAGTTCTTTTCATGGCATTTGTGTTCGGTTTGGGTAAATACAATTTAGTGTTATTACTTCTCAAATCATAACAGTCCAGATTTAACACATGAAATAAGTGGTTTAATTGGGAGTTTCCACTCATGTACTTGTTAATTAGTGACAACAACTGTTCATCCCTTCTGCATTGAAGCGTATTCCATCCCAATTTCTTCAAGGTGTTAGTTGCTGATGAGTAGTAACTGTCTCCCGTGATTACACGAGCTGCTTTGTTCTGAAGTTTTTGCAACCGTGTTTTTAAGTCGTTGGCACAGTTGTCCCATAAGAGGGAACAATAATCCAAATGAGGTACCACTAAAGTCTTATATAACCTTTCCAAACATTCTGTACTAATTACATCCTATACTCTCCGTAAAACACCTATTCCTTTGGTGACTTTTTTGCAAACATGTTCAATATGCGTTTTCCATGATATAATCTCATTAATGAATACACCTAGCGTTTTGGTGTTGCCTACACGATTGATAACTTGAGTGTTAATAGAAACACGAGGGTCGGAGAACTGCTGAGAGATATGTTAATTGTGAAGCAGGAACTATATTTATGTGATAAATGGATTACTGATATGGTGCAAGAGAAGAGAGGGTAGTGTGAAAATTATAAACTGGAAATTGTGTTAAAATGATCAACTTGGACATTAAGTTCAGGATTAACCTTGTTTATGTGTAGAGCTTCTTTATTTTAGGTGAGGATGTAGAATTGGCAGAGTCTAAGATTTTAAAACAAGATTGTGAGTATTGAATTTTACAAGAAGGTGATTTCAAAAAGTGTTTATAGATGTGAGAGTTTTTGTCGGTAGAGATGAGTTCCTTGATCCTTGTGAATAAGTGACGAGATGTCTCGCCAATATAACGGGAATTACATCCGGCCCAAGTGAGTTGATAAACCACAAAAGATTTGAGTTCATTCGGAACAGGATCCGTAAATGAGAAGAGGTTCTTAATTTTGTAAGATGACAAAGAACCTCTTCTCATTTAAGGATCCAGTTCCAAATGAACTCAAATCTTTTGTGGTTTATCAATTCACTTGTGGCGGATGTAATTCCCGCTATATTGGCGAGACATCTCGTCACTTATCTACAAGGATCAAGGAACACATCTCTACCCAGGGCCTCCCAGAAGGGGGGCAAAAGAAGCAATTTGCCCCGGGCCCCAGGTTTAAGGAGGCCCCGGAAAGCCAGAAAAGAAAAAAATACATTGCTGTAATTTGAGAGTTTTCCTAGTAAATAAAACATTGGAGAAACTGCCACGCCCGCGACAGCTCGTCTTTATTTGCGGTAGTTCCAACTTTGTTATAGTCTGACGCAAACACAGAAATTAAAATGGCTTCCTCGCGTTCGCATTTGTCGGGTGCAGCGAAGCGTAAACAACGAAAGATCCAACTTGAAAATGAAGCAAAAACACGGAGAACACTCGAAGATCTTAACTGGTGTATAAAAGCCACTACAAGGGATCAATCTCAATCACAGGAAAGTAACATAGACAAAGGAAATGAATCCCATTCTATACCACACGTGGCCACTTCAACCAACACAAGCTCGGGGTTAAATGAACATCAAGAATCATTTAAAGAACAACAAATATGTAATCTCAATGACAATGATAAATGTTATACAACTATTATCCGATTTACTTCTGATTAGTTAATCGCGAGGATCGTAACTGTCATGTGGTCTTTTAGTTAGTCGTTGCAGCTTAAAAATGTCAATTAAGAAGCATTATTTCCATCAAATTTCTTTCGAACTTTTGTTTCCTTCTTTTCTTCCAATCCTTGTTTTGACATTAAGCTGCAAGAGTTCTCGGAATAGGACCTTACTAAAACAATAAAATAGATGTATTGGTGAATTTTACTCAATCGGGATTTATCAGATATCGCGTATGATTAAAAGACGTTCTTCAAACTCATTCTAGGACTCAAAAATCGTTTTTCTGTGGCATGAGCTTGACGAATGTCCATCTGTCATCCGAAAAGACATCTCTAGTTGACTCATTGTGTATTGCTAATATATTGGATTCCGTGGTGAATAAATGAAAGAAATAATGAATGAATTCATGAATGAATGAATGAATGAATGAATGAATGAATAGATGGATGCATGCATGCATGGATGAATGAATGTCCTATTATTGAATTCTTTATTCAAACTCTATGATGATTTTACTTTTAAATTTTTCGAAATATGAGTTCACTTGACAAGTGAATGACATAAGAACTGGGATAACGTCAAAACGTCGTTAAGAATTTGATCTTCCTTAAAATGTTTCAATCTCCAAATTTTATGATAAAGTATTAACAGTAAATTCAATTTTTTCCTACTATTTCTTACGTTTAGCTCCTAGGGTAACATCGCTAGAAAAATGCTCCCTGATTTTCTTTTGAGCCTCATTGCCAAGGGCCCCTGCAAAGCAAAATATAGAAGTAAGTTGCCATTAACTCTTTTTCGACAGTGAGTCAATCTTTCCTTGATGGGTAAATTCAACTGGCCTTGCCCATCGTCTGGAAATCAGTGGCGTAGCTGTGTAGCCGACCCATAAAAAAACACTTGGGTCAATCTAACGGCCACCCCTGCCATTCGAGTAATGCAATCTTTGAGCACTATCAAACTAGACACTTCCACTTTTATTATTGTGCAAGTTGACTCATTTAAGTGTTAAATTTAAAAACATGGTTCGTTTTTGAAGCCGTTTTAAAAGTTCACAATCCGTTCTTTGTCAGAAAAAACTCCAGCTGTCGCTTTGTGTTTTAAGCCCATTTTATAATACTCATCAATAATTCATTAAAAAAAAAAAGCAAGAAAATTTCAACTTTCATCCTGTCATACAACCACACGTGTTGTATCATATAATACAACCGCTGATTTACGTGAACTTTTTGTGTTATTTTCCCGACTAAAATTGGTAGAGTCTTCATCATTTTTGAACAATATGATTCACGAATATTTACATGGATTTGTATCATAAGTACTTTTATTCGCGTCGGTGATTGTATAGGACATTCAATCACTCGCCTTCGGCTCGTGCTCGTATATCCTGTACAGCACCGCCACTCATATTGTAAACAGTATTTCGAAAACTCATGAATAATTCACGAGGAAAATACAAAGGAAAATCATAATCGTATTGCGTCTTTAAACGTGATAAAAACACGCTTACTTTTCTCCTCAACTTCCTACGACCCCGAAAACATTAACTTTCCAACTTTCTGCGTGAATTAGCGGGTAAAGCAACAATACTCTTTTACTGAACATTACATGTTTTACTTGTAAAATGGCCATATTTTGATATGCACAGAGATGTAATTCTAAAAGCGTTGTATAAATTACAAACACAAAAGCATACACATATCAAATTTTTATCAATAGCTTGTACACGACAGAGGGTTTCACCGATACTCAAACACTGAGAAGTATGCTGAAAAAACAAATTTCTCTGACAGACTTTGAGTTGTTTGGATTGAAGGCGAAACACCCTTTTGAAGCGTTTGACCTAGCTTCTCAAATAAATCCCCATTTCAGAGGAAATCGGGCCTAAAGTTGTCAAAATCGTATGCTAATTAAGATCACATATCCAAATCTCCGCCTCGGTAGTGAGAAAGAAGTTTGGATCTATGTTCAAACTTACTTAGTCCGGTCCTCATGAACGTCTGGATGCATCTTAAAACAACAATGAGAAATAATTAATCGATGAATTAATTGTGCTCCATAAATTATACTGCATATGCATAAGTTACTTTTTGAAACGAGCCAATCATGTTATAGACACGTTCGACCAATGCCTGGGCCATTTTACTGAGCTTCCGCAGTGGAGACAAAATGCCCTGGGAAGGAGGTTTGGCTTGTTTACTTCACTAGCTTGTCAGAGGTTTATATTGAACAGCACTTCCTGATTGTCTTTGATTGGCTTATTTTTGACAACTTGCTCAGCAGACCGCATCCTTGTTTTCATGCGCAGACGGCTCATCAAGTTCTTTTCTCTCCACAACACGACGAAGATTTCAAACAGTGGTGACATTCACTTGCAATCAGTGGCGTGGCCGGACCTGGTGGGACCTATGCTTCCCCCAAATTTTGCTTGACTGATAAAGTTATTGCCTGAAATACGACACAAAACATCTCAGAGTGCCTCGTATCAGTATCGTGGGGCCTGAGGTACAAAATTTAACCACGCATTTAAACTGTAAACACATTTTTGTAGACTCGGGAAATAACCAACGTTTATGTGCGGAAAAATTAGATAGTCACGATTCCATGAACGGCCGGAACTGACCGGACGGTTCTGTGACTTTATTTTAACGGAATGGAACGAACGACTCCAAATAACTTAGTCCCTTAGGCTTTTGTTATTGATATTGTTTGTAATAGTCCAATATCTTTATGATGATGAGCTCTCGTTAAGGACAACTGCTGTGGCAACGGGTCCGCAGCTGAGTAGTGGGATTGGAGGGACTGCCCGACTTTTTCCATTCAGTTCGGCTTCCTCCTTCTGTTGGATTGATTATAGCTAGCATTGTAATTAAACTTTTTTAAGCCTTATTCCCTGGCTAGTAAATGTGCGAGAGAGCAGCATTCACGATTTTACTGTCGATTTCCATGGACATACCCTGAATTCCACTCGCTTTAGCCACTCTATAAACCGTGTACTAAAGTCATTATTTACTGCCCCCGCCTCAAACACTGTGCTAGGGACTGAATGAAGCTGGCGTTACGTCAGATACAAATTGAAAGAATCAGTTCGACTTTAAGGAAGCCCTTTCCAAGCTCGCGTCATGAAGTGCACTCGAGATTCAGTGTGTCTGGCCGGTCCGGGACGGGGTTACCGCTCCTGTGCAGTGGTTACGCGGGATACTTTGTTGATCATGCGTACATAAGCGTAACTATAACGCAGCTCGGGGAGGGACCCCGCAGTGAACTCTATAAAAAGAGTGGAACGATAACTCCTTATGCCCAGCCTTATGATTGGATGAAGCCAAAGTTCCGGCCACTGAAGGGAGCCATGTACGTCCGAAGTGTGAAAATTGCAGTACAGTAGCGAACAAGAAAATGAACGATTTCTGGAAGCACAGTTGTTTTAGAATACGTAATGATAAACCAGTATGTGTTAAACCAGTAGGTCTTTCGTCAGAGGAAATTCTAGTGATGAAAATGGATTGAAAGACGAATTATTTGCCAAATTATTGCAAAAATTGATTTGAAATTCGTGGCGAAAGTGTAGGTTTTTCTTGTTTTTCTTTGTGTTTTTTTTGCTTTCATACTTTGGTTTTCAAAGATTTGCATATCAAAAAATACGGACATTATTTTAATATCGTGGCTTTATCCTGTTCCATTATTGTAAACCCTAACCTAACATTTTTCGATGTGAACAACAACTTCGAGCTTGCAATAATTCTCCATAAAGTGTATTTTTGCACATTTTTTGTGTCAAAGTGGACAAACCTTACTTTAATTGTTCTTATAAATACTCTGTTGATTTTTAAACATGAAACACTGACCTATGTTCTTCATTTTTATCAAAATACGAACAGTTGCTGGTGACGTGTTGTTTACTTTAATTTTGAACCTTATATTTCACTGCATTTCTGGCCTTCATTGGTCGTGTATGAGTTCACATACTCTAAAATTCGAAGGTACTTGGTTGCAAACCTTTAAGGATTCGATACGCTCGTCTTTCTCTCGTTTAAAGGTGTTTTTTCACCGTTGGTTTGTTCTTTTTTTATGTTCTTTCTTGCCCTGATAAAAAATAGGGTTCGCGCTAAATCACATCGACCCAAACCAGGTCAGCCAAAAATTAACTATCGATAAATCTGAAAATAATCCAAACCAAATAATAAGCCTTATCTTAATCATTACGCTAGTCTAATCTGAAATTTGACCTAGGTCTATCCCTTAATCAAATAAAAAAAAGTAAAATTACCAATGTTGGTAATCCGGTTTAGATCGATGATATCAAGCGTTTTTCTTAAAAGGGGACTGGTGAGACATGGAAAAACACTGAGGAGCAGTGAGCTTGTAGTTTTACCAATTAAATTGTTGGTTTATTCTTTAGATTTAGAATAGACGAGCCTGAAAACTAAGTTCGAGACGAAGGATAAGGTTGAACTAGCTGAATCTTTGACTTAAAATCCGTAATTCCTCAGGACAGCGTTGAAAAATAAGAATAACCTGAAATTTCCGCGCGATTTCGAGCTCAAATTTTGCTCTTTTTTGCCAAATAATTAATCTTTTCCGCTATTGTAGGTCGCCAGAAACAGCTTTAACAAAAGCTGTATTATTGAGGTATGTACTGAATTCTTCGTAATTTACCTGGCACGATTTTTACTCCAATAAATTGAAGATTTAATCGTCGTACATTTTCCACTAAAAGGACTGGGTTTGACGTACATGGCGGCCTCCATATCCGCCATTTTTGGCTTGAAAATTCCACCTCGATTTATCGTTCCAGTCTTTTTAGAGTTCAATGTCTTGGACACACCATGGAATCATGGGACATACGTATAAGGCCGGTTGAGGTTGAACCATGAGACAGGGTAGAAAATAACCTGTGAGATAACCTGAATAGTTACTTTGCAGAAGAAATAAAGAGCGATTCAGCATATGAACGCAAAAGGAGAGGTGGAATTAAGATATTTTATTTATATGCTGACTTTAATCTGTGGGTTACCCTTAGTACATTTGTATACAAGAATGTAAATGACGGAGGGAAGCAATGTGCGCTGGCGAATCCACCAAGGTAGGCTGTAGTAATTTACGTGTATGTGTATTTTACGTGCATGTGTATATTACATGCAAGTGTATTTTACATGTCAGAGTTAGGCGTCCTATCATCGAAAGGTTAAAAACTGCATCCTTAATTCTTCGGTGACAGATGTCGACCTTTAGTATATTACTCAGACTTAAGCCTGACGATTTATTCGTCGGTGGAAGACGTCCAGAAACTAATCTGACTTTTCTACCAGTTCAACAAAGCAACCACGCCGTGTTGAAACAGCATAGAATAAGCCTTTGTTAACCGAAGTAATACGAAACGTCGTTTCTGGTGTTGACTGTTGGTCTATATATTCGGTCACAATTCCTCTGACTTTGAAGTATTTGCTAGCGTGCTTTTTGGATCGGTAGTGATATTTGATTTATCTCTTCGTGTTCGTTGGATGTTGTTAAAATTAGGGACCTTAAGCAAACAAAACGGGAAAGTCAGTGACTACGGCCTTCATGCTAAAGAATTTTTCACCCGAAACAGAGAGAGCGAAAAGTTTTTGGACTTAAGAGTAATCCTGTCGTCTTTCTCGTTCAGCCTACGGTATCATCCAAGTGCATTTTTACTTGCTCAAGACGACGTTAACTCATGGAGTGGGTAAAGCTACTAGTTGAGTTTAAGGCCAAATCATTCAAAAGAATGACCTTAGCATCTTTCAAGCTTTTCACGAGTCCAAAAACGTACATCAAGTATCCAATAGGACGTCTCTGATCGATGGTTTCTTGCAAATTCTCAACTTTTGGTTAATTTATGGTCGTCGTTCTAGTTTGCTGAACTGTTTCCCGGCAGAATAAGATTGGTATTTTACTCTGGCTGACACCAGACAAGTTTACTTGTCTCGATTTTACTTAACAAGATTTTCAAAGTCCTATTCCTTAGTCTAGTGTACACCAGGCTTTTTGCTGCCTTGCTTGCATTTGAAATCTCTCTTCCACAGTTTCCATTAAAGTCCAGTTTCCAATATAGCTGCGAAAATTAGCAGTTTCCATGGATTAGAGTCCTTAGTATGATGGTGATGGGTAGTCATGATGATGCTAACAATTCTATAACACAAGCCTTAAATAAACTTCAAAATTTAATCTCAAATAATCAAGTTTCACAGAACCTAGATTGCTAATACAGACCTCTCACATGGGGCTTATGGAGATAGTGGATTCCCAAAGACAGGTCTGCTTCTTGATACGATAAACTCCATAGTAACAATGTGGTGCTATGTCCAGAATCTTGCCACCAAATATTGATGTAAGTCATACAAATATTGTCTTCTAGTTCTTGATGTTGTTCCCAGTAAACATAGACTCCATGATTATTTTATTGTTGATCTAGTGCTAGTTTTAATAGAACAATTCAGTTTCGTAGCCATCTTGGAGCATACATTTGTGCATCTTCATGTCAAAATCAAACAAATGACTAACCAGAGTTCAGTTGCAAATACAGCATTTGGTTGTTAGTTTCAAGCATT
Source organism: Heliopora coerulea (assembly GCA_030142905.1). NCBI lineage: Eukaryota > Metazoa > Cnidaria > Anthozoa > Scleralcyonacea > Helioporidae > Heliopora > Heliopora coerulea. The sequence goes on from JASJOG010000162.1 coordinate 385,297, forward strand.
AGAATGATAAGATCCTATTGGTTGTCTGTTTGGTTTTGACATGCAAATATGCAAACATACATTTGGTGAATGGCTTTGAAACAAGTGTAGCTTATAAACCTGTCACCATGTGAGTGCAACATTCTTGCTGAAACTGAGGATTGCTTATGTGAATGCATAAATATATTATGTACCATCTAAGCTGCTGTGGAAAAACAGGCACAGCAAATTGTTGAAGGTTTTCTTTACTAGACTATTGGCCTACAGCAATTAACATACTGTTTCTGATACTGCATCCTACGTTGACATATAGTGGATGTGCAAAATCACCTCAATTACACAATCATGACTGCAACTCATTCTGAGAGCAAACTAAATACAAACATCTGTAGCACCAATGACTACATTATTTTCTCCTTTAAAAAGGAGCATATGTTTGCCCTGAAATATTCACAGTAAATTAATGTAACATGTTGACATACAGCCTATGATAGTCCGAAAAGAATTTCAGTTACAGGCTGCTGTAGGTAACTGCTTCTGAAACAGTACTCACGTTTCTCAATAGTCTACTACTGTATAAGGTACAAATATATTACATCCCAATTCCTGACTTTCAATTAAAACTAATTGAAAACAGATAGTTCCTATACCAGACATTTACACTAATCAGAACAAAACTTCCAGTTAGCACAGACAAACTTCTGTTCACTCAAACATCAGTTCTGAGAAACTAGAACTATACATGACATTGAGCAACACAACAAAATCATTCAATTAAAATTTCAAGTTGCTGATGCAGTCCATATTTTTAATTGGTTATATTCCAGACCCAAACTAAAGTTTGTGATGTCTTCATTCACAAGGATATGCATTTGGTAGTACATTTGCTTTCCTATGACATGTCTCACAGCTAGAAAAGCAGTTGCCTACAGCCAGAAATGACTCAACAATTCAATAGCAAATTAGCAATACAGTATGTGTTTCCAGGAACAGGTGAATTACCATAAACAGATTCATGTCTTTGCACTGGAACACTATAGATTAACCCTTAGAAGACTGGAGGAGCTAAGTTTTTCATAAAGGGAAATAATATTCAACTGTGCTGCAGTCAGTATCAGGTTGCTGTGGCAACATCTATTGGCTCCTTGTCAATCACAAGTTTTCCAAGAATTTGAAAACCTTGACCATCCATCAAGAACATGCAAGCTCCCCTGAAATCCAAAACTGCCACTTCACCTACTTCCATTTTGTTTCTCCAGCATTAGGTTGTTTTCTGTCTTTTGCTTAATGGGAAAATTGATTTTGACCTTTTCATTCACATCTGCTTACATTCTGATGCTGGTACAGTATACTGAGGCAGGCATACTGATAATGATGTGTCAACACTGAAGCATGCTCTAAAATCCAATGGTCACTGAGTGGTATCAACAGCAACATTCTTCACAATCATTTTGATTTAATGAAATTTTGGATCTTTTTTTAACATCTGAGCTAACTTTTGGGTCCTTCTGTTGATATATTTCCTTTGAAGCAAATGTATTTATTCCAACCAGGTGGCAATATCCTTAATACAGTTCTTGCTGAAATGGCTTATCCACAAGTTTCATTCAATTGACTGAATTTGTTAACTGAGTTAAGATGTTCTAGTCTCCTAGAACTCATTAGATGCCCACACTCATTGGCCAAAACTCTGCAATGGCCATGGTTTTCTGTGTGTTACATGACTTCAAACTGCTACAAACTTTCCTTTGCCCTATCCAATGGGGAACCTGAATACCTTTCTAGATAAAAAGATCCCACCTCTGCCACCACATGTAACATTGCTTAAAGTCAGAAGTTGTTCATTTGAGTTTATTGATACAGTATATTGTTTTTGCCATCCATCCTGAGATGGATATAAAGGCAGAGCAGGTCATTTAAGATTTTCTCTACTGGACCACAGCCAAAACCAAGATTTATCTTATGAAAATGGAAGGCTAGCATCCATTAGCACACCTTTACTACTTTAGACTTGTGATGGCATGCAATGACATATTGTGATGATGCCTTGACAACAGGACTGGGGGGAACCACTTAAAAAGGCATTGTAAAACATGCAGTATTTGTTTTGGTTTTAAACTTCCATCCTTCAACTGATTTCTTCTTTAATTTCTAGTGGGTACTGACTGTACATAATTCAAATAGGAATTACCAAACCATGACTATACCCCTACTAGTAAAATTTCATGAAATAAGGAAATCAAATTAAAGGCAGTTTTAGGTCCAGAAAGTTTGGAAACATACAGTACTCGCAAGAAAATATACTCAGAAACTACATAAATGTTATTAACAATGACTAACTTAATCATTCTCCATGTTCATAATGGTTTGCTTTTTGGCCCTTAGGTGTTCCCCATTAGATAAACAATGCTCATCAGAATTATTGCTACACAAAGGGTTTCATCAGTCTATACAGTGTTCAGAGGTGTCCTACTATTACAGGTTTCTCAGCCAGGTTATTTGTAAGAACCGAAGTTTTTGGCCAGATTTCATCCCTAGTTGCCCGTGATTTTTAGTCTGTTATATTTTTATTTTATTTTTTTATGATAACCTAGTAGTTGAAAGCTTGTTCACAAAATGTGTAACATAACATTTTGTTGTTATGCTGCAGTGTTTACTAGCTACCACAATGATTTATTCCCATCCTGGCATTTCTGCCAAATTCATTTAAAACATGATCAAACGATTGTGAAAAATGCAAGGAGTTCACAAGGTGTACACCCTATGATCAAGCAGTATAAGCAACAAGTGAGCAATTTTTCTGAGTGGAAACTTATTGTATTATAGAAATTTATATACTTATCAAGAACTAAACCTGTCCATGGGGATTCTTGGTTTGTGTGAGCCCCATGCAAGAGGTTTTATCAGCAGACTACACTGAACCCTACAGTTGGATAACGAATGATAATATTGCCACACATTATAATTAATTAGCCATTAATTAATTATTATTAATATTATTTAATTAAAAACTACCAAACTACTGGAGTACTGGGAGCAGACTGACTACCTTAAAAAAACCAGAGCAATTTTGACTGAAATGGGTCTAGTCAAACAATCCTTTCAGATGCTATTCCAATGTGTTGAGAATTTAGGTCACCTTATGCCCCCATATATGAAAAGGCCTCATAACTCATCCTAAACAGTCACAATGCAATTGTGTATTCACTCAATATTGTATTTAATCCTTTTTAAAAAAGTAAATAAATGAATTACACACTGTCAGCCCAAATAAATGTGAACAAACAGTGTCATTATTTTATAAAGAAACTAAGTTGATTAAAAGAATAATGGATTCACCCTTTATGGTTCAAGACAGCTCCCCTTGAAAAGTAAAATTATCTGGCATTAGCCAGAGCAAAGTTAAAAATTCAGTGATGGAGTGAAGAGTTAGTCAAGGTATTCTTAACCTTTTCTGCCTCAAGACATCTCCCCTTGATGACTAAAATTGCTTGACATTAGCCAGAGTAAAATTAAAAAGTGCAATATTTATCAAAAAGAGTGAGGAATTTACAATTATCTTTTTATAAAAGAAATAAAAGTGGAGATCCTTGTAACTGGAATGCAGTAGTGTCACAAAAGGCACCACAAATTCAAAGACAGAGGATTTTGTGCCAAATACATGCCAATCATATCTTATCATATTTAAGTACTATCTTGCAGGTACATCAACATACCAGTAAATAAGTCTGTTTCAGGCTTGTGCCTAAGACCAATATTATTGGTGATATTTCAAGTTATTTCAACTAATGAACACTTACTCTATTAACTTTCTATGTGGCTTCATTGCCTTCTTAATCTAAGCAGGAAAGTTAAATATAATCAGTTTTTTTTTTTATGTTTAGGAAACACGAGAGCTTGGATATATTGAAGTAGATGAACGATCTTCAAGCTCGATACTCAGAAAATGATATCTAAGCCCCAGACGGGGATCGAACCCGCAACCTTCTGATGACCGGTTAGACGCTCTAACCATTGAGCTACCGAGACTCAGATGGCGAGCTAAGTTGCAAATTCGATATATATATGTGCGACCTAAGCGGAAGCCACTATATATAGATAATGATTGAAGCAGTATATAGTGGCTTCCGCTTAGGTCGCACATATATATATCGAATTTGCAACTTAGCTCGCCATCTGAGTCTCGGTAGCTCAATGGTTAGAGCGTCTAACCGGTCATCAGAAGGTTGCGGGTTCGATCCCCGTCTGGGGCTTAGATATCATTTTCTGAGTATCGAGCTTGAAGATCGTTCATCTACTTAAATATAATCATAACCAACAATAGGGTAGCTTACTATAAGTCTACTGCAATTTGAGACGTGTGCAGCACCGGTCATTTTATTTTGCCAAAATGAAGTACTGGTAGCTGGTGCAAGTATGGATGTACTTGGTACTTGTTAACCCTGAACTTATTTCCTTAGAGTTGCATTTTTTAAGGTGATGTGAAACATTTTTTTGAAAAGTGGAAGAGTGCAAGGTGGACTCTCAAAAAATTGTAAAAAAGATGTTCTTGAGGAGAACCAAACATGATGTGATTGGTAGAAATGACTTTTTGGCAACAAAAATATTACTAAGAAAAGTGATCCTGAGGTTATCATGCCTACAGTATTGTCTCAAAATTGCTCCTAACTTACTGTTCTGTTGAATGAATTCAAAAGAAAAAATCTGGTGACATCCAACTTATCTTTTAGCAGAACTTTTGTTTACAGTAGGTATGGGTAAGCAGGTGGTAATTTTTACCAGACGCTCAAGAAAGGTTACTGTGGAGAATATTAACATTGCAGAATTTTTTTTTAACTCTTTCACTTTTTAAATCTGCTATAAGTTTTAACGGAGAAAAAAATTGGGCCACTATAAGGCATTATCACATGAAAATTCAAGGGGTTTGAGCATTTGCATTCTTTTTCTAGCCAGGTTCCATTAATCAGGTGTGTATCAGAAGATCTTGTGATGCCTACTTTTTGGAGAATTTTTTTTTAACATCATAATTTTCCCATAATGGCTTAAGAACAATTTTATTGCAAATTCAGAAAGCTTCACCCGCACATGGACGCCCAGTTTCCCAATTCTATCACTAAAAGCCTGGTTTAGACATACAATAGCATTAGGTTAATGAACCTTTACTGTCCTAGATATTTCTGAGAGCAATTGATTATGCCAAAGAAAAGTGAGTGTGCTGTCGAAATAATTAACACAAACTACATATTTCTGAGGCTAAAGAATTCAAAAATGACAGTCACCATCTCTGTTGTTGCTTATGGGAAAACAGAACGTACGAATTAATTGAAAATCAATAATTTTCAAATGAAATCGGTTTTAAATCTGAATTTTTCACCAGTTGTCATGTTAACTGTTTTATGATCACTGAAAATCTCCCTTCACTCTGATGACAGATATTGAATAATTGGTCACATATGATCAAGAATGGTTGATTTACTCTTAATGTAATAAATGATGATTGACAGTTGTCATAGTATAATCGTGGTATCCTTTACCTTTGTGCAGCGCTCATCTTTAAATGGCAGTCTATCTACAATGAGAGAATGTACATTAATTTTGGGAATCATAAAAGTGATAAAAAAATACTAAAATTCTAAAATTTGGTTTTATGGCCATAAATATACTACAAACAGGGGATTTTGTTTCAGAGTCAAAATACGCGTAAAATTTTATTATAATCTTTCAGATATTAGTTTAAGAAACCCTCTCCTTCCAATAGCCAGAAGCCGAACCCTTTCCATAAGACTGATCGTGCTTCGGTACGATCTTTGACGCCTGCTTAAGACTGGGCCTGTCGATATGCTTGCTCTCTTTTTACGGTCATACGGAAAATATGCCATGTGCACAAACCAGCTAGGGCAAACAATCGACATTATACCAATTTAGGTGTTGGATTAGAATCCCCTGTCATCTGACTTACAGCGTTTGACTACCTTACAATTTTTCACGACGAGCTTACCTCTTTCCCAGCAGAAGCTCTCCCTTTGGGAAGTAAACTCGTCTGGCGTTAGCCGGTGTTAAATAATAGAAATCTTATCCCGCCGGGAAAGAGTTAAAGAAACTCTGCTAAGAATAATAGCAGCGGTAATAAGAGTGAGAACAATAGCAATAACAATGATCATACAGATGATAATAGGAGTGATGATAAAAATATTAGTAGAAATAACAGTACTAATGATAATTGTGCCTAAGCAATTGTGACCTTGTGGTTTCCTGATCGTTTTTTTCAAACAGCTTTTAATCTGCCGGAGTGTGAAGATGTGGAAAATTAGGTGATGTCAAAATCGCCTAAGTAGGGTGACAACTTGATACTGTAGTACTAACGTTTAGATGCCCGAATAATGAATGGGGATTGTTTTGGTTATAGACAGCTTGGGAACACGTGCAAGAATTCGATGATGCCACTGCAGTACTTACTTCGCAGAAGACTGAAGTCACGAACCAAAATATAGCAATATAATGCCAAAGTTTGCGAGGCCACGAGTTTTCTTGAATTAATCCCAATAAACCGTACAGTTTCTTTGTAATGATACCAAAGCAACAATTACAGAAGCGCTCAAAAGTAGTAGAGTAATTCGTGAGTGTAATATACTTAGGGTACACGCAAAGTCATTAGTGCTTCAGCCCTCGAAATTTTCGACGGCAAAAGGCAATTGCCGCCGAAAATGAAATTATCGACGGCAAATTTTTGCCGTCGAAGATTTTTGTGCTTATTGCCTACTGAATCTCATCAATTCTTCTAAGAAACTCAAGTGCTATGTTACGAACAAATGATTATCTACAGATTTCCAGAATTTTATTCCTCATCATTGCTCAACGATAATAAGTGTTTTCATGGGGACGTTAAATACCGTTGTTTACTAACAAATGGATCTTACGTATTGCCTTACATAAAGTACTTACGATGAGTACTGAGTAAAGGAATCCACAACTATTGAGACGATTGACCCAAATTTGCTTCCTGATTCTCATTCTGATTCTGAGTCAGAATCTCAAACAGACGAGGATTAATTAAGATGGACTGATGTTTGTTCATTGACATTGTTCTTTTTACTAGCGTATTTGTTAGTGATAACAACGTTTAGTACGACTAATTATATATTAAAATGAGAAAGTTTTGAGTTGTTTTTTTATTATTCAGCTGCTTACGACATATATTTTAGAATTCCTCTTACAATAAACCCGAGGGAAAAAATTGCCGTCGAGTTGCCGCCGAACTCTAAAATATCGACGGCAATTTTTTGCCGTCGAAGATTTAGAGAAATTTCGAGGGCTGGTGCTTCGTGCACTACACTCAAAAGTCGGTGTGTGTGGAGACTGGGAGTGAAAAATTAAGTATTTTATTTACTTGATAACTTTTTGGAGAAAATCGTTTGGGTTTTTGGTTAAAATGTCACAAGGGGTAACACGACAACGGTTAGAATTAGGGTAAGGATTAGGACCCTAACCCTAATCCTGACCATAGCATTCAAGATGATTCTGAATCTTAGGACCATTGACATCAGGATTATCCTGAAGCTTAGGTGAGAGGATATCAGGTAAATAAAATACTTAATTATTCAGTCCCAGTCTTCATACGGTTACCTGATCTCAGTGGTTCCGTTCTAGTGCCAAAACTCAAAACTCAACGCTCAAAACTACACGAAGCTTGAGAATAATGAATGCTCAACTGGCTCAACTAAACGGAACGTCGATAAAGTTAGACTACTCGAAATTTGCGTGTAGTCGAACACAGGGAAACTATACAGTTTCCCTACTATGATAGCTTTTGCAAAGGCATACAAAACTGTAACGCAGAGAAATTTGTTGACACTGTGAAAAAGCTCCCAGACTGAATTTTCCTTGTTACCAAACGACATTGAAGTGGGGGAGGGGGGAATGTTAGTTTTCTGACATTTTGGGGAGTGAGTAATGATTTCGTCAGGTGTCCCGGTCTAATTTGTCACTGATTGTCGAAAAACACACTCATTTGATCTTCCTTGTGTACGTACGGACCGTCTTAAGTGCTCATTTATGCCAGCCGATTATAGTTTTGTAGATGAGTAATTGTTTCTACCTTTATACCAGTCGTAATTAATCGTATCTTTAATTATCATAAATTGATCTGTTTGTACATGTAACAGTGATTTTTAAAGTGTTAGATTCTGAACTGTACTTCCAGTTGTAAATTACGCACTTGAGCCTATTGGCTGCAATGTAATTTTATTTAATAAACAGAACAAATAAAGAACAAAGAACAAAGCAAAAAACGAAAAGACGAAGAACAAATAGGGGAAAAAATCGTTCCTGAAAGGGTTAGTTCTGATGAAATTTTCTATTAACTTTAAATTAATGTTTTTGATCAGTAGTTATCAGTTAAAGGTTTGTTAAGGGGCAAGATGGCGACATTTAACCCCTGGAAAGTGTGGGAAATTCCAAAGTTTCTGACACGTAAAACCATAAATAAAAGAGATCATAGAAAAAATATGATGCTATGCCGTAGATGCAATAGAAATAACGTGTTCTTATTTTTGAAATTGGTATTTATTTCGGTTTGATGTTGATAAAATTTAACATTAATAAAAAGCACTAACAATGAGCCCCATGGTGTCCTTGTAAAATATTTATTCTACTTCGCAAGTTACGTAATCTGGTGATAAATATTAGTCATAGCCTACTGATATTGTTTGACATATAGACCCTAACTTTACTTGTTCAATACCAGTCCTCTTTCATTTTTTGTTTCGTGTCCTCTGTTTTGAAATCCATTTCACAATTCAGTTTAAAGGAATTCAGTGGAAAGGGATTAGCTGAACATGTCCTAACATAGAAAAGTAGGAGGACTTGATAACTGTTTTAACAGCGATTAAAAATCTTTGTAGTTGAAAAACTTTTTTTTCGACTGGCCAACTTGAGGCAATAGGTTTTTTGTGAAGGGTAAAGAAATCAAAAATCCATTAAACGAATCTCAAAAGTGGCGCGACCAGCTCGCCATAATGTTGACAAGTCCAACCACCAGTATTTTTAGTTAAGTTTCTGATTTTCTTCTTCTTTTTTTTTTTTTTTTTGTTTTTTTTTTTTCATTTGAACTTCTAATAAAGATTCTGAGTTTCTAACAAAATTCCCAGCAGTTAGTAATAGGGACATGGAAGCCGAAAACTGGAAACCAATTGAACGTCGCTATTTTGAGTAAATTGGCGGGCAAATTGTTTTTCTCCTAGGCCTTTCCGTCTGTTCGAGAACTTCGCGGTCAAATAACGTTTCGTGTTGGTCTTCGTTAACCGTACAGTTATTTTTACCTTAAATGTTTTATTTTTTTTATAAGTAAACACAAAAACAAGAGCCAAAAGTGCAGTGGGCTTTGGCCATGACCTTGAACTTTTCATCCGGGCTTTCTTTGGTCCGTTTGCTCCCAGTCTATCGATTGTGGCAGCCTTCAACTTGTCACCTGTGGTTGAGTAGGTTGAGTGACATTCCGCTTCAATACCCACTCTAGTTTTCTAGTTAATATCAGTGAACTCGATTTCCATATCTGGAATGCGAACTCCCAGTCATTTGCCCGGACACAAAGTGAAGCCAAGATGGCCACCCATATGGAGGGAAACTTTGTACGTCAGTTTCAGACCTCTTCGCGGTCTTGTACATTAGTTCCAGTCCTTTACACTACTTCAGTTATTAGTTTTTGTTTGGTCCGGCTTCAAAACATTCCCAAGCATGGGAAAAGTGTTCAAGACGAAATATTACTGGACCAATAAAAATGCCATGTGGCCCAAGAAGTGTGCTAAATTGTCTAAACATGGTAAACTAATGGTAAAAAGAGGACGCATACTTGGTAGTTTTCTAAAGTAATTTATCAAGACTGTTCTATCAGGTTTCTCGTTAGTTTGGTAATTTATTTTCGTGAAAATATATAACCTGTAACTCGGTTTGATTTTGTCGAAATATATTTGAAGTTTTTTAACTCATTTCTATCTTTTGAAGAAATATTTTGTGTGTATTTTCAAACAAAAACCCCTCAAGAAAGTGTAAAAAGTTGCGTAGGGCACTAAAACTGACGTACAAATTCCCCTCCACGGACGGCCACATTCTCTTCACATTTCATTGGCCAGTTAGCATTCCAGACATGGAAATCGAGTTCACTGGTTAATATATGATCTTACTGTACTGTGGCATGTACTGTGGGCTCATACGATAATCGTGCGATAGATAAAGCTGGAGGAGGAAGCTCGGTCTTAGCATAAGTAGCTAGCCAAGCAAGAACACTGGCGTAGAAGCAGAAAAGCAATGACTATTGAAAGCGTAATTCGTTTAGCTGAAGCAAGATTTTCCCGACTTACATCTTACGTTCGGTCGACTGTCAAAAAATTGAAATCACGTTTTTACTATTTTGCGTAATCGTGTATTGTAATTTTTATGGGATACCTGTCTTTTTAGAAACGCCTCCTAATGCCGCAATACGGAGAAAAATCTGGCAGAAGTTCTTTTTCTGCCTTTTCCCGCTCTTTCCGCTTCTACGACTACGTTGCCAACGAACTATTCAAATTTCTCTTCTGATGATCTAAATTAAGTTATGCAGAACAGAGAGAGATTGGTCACTAAATCCTGGCGCGAGAACCGCCACTAGTATTCATGTATCTCTTTGCATGCGACGGGCAACCGATTGATTGTCGCTTTAGTAACCTTGGTATTGCACTGAACTTGTTTTTTCTTAGGGCCAATTTACATCATGCGATTGTCGTGTACGATCGCACGTCCTGGGTGCGAGTGTAATGTCTTAAAGCACAACTCCGGTATTTCATTAACCAAAGCTGTAGTATGTCCGGGCGGCTCCAGTGACTTAATCGGATACATCAGAACGAACAATCGTGTACGAGAATTGTATCATGTGATAGGGTCCTCAAGTATTACAAGTTTGAAATGAGGCAATGGGAAGTTGGATCACTTATAACCATTCACAAGTTGTTCGGTGTCACATAGTGCAGAGCATGTTTTCAGCAAGCTTTCCGTAGTTTTTTAGGTTTAGTCAAGCTTTTATAGTTTTTACATTATTGCACATTCTAAAGATCAAATCTAGTATAGTGAGGAAATGCAAAATTTTGAAACTTTTCTTGATATCAATTTTCTGTGCCAGCGGTTAAGAACGTTGACAAGACATCAGTAGTGGCCCAATCGCTCTCTGGAGGGTTTTATTCCTCCCACTGTCTTATTTTTATTATTGCGTGTCTATATTTAACGTAAACTAACTGGGGAGAGGCCTGCAAGTGCGCTCAAGCTTGTTACTGTAATGTATTTAAGCTATTGTTTTACTGTTCCAGTCATGAATTCGAAAAAAATATTGTTGGCTGAGGGCGATGAACTGTCATTCAGATTACGTAAAAACAAAGGAGTTAATTTTGGACTGCCACTCTTCCACAAACTCTCTCTTCACAATCTCTTGCTATTACCATTTATCGCCATGCAAACCTTTTTAAAGAATCGGACATTACCGAGTTAACTTTTCCCATTCGCTTAAAACGAAGCCTGGTGCGAAACCTTTTATATGAAAAATAGATTTAATTCAAACGCAAATAAAAAAATCGTTCTAATTTGAAAAGTTTAGCACAAGGCATTGTAAGAAAGAAGAATAAAGTAATTGGGCAATTAAGAATGAAGGAATACTTCAGAAGACTATTCAAGATGGTTTACTCACTGGATCAACTTTTCTCGCACGAAACTTGCAGGAGTGATGTAATAACTAATTGTTTTCTTTTTAACTCTTTTCTGAAGTGACTGGTTTTTTGAAGATAACGTCGCCCAAGTTCTTTACGTTATTGGTGCAAAAGAGCCGTGATGGATTAAAATATCCATCTGTCTCCGATATTCCAGCTAAGTTCCAGATTTCGGGGTCAGTCGTTTCCAGATGTTTTCTAACATAGACGTGTGACATCTTTATTAAACTGTAGGAGCTACGGACGCGGAACTAAACCAAGGAAGAATAACAGTTGAATAACATTAAAATTGCGGTAACACGTATTTGTGGCTAAAATAGACAATTCACAATAAAACATTTTGAAAGAGTCACGGGTAAACATCTCTAAAACCATTACCAGCCGACAACCTAAAGAAATAGAGTAAGAAACATACTCCGAAGAATACCATCTTAGTTTCGTCTTGTCTATTAGCTCAAATATTGAGTTTACAAAATGGTGTTCTTCGGAGTATGTTTCTTGCTCTAGACATCTCTACTGTACCCTATACTTGATGGAATAAAGAGGGTTTCAGTACTGTAGGTTTTTAGTTTTATGAGTTTGTACCCGTAAATAACAAAGCGAAAAAGAAATAAATTCATCATTAATTTCCATTGAAGTGAGTGGTATCAAGGTGATTTATAGACGTTTCGTACAGTCAAAAATAAGGCAGCAAACTGCAAAATAGGGAGAATGAGCTGTTATTATTACTGGCTTGAGTGCGTCCGTTTCATCTGTCGCGGACAACAAACAGCTGTCATGTGTAGGTGGCGCATTTGAATAGTTTTAGAGAAGTTAATTCCAACGTTTCGGTTACTGGGGATCCCTTTACTGAATCTAAAAATCCCTGCTGACACCCCACCGTGGGGTCGGGTATCTGCGAAGGGCAATAAGTATTTTAGTAGTTCATTAGTTACTAGTTAAAACACACGTAGTGGCTTAGCTCCCGTATGCACGTGCTTGCTCACACAGACATTTGATGTTTGGTTCAAGACTGGTCAACACCAAATGTAAGTCATTATGGAGAATATTTCTTGTCATTGTTTTCAGCTGCGTAACAACGCTGAAAGCATACTCGGAAGAATATGTTGTGAAATAAGCCAAAATAGCATATATTTGCGATGTTCCTGAGTGTAGGTGCCAGTTTGCAACTCTATTTCACCCAGAATTCCATATGCCCGTTTGTCTCAAAGAATTTATGGCATTCAATGTTTGCACGTTAACTTGGTGAGCTAATACTGCAATTATAGATAGTCTGTAATGAAAAATTTGGTGAATTAATACTGTTATGAGCAGTGGTGTAGTGTTAAAATCTTAGGTAGCTTAACGCTGTGCACTATGACTTACGTCAGGGTTTCAACCCAAGTAATGTAGCTTTTCAACCTTTTAAAATCATGTCTACAATCAACACACTCATGAATACATTAATACAAACAGGTGTTAGAACAGGGAGCACCTTGCCAGATTATTGATATATTTAAAACTATGGGACTTAAAAACCCCCTCGGTTAAAAAAAGTTAACCAACCACTTTAGTGACTGTGTGATCTCATGCAATACCGGATCAATTGAATCCTGCAATTCGCATGTGCCCCTGTATAGTACAGCATAACGACCCTTAGCATCTTGGGAAGTATAACGCTTGTCATTCAAAATTTAGGCGGTATAAAGCTTGTCACTCATAATTTTAGGTAGGATAACGCCGTTATTCGCGTTACCCTAGGACTACACCCCTGGTTATGAATAATTTACTAAAACAAGAGCAGTAAACTTCTGCAGAACCCGTTCCACCTGTGTTTACACTCGCCGGATCGTTTGGCCTTTACGGTCCTCAGGTGCGGAAACACTGTTTTGGAGGAGTACGGGCTGAATGTTCTCATTTGCAAATTGATTACGGTCATAACCACAAATTATTTATCGTCCTAGGGAAATCATATATTATTTCAGTGGCGTAAAATCATTCTTGCGTTTATAACGAAGGAAAGGACAAACGGAGTAACATACTTTTTAAATGTCAGATAGTGATCGACATTTTAAAACTTCAAAATTTGCAACGCTCGCTCCACACGAGTCGTATTTGTCAAATTCAGAGAAGTATGCATGCTTGGGGAGGTCAGCCTGGTTTGAGAGCACAGATGTCAAAACTGCAAGGTTTTCAAAATAAAAGTGCCTTGAAAATATTAAGATAGCCTGATTGTGGTGAAGAAGCAATAAAGAAGCTCGGAGGGATAACCCTTGAAAACCGAAGGGTAAATTACCGGGCGATTTTATTACATCGAATTGTGAAAGGAGAAAATATAAATCATTTACCAGATTTTTTAAATACGGATGATTTTAAGAGCAATTACTATTTTAGAGAACGTATTTGTAATGGACTTCCTTGTCCAAAAGCTAATTAGGGTAAGAGGTCAACAACATATATGGAATTGAGAAGAGAAAGTATTCAGGATAGATAATTAGATTTATCTCAAATTTCTAGACTTTATGTTACATCTCACAGTTATTGTTATACATTTTCTAATTTTGTAACGTAGTTCTATTGAAAGCCTCCACGAAAATCACCTGTATGTGAATGGAGCACTCGTTAAATATTTTTCAATAAATAGATAATAAATAAATATGCTTTTTGTACAATTCATGTTATCAAACAGGCAATCGTCCAACGAAATTACTTCTATTGAACTCAAGAATACTTTCTCTTCAGTTTTGTAAGATGATTTTCGATTAATATTACTGCCCTCCGTGTGATTTTTTCAGACTGAATATTCTTTGGGCTCTAGCCCTTCAACATCTCTCAAACTTTGCAATCCATCACGACAAAAATTGTGTTGAGTTGTCTCTTTCCTCTCAGGTATTGTTTGCATGGAGGAAGGGTGACCTTCCTAATGGGGTGAGCCTTCTAGGAAGGCCAAAAGATAACCCTTGTTTTCAGGATTCAGGGTGACCCTCTTAGCAGAGGTAACTTCACTAGTATGATCACCCTACTGTGTGGTCACTAAGCATTTAGTAAGCACGAACATGGCGCTATTGTTTGATGTAGAATTCGACGATATTCGTTCGTGGGATGTTGAAGTTGACACAGCCACGGCATCGACGTCGATAACCACCCTTTTGTCCTTGTCACGGATGTTATTTTGTTGGTTTGCAAATTCGTTGATTGCGCTGCAGGATGGTGGACTTCGTTATGTTTTTGAGAACTTATACTCTGAAACACGACCCGGTGAAATCTGATCCGGTATCGTGTAAACGGGGCCTAAGGTTACTCTCCTTCTAGGGTGACCCTTCTGCAACGGTTAGCTAGCTCAGTGCAAACAGGTCCACATGTAAACATGTCCATGTAAACAGGTAACTCTCCCGGCCACTTGGGTATCCCCTGTAGAAGGACTACCCTACCTCCATGTAAACAGGCTATCAGTTGAGATAAGAAACTGTGCATGAGTGAGCTTTCAAGCAGTACGAGTTCTGCCATCTTTTTCCTCAAATAAATTGGTTCGAAACCAATTATTAGAGGAAAAACAAGGCTGCTTTATGATGAAGAGAAGAACTCTACAAGTGTAAAGGAAGGGAACGACAGTTTTTGACCTTACCTCGACTCAAACCCTCTTCGACTGTTCTCCCAGTCATAATTTCCAAAACCCTGTTTTTAGGCTTGTCTATTGCCCAATATCTACAGACATTTTTATCCTATGAAGATATCTTTTGTCTTTAGATTTCTTTTGATACCGTAGACTTTTGGACGAAAAAATGAAAATCGCGTCATTTGTACGTCTAGCAGCAAATTTGGTTTTAACTGAGTCTCGAGCAAGAGACTTTCACCAAACTCCAAGAGGGTGAAGGACGAAGGACAAAGATGAAGGACGAAAACTGAGAATAGGCCTTTAATATATGCATTAGGGAGTTTAAGAAAAGTACGACGGCAATGTCAACAACGGCATATCTCAACAATACATTTCTTTATCCCAAACAAAGTAATAAATTGTAGCCCGTAGAGTATTCTCCGACGCCCTACTTATGGAGTTCTGGCAAACACGATAGGAACGTTTTTCGTTATATAGCACAACGTTTACAGAGAGCATTCTTGCGTTCCCGCCAGAACGTGAATGCTTGGAACGTTGAAACTATTGATTGTTCATTGTATTGTAAAGAGACATCATCAATGAGGTTCCTGTCATGTTTGCTAAAACTCCCTTGGGTTCTAAACAAGTCGTTTGGGACTTTTCCGATAGCATTACAACATCTTAGGCTACGTCCACACGTATACGTTTTCAAGTTTATGCGTTTTCGTTTGACTGAAAGCGCTTTAAAATTATTGCGTCCACATGAGCGTTTTTGTATCGTATTCGTTTGTCCACAATACAACGCTGAAAACGATGCGAAGGTTAATTAAATCATGACTGGCCAATGAAAATCTCTGATCTCGGTAGTGCTCTCCATGTTAGAGAACTGAGTCCAACACCTTTTACAAAAGTCTCCGTTTTCGTCTGTCCCACACGAAAGCGGAGCATTTTCAGAAGTCTTCGTTTTCAAAAGTCTCCACTTTCAAATGCGCTTTTGAAATTCTCCGTTTTCGATGAAAACGACTCCACTCACTCATCGTTTACGCGTGGACGGAAGACTAAAACGGATTAAAAAGTATGCATTTTCACAGAAAAACGCATACGTCTGGACGGGGTCTTAATATTGAGACATTAACACGAAAATAAAGAAACGACAGTTATTTGTCGTTAAAGAGCTCAAACGAAAGAAAAACTCGTCGAAAGGGCACTACAACGTCAATGACGCGTAGTTTCGTTCAAATGCTAAAATGCAAACCCCTGTGGCTAATGCCAGATGGCGACAATGCATTGCCGGCAGAAGATATTTGGGAATTCGGTTTCAAAAATAATTCACAAAAGCTGCGAAACGTTGGTTCAGGATTTGAGTCAGCATTCCTTGATGTTGTCAGATTTTAGATAAGGCTAAGCACCGAAAATACAATGATAAAAGGCTGCGACAAGCAGCTGTTGCTTAGACTTTAAACCCGAGACCAACTTCCCACCAGCGTATCTCACGGTAATTGAACTAAACAGCAATAAATTGCAGAAGCCCACACTCAAAATACAACTATAACTAAAAACAATTCAATTTCATGGCTGTATTACCATTGAGTCACTGGCAAAAGCTAAGTTCCTTGTCCGCAGCTCAAATATGGCGGTAGTCATTACGTCCATCTGACCAGTTTCAGCTTATTATCCTTAGTCCCTCGTTTGTCGCGTTCATATAGTACGGTTTTCAGACTCTAGGAATTCGAATGTTTTTCTTGCGGGAACGTTTTTACTGACGGCAGATGTATTTATTTAACTTTAAATTTCACGACCGTCGATAGTTTTTAGGTAAGGTCAAGGATGAAGGAAATTAAAACTTCCTATATTTGCTTTTCAAGTCATTTATCATTTATGTCTTGAGGTTCTTGAATTCGTTTCATCCAGTTTTGAATATGAGCACCTGCAATTGTTGGTAGCTGTCATGCTGCATCTCCTCAAGATAACTTAGCAACATGTAATTATAAGTTTTAACACGTTGCAAACAGTGGGGAAGATGGCTCTATACGCCTAGTCGGCTATACCGCTACTGGAACAACTGCTACTGTAGCTATAGTGTCATCAGAATCTATTTCCAGTTGACAAATGTTACCGATTCGATAATTCGACTGGTAAGACTGATGTGATTTCTCGGTAAGACAAGAAAGTTCAAAAATCATTTTAATTCTGTGCCTTTCCACATGCCATGCTATGCACCATGGCATGTCGTAACGCACGGTGTGTTTTTGAATTCTAAGCAGTGCAAAATTCAGCTGTTTTCTCCCCATACTATGTCGATTTTACTAAATATGAGTTAAGGAAACCTACAAACTTACCTAAAACTGATTTGGACTATTTTAAAAGAAATCCAACCCCAGTGCTCTTGCCATTAAACACCATAAAAGAGACAAAAGTTTCACGAAGCCACATGACTTGACGTTTCAGAGAGTTTCGTGCTGTTCATCATTCATTATTCCCTATCTCGCTACTGGATGTTTTACAAGTCCAGCAGAGTCAATGTTAATCTTTTCTAATCTTGTGGAATAATAATATGCGAAAAGTGACGTTCAGAATGAAGGAAAAGCTTGTCTTGTGAATGATAAAGACATTCCGACCGGAAAAGTTTGGTAAAATTTCGTGTTCAGCAGAACTTTCGTTTTTTGCTTTAGCAACCGATTTTCAGTTCTTAATAAAGGAAAACGTCCTGCTGCTTTATTTTAATTTTGTTGAACTCGACGTTATTTTTATACAATTTTGTTTTGACGGGTTTGAATAACGCGATTGACGAGTACAAGGTCAGCTATCCTGGAATATTTTCACTGAGATTATAGGTGGATTTAGGATTAGGCAAGTAAGGCAGCCGCCTAAAGTGATTCTGGGGCAATCGAAGCGATTTTGATTTGCCTAGCGGCATGTTCATCGCAGTTTATTAACATCTTCGTCTTTGCTACGTCCACTGTCTAAACAAGAAGCATTATCGTGCACTTCGTCAACGGACTTTTTCCGGTGAGGTTGACAAACATCGAATTTCATATTTTATCAGCTCCTACGCTCGAGACCGAAATTGGTGTTAGGTTACATGTCATTCATTTTGCCTGAGTTCGTGTTTGTATCAGACCTTGTGATTGGCGGAATTACTTGGAGTGCCTCTATCATGGGCGGTGATTGGTTTGCCTAAGTTTTGCCTAAACTATAATTTATTTGAGGTTTTCTGATTGGCAAACTTAAGAGTAGGTCTTTCTTCAAGTGAATTGTTGGTCTTCACTTATAATCTTTTATCTAGCTGTTAAACTCGGCCAATAGACTCTTATTATGATAATTTGACCCTGCCGAAGTCAGCTGAAAAATGTTGACTGGAGCGGAATTTGAACTCGCACCTTCAGGATACCGGTCCGCCGCTTTACCCGTTGAGCTATCGAGTCCACAGGGATTGGAGGCGAGTTTTTATCCAATTTAAGTGCAAGAGATATTCTCGCGACAACATAACGCTATCCATGAGGATGGATGTGCAGTGTTTCAATTCTATTTCAGAATCATCCTCAGGGTATTATGAAACGATAACTTCACAATTAACCTACACTGCTGAAGTCAACTGAAAAATATTGACTGGAGCGGGATTTGAACTCGTACCTTCGGGATACCCGGTCCGCCGCTCTACCTGTTGAGCTATCGAGTCCACAGGGATTGGAGGCGAGTTTTATTCAATTTAAAGGCACGACATGTTCTCCCACCAACTTAACGCTTATCCATGTTATCTATATCTCTGAGGGTGATTCTGAAATAGAGTTGAAACACTGCACATCGTCTCATGGATAAGCGTTGAGTTGTCGAGAGAATATCTCGTGCACTTAAATTGGATAAAACTCGTTTCCAATCTCTGTGGCCTCGATAGCTCAACAGGTAGAGCGGCGGACCGGTATTCGGAAGGTGCGAGTTCATATCCTGCTCGAGTCAACATTTTTCAGTTGACTTCGGCAGTGTCAGATTATCATGAAAAGTTTCTGTTCATGTATATCTATGAGGATGATTCTGAAATAGATTTTTATTATTCATCAAGCAATTATTCGAGTATTATTTGAAACCTGATTCCCTGCGCGCCGTTATTGTGATGCGCGTTGTGTCTCGAGTAAGTTGAACCAGTGAACCGTGTCCTCTCTTAGCCCTTTCATTACTGCGCTACTATCATTTTACTTTGGAATCGTATTTTTGATTTATTTTCATGCGCCTCCTTTAATAGGTCCGAACAATCTGGTAACTGTCTGCACAGCGCTGCTTCTTTAGCTATAAGCTATTTTAAGCATGGATTATTACACACCGTGTATTATTCAGTCCTAAATTTGCATTGGAGTATTCTGTTTGCCTTCAATTAATTTAAGTAAACCTTTCACTGTATTTTCATCCTGAACGTATCAAAACTTTTAAACAATCATTTATATTTTCAATTTCTTTTGTTAAACATTGAATAACGGCACTAAATGATAATAATAGAAAACCAAAAGTTCCTATTTTTACTGTACAAGTTGGTTATTTTTAGGAACCATTCCAGGATTTGCTCTTAAATCAACCTCCAAAAACTCCATTTGCAGAAAAGTCATCGGTGACTGTATGGACCTAAACAGGGGTGGATCCAGTGCCGCCGAGAGCCGCTGCGGGCCCCGGGGGAAAGCGTAGAGAAGTTGGTGGACCTCCTCCAGTCCAAAATTAATTTCGTTAACCTTTTAACTACCGGGCAAATTTCGGAAATTGCCATGACAACGAACTCACTGTATTGCACTAATGTCTCGCTGTATGAACTGCAGAAATGGACAAAACAGTAAAACAATTATAAATTTAAATCAGTAAATACAAGTAATACCAAGTTCAAAATTTTATAGCAGGATTTCAAAGGTTCCCTTATACCTAATTAATTCACTATTCCATGGACGACGAATCCAAACTGTCCATCCTCTAAGGTGCGACTTTAAGTCAAACCACGCACATTGATCAGATGTCACGAAAGCGAAAAACGTCATATAATATAAAGTCATTCATCTCTTCGTGTCTGGAACACGGACGTCCCAAATTGTTATGCAAAATTGGTCATATTGCCTTATTTTACATAGAAACACTTGTGGTACATGAGCAATAGTTCATTATTCCACTGTTAAAAAATATGAATTCAATTTAGTACTTTCCGGCCAACCGGGCCCCTTATTTCGTCCGGGTCCGGGGTCAATTTGACCCCACTACTCTCTCCCTTTTGGCGGTACTGGGTGTATCCAGGCATTTCATTGACCAGTTTCATGTATTGGGGTTCAGAAGTAGGACTGGCGCCCGCGAAAATTTTTAAAATTTAATGTTTTTAGAATGCAATTTCCGGCATTTTAAGGAGGCTGATAAGACAATTCTTCAGGTCGTAAATCACTCTTTGATGTACTCAGACGAAAACACATTTGAAATTTTTCACCACTCTTCTAATTAAAAAGTTTATTCACATCCACTAATACATCAAATCAGTTTAGCAAGGCATCAGTGTTTGTCCGCATGAAAGCTCCCTCAGCCGTAATAAATTCCTTTTGCACCATTTCCGATGATATACAGCGATTCTTGAACAATGATCAGATGTTCATTCAGTTTCTCATCTTCGCTGTCAGTTCGAAGTTCTATGGAAGAGATCGGACACAGATTTAACAGAATTCACCTTCCGAATATTTCAAGTAAACAAGCAGGGAAGTCAAACCGGCCAGTCTACTATCAACTTTCGTTGCAGTTCACCGCTTGTAAACCTCGAGAAGAATTCAAGCTGTAAATCTAGCATCCAGATGTGCTGGATAATACGGAGGCTTCTAGGTATCACACCCTGCAAATTCAATGTAGTGACTTTTTTTTTTTCAATTTAGCGACTTTTTTTTCAATTTAGCGAGTTTTTTTTTTTTTTCAATTTAGTGACCTTTTTTTTTTTTTAATTTAGTGGGTCAGCAATTGTGAAGCAAGTAAAATCTTGCCATTTAGTATGTTTACTTTCTTAAAAGTGGCACAGCGTCATCATCGGAACCATTAGCGTAGCCAAAGGGGGGGCAGGGGGGCAGTTGTCCCAACTTTTCGTGCTGACTAGGTCTGTCGGTACATCCAGTTAGGCCCTTCCCGATTATGCTAGCATTTTTTTGGCATTATTTGGTTAAACAAGCATTTTTTTCACACTTTTTCTGTAAAAAGTATTGCTATCATTATTTAGCATTTTGCATAACTTTGATCTAGATTTCAGCACTCAAAAGATTTTAAATGCTAAATTTTAGAATTCAAAAGCATTGTGATGATTTGCTTTTGTGTTTGAGAGAAGGATTTCTGTAACTGAAGTATGAACTGAGTGCATCTGAACTGAGTCGAAAGAAGTCTGGACCTAGCTGGTCAGCGGTTAACTTTCAGAGGCCGTTCACGCGCCACAAGATGGCGTCGGGCTGTGCTACGCCATCTTCTCGAAACTTGCAGCTCATAGAAGGAAATTCTGACGGAGAACATAGACCAGTCCCTTCAACGATAGCTCGAGATCGATCTTTAGAATCAACCAGTGGAAAGTACAAGCGGAGAGGAAACAGCGATACAACGAAAGTCCCGTTACATGAGCGAGTTAAGCAGTTCCCTGGCGAGAATTTGATTGTCAGAGGAGGAAAGTTGTTTTGCAGTGGATGTAGAGAAATCATTTCCTCCAAGAAAAGTGTTTTGAAAATCCATATTTTGTCCAAGAAGCATCAAAACGGGAAAGAAAAGTTGAAAAAGTGGAAATTGAAAGACCAGACCATAATCGAGGCATTCAGAAGAGAAGGAAGTTCAAAAGATAGCACTTTGCCCGTGGAAGAATGTGCCTACTGACTCGAAGTTGTCAGTGAGTTTTTTTAGGTGGCTATCCCGATCGGTAAAATAGGTATGCTACGTTCTCTGTTGGAGAAGAACGGCTATCGACTCACTGGAAGCTCTCATCTAGGACAGTATGTTTCCGTGGCTTTGAAACAGGAAATTGAACGGATTAAACAAGAATTGGAAATGCCTGGTCAAGTTAGCATGACAAGGGACCTTTCGGTCATTTTTGACGGCAGTACCAGACAGGGGGAGGCGATTGCTATAATAGTTCGTTTTGTGGACAATAACTGGAACATTATCCAACGGCTTGTAAGAATTGATGTTTGCTCTAAGCCAGTTAATGCCAACGAACTAGCACAAGTTCTTAATTAGTGCCTGTCTGTTGATTATGGAGTCAGAGCAAATTCATTGCTCGCAGCCATGAGAGACGGTGCAAGCGTTAACCAAGCAGCACTGGAGAGAATAGCATTTATATTCCCTAAGATGCTGAATGTCGTGTACTTCTCTCACACACTTGATAACGTGGGAAACCATTTAGTGATCCCAACCCTGGTAGAGTTCGGAAGCCTTTGGATTAGAATATTTCACCATAGTTGTAAAGCCAAGCTGTTATGGAAGGATCTAACAGGTCAAACACCAAGATCATACAGCGAGACTAGATGGTGGTCCAAATGGGAGGTGTATCATCAGTTGATGGTGCAGTTTGGAGATGTCGAAAGGTTCATGGAAGAGGCAAAGGATGCAAAAGTTTGCTCACAGCTACTGCCACAACTTCAAGCAATACTTTCTGACCCACAGCGACTAATGAGCTTAAAGTTTGAGCTTGCCGTTACTGTTCATGTTGGTGAACATTTTGTGAAAGCCACGTATTTTTTGGAAGGGGATGGTCCTTTGGTTTTTGCTTGTTATAAGAAAGTAAGCGCCGTTTCCAAATTTTGTCAAGCTCCTCATTTCCCTAACGTCCGTGCATATTGCAACTACAATTGCGGAGGAAGACCCAGGTCAGAACGTAGCAGTACTTGAACGGAGGGCGAAGGCTGGTGTTGAGCCGGCAATTACATGGTTTCTGGGAAAGTTCAATGTCGATCTTTATGATGTACTGGTAGCATTCAAGGCTGCCAGACTATTCTGCCCTGTTAACATCCAGTGGTTTAGGCCCACAAATGTATTAGTAGAGTCGCTGACAGCATTTTCTTTCCTGGACAGTGATGCTATCATCGACGGTCTCAAAGCCGAGCTTCCTGCCTATATGGCTGCTGCTGAAGATGTTGTTATCCCGACTGAAGAGAAGAAAGTCGAATGGTGGTGTGGGCACGAGAAGCAACTTCCTCGTTGGGCTTCAGCAGTGAAGCAAGTTCTCCTTGTCCAATCATCGTCTGCTACGGCAGAAAGAGTATTTTCAATACTGAGAGCGTCCTTCAAGGAGCAACAGAATTGTGCTCTTGTTGACTACCTCCAGGCTAGCGTGATGTCACAGTACAACAAGCGCTAAGTACTTCGAACATTAATTAACTGTTTATCATTGGACAAGTTTTGGCTGTATCAGAAGTTTTATAAACAAACAACTAAGTACTTTTCACTTTATTCAGTTGATGATAAGCACACATGATGCCTGAGTTTGTACATTTTGCTTAAAATAAAACAAAGCATTTTCTGGAACCAAAGCAGCATTATTTTGAGAATCGAGCATAATTTGAGCGTTTTTTGGCGTAAAACGAGAATTGCTAGGAGCATAAAATGCCAGTTATACTAGCATAATCGGGAAAGGTCTACATCCAGTACATTTGTCAGTACATTGAGCTTGTCCGTCACGGATTCCATTTGCTTTTGAATTACAAAATAAAAAATTTGTTAAAAGCTCCGGCGGTGGTTAAGTATACACAGTAAATTTAGGAGCGCCATTTCGGCCCCTGAAAACCGTTTTGGCTTTCAAGATGTGAAGCCATATTAGCCCCTTAAAGGGCCAAAACAAAACAGTAAGGACATTTTGCAATTTTTAGTGCTATTTTGGTACCTTTTTATAGAGACTTTTGGCCTATATAAGCCACTTTGCTCGTAAAAATGGATTATTTTATTTTTTGGGTGTAAGTACAAATCTCCACACTGGGCCAAAACGGATCAGAATTGCCATTTTGTCACCGTACGTACTGTTTTAGCTTTTAATGATATGCCATTTTAGCACTGAAACGGATTATTATTCAGTCCCCTCAAAAAGGGCCATTTTGCATTCTCGCGATCTGCGTGTCTCAAAATCAGTCCCATGCAACTGGGATTTGGTAAAAATCATTCTTTGTTAATATATGAGCCATTGTAGTGTGGCTTAGGCGAGGCGTATCGTGTGTCAGCGTATGGTTTATATTTTAACAAATTTAAAGTGGATGAAAGAACTAATCAACAATTGGATGTTTTTTTGTTACCATTTAGATTACTAAAGTAAATGGTTTGAACCTGGGAAAATCGTGACATGTTTGAGGAAGTTGATCGTCCAGGTTAGTGTAGTCTTGAGAAAGACTGTTGGTTGAAGTGACTGACGTTTCGACAGCCTTAGCGGCGGTCATCTTCAGAGTCAAAACTCTGTATTCAGCGCAGGCGACTTATGTTTAATATAAAGAGCTTCAAGAAATAAATGAAAGTTAGATGTACGAGGATTGGGAGAGTGAACAATTCGAGAGTTATTGATGATGAGATTAGAAATAAAAATAGAAACATCGTCTGAGTCAGTTGTTTTGTCATTAAGGTGGTCAAAGAAGTGATGCATATCGACAATATGCCGAACGTTTCCGCAGTTATAGCATTCATGTCTTGGAATGGATTCTCCCGCGCCATCAGATCCTTACTTATAGCCAAACTCAGAGATAAGCATTCAAACCAACGAGAACAGCTAAGCTCTTTTGACCATGAAAACGATGACAGGCCCAAAATACGGATGCGTATTCCATATCTTGGTAAACGAGGAGAAACTCTTGTCAAAAAATGCATAAAGAAAATCCGGCGTAACCTGACACAATCTGTCAACTTTATGGTCATTTATGAAAACAAAAAGATTGCTTACTTTCTTCCGAATAAGGACAATGTAGATTCAGATTCTTGTGTCTATACGATTTCGATTTTCTCAAGCGGAAGTTATGGGTGAAGAATGGCTATATTCTGATTGGCTGATAGTCGCATCCTCGCGGGGGGCGCATTATTATTGTATTTGATTCACATTTCGCACTCACACATATCTGGCTGCTTTTATCCGCGAAATTCAAATCGTACTCTTGTAAATGAATATGCCAGACAAACAATTTGAATCTCTCGACGAGTGGTCATCAAAGGAAATTGCAAGTATTCTACGAAGCTATGGGCTGAACGAGCATATTACATCCGCTTTTGAAGGTAATTAGAATATTTCTGCCTTGAATTGGGAGCCACGTGGCAGCGTGGTAAATTTGACTTAGACAGCTGTTTAATACTTAAAATGATGCTGAAGAATTCTTTTATTTGCTTTAGAATCCGACATTGATGGCGAGTTGCTGCAGACATTAACAAGGGTTGAATTTGGTGACATGTTTAAAGTTTTGAGAGAAAAGCGTGCTGCAATTGCTGCATGGTCTGATCTAACTGGTTTGGTATGTTTACTGTAATCATTTTGGTTTTTTAATATTGCATTTATGTAAGCATAAAAATAGATGTCTATAATTTATTAGGTTTTTGACACTAATGGAAATCCTGTAACGTCCAATAAAGAAGAGTCCGAAGAAGTTCTTTCCTCAAGAAGTTTTGAGCAATCTACACACAGAACACCAAGAACTGGGAAGAGACAAAGAATAGAGTCAGAATCTGACCACAGACTCCAATTGCGATCAAACTCAACCTTCGTCCAGATCATCATCATGTTGTCGTTCATCGAGTATTTCCAAAGAATCAAGAGTGGTAATTTTGGTGATATTTATTGTGGGATTCTCACCATTGATGTAAACTTAGTTTTTTTATTTCAGTCTGAAATCTCAAGATCATCCAATGCTGAATCACCAAGTTTTTCGAAAGAATCAAGAGTGGTAATTTTGTTGATTGATTCATATTTATTGTATAATATTCACTGCTGAAATAAAGTGTGTTTTTTATTTCAGACTGAAACCTCAAGATCATTCAATGCTGAATTACCAAGTTTTTCGAGAGAATCAAGAGTTGTAATTTTGTTGATTGATTCATATTTATTGTATGATATTCACTGCTGAAATAAAATGATTTTTTAATTCAGATTAAGACCTCAAGATCATCCTGTGTTGAATTGCCAAGATTTTCCAAAAAAGAAACAGATCCAGCCTTGCATTCTCCTGGTAAACGGTTTGTATGAATTAAACTTGATGCATGTTGTGGCTGAAGGATCATTGCAAAGTGAAATCCGTTCAAGGAAAATTGCGGATGCTTTGGTGATCCTATTGGCAACGTACTACATGTATAATCTAGACCAAAAAGTAGGTAAAAATGTTTATTGCTTTTTGGACATGGCACTCATGGGCATTGTTCTTAGCAAGTGCCCAGCCTCAGTTAAAAGTTTGATTGGGGTCTTATCAAATGTTTAGTTAGTTTTCTCGTATGTAGAAAGTGTTTTGTATTTAAATCTGATATATGCATGTATGCTACTATCTAAATGTGTAATTTTATTATTTCATTTATATATAAATAACAATTATAGATTATTACTTGTATTGTAGTGTATTATTGTAAATATTAGTATTTATTTTGAATTTCAAAATAAAAGTTGTGAAAATGGCATTGAGTATACGTAAAATGCAATGTGGGATTGTTTTAAAATGACCTAATCAACAACGAAAACCAACCTTTATCAAGAGCCATAACGAATATTATCATTAACTGAAACGAACTTCTGGAAAATCCAAAACGCTCTTTCCAATTTCCCAAAACAAACATTCAATACCTGCCAAAACGATTTTTTCTCGCCCAAAATGTAAGTTAAAAAAGGCCAAAATAGCCCTCCAAATTTCCGCCAAATGGGCCCCCCAAAAATAGGGCCAAAATCGTCACCTGTTTAAATGGGGCCGTTTTAGTCCGATAAAAACAGTGCCGCCTCCAGGTCAAAATTTCGGCCCCAAAATTGGGGCCAAAACAGGCCTTCTGAATTTACTGTGTAGGAAGGGAGTTCAATGCAAAATGTTCGTTAGGAATTCTGTTCTTTTCTAACGGACAAAAATTATAGATCTGATAAACCCTCAGGACAAAGTGGTTGTGATAGCGGTGATGACCAAAAAAGAAGATATGTTAGTAGGCCTAGGCATACAAGCCCGGGGGACTGAGGGGAGATGCAGCCCCTCTCAGATTCGGGCATCGTCAATTTTTTCGGAAAACATTTTCATTTTTCGGCCAGAAATCTTTATCTTTTCATAACCTGGGATCTGAGAGGAAAAGTTCAGCACTTTTAGACTTAACGTATTGTCAGTTGATATCGTTTTGTTTGTACCCATTTTGATGCCATTTTAGTATTTGCATAAAAGTATATAATAAGCGCAGTTTTGTTGAAGACATGCCTTAGTGGTTGGTTCATTTCTTAAATTCGGGCGATGCAGAAAATTTTCGGGCGACAGGCCTCAGCCCCCACTCCACCCACCCACCCACACACCCAGTTGAAATCGGTCCCGTACGCTTATGTTAGTAGGCATCATAGCTCACTTGATATACACATTTTTGCGTTACATTATTTTCAAAATTTAATACTATTATACCAGCCAGAGCTAGTAAAATACAATTCATTTATTCTTTTTTCGCGGAAAGAAGCTCCAGAAAGATGATACTGTAAACTTAGAATGTATATAATACAGTGATATATTTATGGTTTTGTGATCCAACTTACTATACGTTTTCATTGCTGCAATGAACTCTTACATCTTAATTAAAATTGTTATGGACAGATTAAGAGTTGCGACACACTGTATTTACAGTTAATTTAGAATATGATAAAAAATAATAATTTGGGATTTTACTTTGCTTTTCCTTTGTTGCATTAATTGCTGTAGTTACTGTGGTTACAACTCTTCTTGAAATAAACTAAAAACTGCATTAATTTGGTTGCCTAGAACTTCTAATGAAGTGCAGTAAAGTATTTTACACAGTTAAATATTTTATACAGTAAATGCCAGCAAGAGTTGGGTGTTGGTTGCACTGGCTTGTAGGGAGTTATGTCTTCCCCTAAATTGTACATACATCAAATATATACTTTTGGAAGTATATGCTCAGGGAAATGACTAGTTTCCCATTGAAAAGTATTCTGATTTTGATTCATTCATGCACAGGTAAATCACTGTCAAATTGCAGGAAATGGTGTTTTAGAGGTTCTAATAACTCAAATTTTTCCGGGGGAACATGCCCCCGGACCCCTCTAAGTTTCAATTCTCTAGTTCCCCAGTCAGATTTTAGCCTAGATTCGCCCCTGATATTTGATAACTTGTTGCTGTCGCTAATTACTTCTAGTGTTTTATTGATGAATCAGTGAAGAGAGACTTTGTGCTTGCGTTTATTAAATTGATCTATCTGTGCGACTCAAGTTTTTCCTGCTCTCGGTTCGGTTAACTTTGATTTTTTGTTAATTATATTTGTCGGTACATTGCTAACATCTTGTCGGTACGTTGGTCCAAAAATTTCCCATGTCCCCTCTTTTTCAAATTCCTGGCTACGCAACTGATCGGAACTCAAGTGGCGCCAGTATTCTCTGGAAAAACATGGCAGAATTTGCTTTTTACACCGACTAACATGACTTTTCAGTCAATACAGAGCCTTTTCGATGCAAGGAAGGAGCTAATGATGAGTTGAACTGTTAAGTATAGTATTCATGGTTTCTAAAGGTCTTATATATCCCTTTGAGGTCTAAACCTACGAAATACTGAGTAGTCAATACAGCGTTAAGGGGCAAATGGCTATTTTTCACCGAAAAATAATTCAAAATTCTTACTGTTTCCTCCCACTGAAATTGATCTTAAAATTATGCTTTTTGTTTCGTTTACTTGTTCAAATAAAAATTATACATGAGAAAAGTGCACTACATACAATAATCACAGGCTTTGGCAAGGCTGTGTTAGTTACTGATTAAAATGTGTTTTCTTAAAAGTCCTTGAGAAAAAAGTAATTTGAAGAAACTGACATGTCACAAGCAAGATGCGATAACTTTCGTATATTTTAGGTAGTTGCTTCACCCAAAGTTATCGCATCTTGTTATCCTCGACTACCTACACTGGCACCCATTGCTCATGTAACAAGCATGTACAATTTATCTATGTCACGATAATGAAAATGAAAATATTTGTTTTTAGAGAAGTTGAATTCCATAAGATTGATGAGGTCTCAAATGTACGTCATGTTCATGTCATTAAGAACAGTGGCAGTGAAGAATACAAAACCAAAAACAGTAAAAATTTTACCGTTCCCTCCCAATAAATTATGGCTTATATTAATCTTCTACAATCCTGTTATGAGTTGAGACCAGTGATCAGGCCTCGAAAACTGCCCATGATATTTTTTCAGTGTTGTAAAGATATACCGTGGGGTCCAATTTATTGTTCCTTGTTAAAAAAACCTGAAATTATTTCACTGTATTCAAGGATATAAAATATGCTGTGGTTTAAGTGTGTACAACATTCATCTGTAACATCTGTGACTGAGTTTTTCTGTTCTTATGCTATTTTTTTTACAATTCTTTTTTGCTATTTTTATGGTTGATGCTTAAATGTTGCTTTAGTTTGAAGCTGAGTCAGTTTCTTTTCTAGAGGGTTCGAATATCTGAATCAGTATAACAGAAAATATTAGCTGAGAAGGCGTTTGACTTATCTCAAACAGTGAAAACATGAACTTCACTGACAGAATTACTACTGATAAAAATATCATTACATTTATTGATGAAAATTGTGGTTAAAATTTTTCAGCAATCTGGATCAAAACTCGTGAAGGTTTTGGATGAAACTTGAAACCAAGTTGATTTTAAATGAACACTGAAAGTATTTAATGAAATAATGTTGTATTAACGTTCCTAAACCTATAAGGAACTTAAGAAAAATCGACGTATTTATCGGTGTGAAAGACTGAAAATCGTGTTCGTAGGATTCGGCTAAGCAGTGGCGTAACGAGGAAGACGGGGAATCATTGCAAATACCCCGGACGGCACTTTTTGGAGGGGCGGCATTTTCGGCCATCAGTGCCCTGAAAACGTTTACCTACATTTAAGTTATTATCGTATCGTTGACAGACGAACGTAAAAACAACTGTTTACTATTTATTTGTTTACTATTTACTGTTTATTACTATTTACTATTTAAACAGCAAAGTTTGCATGAGTTTACGCATGAGCGCTAGTAATTTGAATTAATATACATAGTGGAGAAAGAATATTTCATTTTTCAATAGAATATTCTTTGTGCGTGCCTGCTTTTCGGGTCTTCTTTTGTTTTCCTTTCTTTTTTAGGGGGCGGCATTTTCCACTCCCACCCGGGCGGCAATTTACCTCGTTATGCCACTGCAGCTTAGACAATGTTAAAACGTTACGAGAAGTGAATCATCTTCAATAAAAATACTAATGTTTCAAAGAAAGGAGACACATACCCATCTGGCTTAGCTATCTTTTTTAAATAAAAAATCTCGTCTGCCGAAAAAAATCCCTCAGCGAACTACTTTGAAACAGTGAACTCAATTTCCATATCTGGAATGCTAACTCCCAATCATTCACTCGGGCGGAAAGTGAAGCTAAGATGGCCGCCCATGGAGAGAAATTTTAGACGTCAGTTTCAATCCTCTTCGCGGTCATGTACGTCAGTTCCAGTCCTTTGTAAAACTTTAATCTTTAGTTTTTGTTTGGTTCGGCTTCGACAACATTCCCAACTATGGAAAAAGTGTTCAGACGAAATACTACAGGACCAATTTTACATAATCAAGTATTTAAAAGGATTCATCATTGCCGTGTGGCCTAAGAAGTGTACTAAATTGTCTGAAGATGGTAAACTAACGGTAAAAACGGACGTGCATTTAGTAGTTTCTTCACGTAACATTTCGAGACCATTTTATCAGGTTTCTCGTATGTTTGGTAATTTATGTTCGTGAAAATATACAACCTTTAACTCGGTTTGACTTTGTCGAAATATGTTTGAAATTCTTAAACTAATTTCTACATTTTGAAGACATGTTTTGTGAGTATTTCCAAAGAAAACTTGTCAGAAAATGTAAAAAGTCGCGTGGGAGACTAAAACTGATGTAGAAGCCCGCGTAGGGGACAGAAACTGACGTCCAAAATTGGCCTCCATGGGCGGCCATCTTGGCTTCATTTTTCATTGGTCAGTTAGCACTCCAGATATGTAAATTGAGTTCACTGCTTTGAAACAATTTCACAAGCCCACCATTTTCAAATTGTTTACACCGGCCCAGGCCGCTTGTTCCCATCTAGCGCTTTTCACGTGTATGATCAGTTCAAAATGCCCACCTGTTATACTCAGTGAACTCAATTTCCATATCTGGAATGCTAACTGGCCAATGAAAAGTGAATCCAAGATAGCCGCCCATGGAGGCCAATTTTGGACGTCGGTTTCAGACCCTACGCGGGCTTGTATGTCAGTTTTATTCTCCCACGCGACATTTTACCTTTTCTGAAAGTTTCCTAATTAAAAATATACACAAAGCATGTCTTCAAAAGGTAGAAATGAGTTTAAGAATTTGAAATATATTTCAACAACAGGATATATACATGTATTTTCACGAAAATAAATTTCCAAACCCACGAGAAACCTGATAAAACGGTCGCGAAAAATTACTTGGGGAAAGTACTAAGTACACGTTCATTTTTTTACCGTCAGTTTGCCATATTTAGACAATTTAGGACAGTTCTTAGGCCACACGGCAATAACAAATCCTTTTAAACGCTCAAATATGTAAAACTGGTCCAGTAATATTTCGTCTATGCGCTTTTTCCATGGTTGAGAATGTTTTCGAAGCCGAACCAAACAATAACTGAAAATTAAAGTCGTGCAAAGGACTGAAACTGACGTACAAAATTGGCCTTCATGGCCGGCCCAGTGAACTCAATTTTCATATTTGGAATGCTAACTCCCAGTCATTCGCACGGGCAAAAAATGAAGCCAAATGGCCGCCCATGGAGAGAATTTTGGACGTCAGTTCCAGTCCTTTGCACGACTTTGATCTTCAGTTTTTGTTTGGTTCGACTTCGAAAACATTCCAAATCATGGAAACAGTGCTCAGAGTCTGAGCTCTGGACCAGTTTTACATATTCGAGAATTTAAAAGGATTGATTATTGCTGTGTGGCCTAAGAAGTGTACTAAATTATATGAAGACGGTAAACTAACAGTAAAAGGGGGACGAACACTTGGTAGTTTCCTAAAGCAATTTTTCGAAACCGTTTTATCAGGTGTCTCGTCAGTTTGGAAACTTATTTTTATGAAAATATATAACCTGTAACTCGGTTTAACTTTGTCGAAATATATTTGAAATTCTTAAACTCATTTCTGTCTTTTGAAGAAATATTTTGTGGGTATTTTCAAACAAAACTCTTCAAGAAACAGTACGGGAAAGTGCAAAAGTCGCGCGGAAGACTAAAACTGACGTAGAAGCTCGCGTAGGGGACTGAAACTGACGTCCAAAATTGGCCTCTATGGGCGGCCATCTTGGCTTCACTTTTCATTGGCCAGTTAACATTCCAGAAATGGAAATTGAGTTCACTGGGCCGGCCATCTTGGCTTCACTTTTTGCCCGAGCAAATGACTGGGAGTTAGCATTCCAGATATGGAAATTGAGTTCACTGGTTATGCTAAAGTAGAATAACCAATGACGTCAATCACATGCGTGATTGACCGGGCACGTGCCCTGCCAACACACCGGCCTTGAGTAGGCCACTGCAAGGCAGTCAAAACACCGGTAATGTGTGGCTTAGCAAAGGTACTGTTTCCACGCAGCAAGGAATTATGCACCTCAAACCATTATCCAGAGAAGTAATTTTATGAATATTTGTTATATGAATATTATGGTTAATTTAGTGAAACAGTCATTGGTTGCTTAAAACTTTAAACACATCTTACCAGTGTTTGCATTTCGCTTTTACTAGATCAACTGTAGATATCAATTCGTAACGTTCATTCATTGAAGCAGACTATAAGTATTAGCAGCTGTGACCAGACCATGTCTTTGGCTATATATTGCAAGAGCTACGTGCGCTTCATCCCTACATCACGACAAAAGCGAATTGCGAGGCAAAACATCAATGCATACTGATGTGCTCTCTTCTTTTAACCCCTTTTACAGTGTAGTTTACTTACTGAACATTATCATGAAACTGCACCGAGCAGATTTTGAGCTTATTTTAGTGTAGTTGCTTATGATTATTTTGTAGCTACTGCATCATGGCAATTTTGAACTTATGTTACTAACTAGGCTTTATCTTACAGCTGTACTGAGGAAATTTTGAACTTCCAGTAATTTATTTCCTGCATGTTACATTTTCCTGCTGCAATATCATGGCATTTTGTAGAGTTATTTTACTTGTTCAGCATTACCTGGAGTTGTAGCAAAGTCATTTTGAACTCATTTAACTTTCTAAACGTTATGCTGTTTACATGAAGGTAATTTTAAACACATTTTGCCTTTTGTATATTATCTTGCTGCTGTATCTTGCTGATTTTTAAAATTATTTTACAATTACGGTACATTATTCTGGTGCTGTATCAAACCGATTTAAACTTATTTAAATTTCTGAATATTATACTGTTCCTGTATCAAGTTAACTCTGAACTTACTTTACTTTATTAAAATTATCCTCTTCCTGTATCAAGTGATGATAATTTTTGACTTACTTTACTTCTTGAAAACTATACTGGTGCTGAGTCTGATTTTGAACTTCTTTTATTTGATGAACATTATGCTGCAGCTGTATCAAGAAAATGTACAACCTAATTTTGTTTCTGAGCATTATCCTGGTGGTGAACCAAGCCAATTTTGAACTTAGTTTGCTGTCTGGACAATTTCTTGTTGCATACCAATATGATTTTGAACTTACATGTATTACACTTCCTGCAAACTATCCGGCTGCTTTATGAAGCTGATTTTGCATTTACTGGATTTTCTGTCATGAAAATTATCCTGCTCCTGTACCATTGCACTGCATTACTGAGTGCTTCTCTGATCTTCGAAGAACTTTGAGGCTGAATGGATAATCATAGGAATTACTTGTTTTTGCAGTTTTATGTTCAAGGAGTGCCTAATAAATTAGTTGTTTGTATTGTAATGATAGACTCATTAATTTGGCATCAACTGTACATGAAACATTTTGTTTAAAATAGAACTAGAGGGTAGCAGTTAAAGGTAAAGACTTGAAGGAAGCAGTTAAACTGGTCATTAGAAAAAGAGCAATTATAGGGTATTAATTAATGAAAATAGCTGCTTAATTCCCCGAAAATATATCATGAAAATGCAGGAAATAGCGTTTTGGAGGATTTTAGACCTCAAGTTAGTGTCGATGCAAATAGTGTTACTAATAATTGATTTTGATTCCAGTCGCAATTCTCCAACATCCATATTACTGCTTCCGTATTGGGCAAATGCTTGACTTTCAGATTGTTGACAGTTTCCCATTTAACCTGAATATAAATCATAGCTTTTTAACTCTAAATCATCAGTTGAGGATTTCTGAGATTACCCGAAGGAAAAAAATTATCGTTTTGTGAAAATTGAGTGACCCTCATCCCTATGCCAGTTCTCCTGTCCCAGTGGTTGGTTACATGTAAATTACAGAAAAATTAAATATTGCAAGGACTTTGTCGCATAAGAAAAATCCAATAAAGTGGTTGTGCATTTATTTCTTAACTGAATCACTTTTGATGGTTTCTAAAACTTACCGAAGTTAGGTAAGACTATTTTTATTATCAGAAAACTAAATTTCAATAAAAATTAACCGACGTTAGTATTGGAGAAATGATAACAAATTCACTAACGTGATTCCCCAGAGAACCGTTTTATTGGAAATTGATGACTAAATATGGCTCAGAACGCATGCCTTGTTAGTGATGTTGTCGAGCTGTTATTCTATCGTGTTATCAATTTTCGAGTTAAAATTTTAATAAAACGACAAAGGTATAAAATACATGTTTCGGACTGCATTGTCCATCATCAGTTAAAACTGGGTGTGTACAAAGCTGGATGTACAAGGTAATATATGGATATGAAAAATTGTTAAAGACAATACGTAAAATGAAAAATATAAAAAATCCTATGACTAATGTACAAAAAACAAGTAAAGCAAACAGAGTAAGTGTAATAACAACAAATTTTAAACATTTCTTCATGACAACCGCCTCTAACATTTTGTCAAGTTATTTTTCAGTGAAATATCTATCCTGTTTCCAACTTTGAAAAAAGTTTACAAGGAAAATCTGCTTCAACTTTGATAATCACCAAAACTACACTGTTGTCAACGCCACTTTTACCCCGGCAACAATAACTGCACAACTTGACAAATATCTTAAATTGATGGTATTCTAATTCATACTGACGTACTTTCAGTGGCGGCGTGGCTCTCAAGTCGGGGCCTGGAAATGATATGCTAAGGCCCCATTTTTAGCAGGGGGTGTAAAGTGGGGCTGAGGAGAATGCCGCCAGTAAAAATACGATCTGAATTGAAGACAAGTTAAGATAAAACTAAGAAAAAACCACTGACATCATGAAATGCGTCTATAATGACGTGCGTTGGTAATAGATTATTAATGATTAAAAGTTACCCCCTACTTGGCCTATATAATAATAATTATATTATAATAATAATAATAATATAATTAATAATATAATATTATTATAATAATTCTGCACCCAACCTAACCCTCTACAAAGGGACATTTTACCTACAAATCATTGGGGCCCACCCACTACAAATTAGTGAGGCCTACTGGGAAGTGTCCCGGTGGGCCACGCCGCCCCTGCGTACTTTAAACGTAACTTATGTTTATCTTAAAGAAACAAATGCCCCCAAAATGAATACAGTACTAACTGCAGCATTTAAAAATAGAAACTGGAGGGAGCTTTCTTAAACTGCTTTTATAAAACTCGATCTTACACACGATTAAGCTTTGAAATGGGTGTACGATAAGGCTATTTCTGATACTAGCTCTTTTGATTTCTTCATTTTTGCGTTGACAAATCCTTTGAACACGTGGCCCGATCTTCGAGCGATTGCAGTGATTTTCTCCGTTTTGTAGTGGACTCACTAAGGTGAACAAAGTTAAATCAGTCTTCAAGACGAGTTGATATCAATAAGTCAGTTTATAATTCATTTACAAATGTGATTCGTTTTAAAAATTTGCCAGGGAAAGCTAGAGCAAGAAAACAGAAGTTGAGGATATTTTTATAAAAATAAACTCGTTATTCGTCCCTCCGGGTTTGTGAAAGTTCATGCAAGATAAGTGCCTTTGGAAAACAGAATTCCGATTCAATCATTCGACAAATTAAAATATATCCTTACATATGGGTGGACAAGCGACATTGCTGCATCCAATTAAAAAGTAGTAAAAGTAGTAAATATGAACTAGGAATGATTCAGACCACTGTTTTAAGATATACGTTAGCGACTCTATTCTTTAGCATACATGAATCCATTCTTAACTATTTGGTGCTTTTCATGATGTCTAATTCACACCAGTGGTACACGTCTGGTCCTACCTCCCCCCTCACATACGTAATTACTGGCCTCGAATTTAATAGCATAGGAAACGCAGTAACTTACGAATTTTAGTTCAAGAGTTCAGTTAGATAAATAGTTTCAAATACCTCTCATGGACACCTTTCTTCTCTGTCTTTCCACTAGCTGGTTGAGATCGTTTCTGACCAGATGACTTGCGCTTAATTAAAGGAAAATAGACCGTTATATTGTCTTCACATTTGAAATAAACAGACGACAAATTACAGAACTTTAGACCGCTTAGCACTGAAAATCCATGCTTGATGACTTTGTAGGCTGGTAGCTTAAGCCACACTCTACCTCATAGCCGACCTCAATGATTTTTTCTGCGTAATATAAAAAATGGAGTGCTGAGTAAGCAGTTCTGAACGAAGTAGAAAAGGTTTAAAGTACTCGGCAAAAAAACCTGGAAACGTCAGTGCCTTGTTATTTGGGTACTACCCCTAAACTTTGTCTGTACCCCTTTAAACGTTATCGATGCTACGTCTAAACCCAAAATCGTTAGACTTTCGGATTGGTATCATGGGTGTTTAAGGTCGATGCTTCATGACAGAGTTTTTTACATATTAACAATTACTGACACTCTCTGGTGAACATCGCTTGATATTATTTCAGCAAAAATTTCATCTTCATGCCTGTTTCCACTATTGAAATGTACCATTTCGAGGGTTTTCAAAGTATGGACGAGAGAAAAAAATCTGGTATTTTCTAAGCGTAGGTGACGTCAACTCAGGGACACGTAATAAAGGCGATTCAATGGTGGAGTATGACGAAGCCTAAACAAATTTTTCCCATACAAGGTCGTCAAGATTGACCAAAAGCTGGTGGAGTACAATTGAAAATACTCCTCCGCTACACGGTTATTGACAGAAAAATGACTAGTAATTTTTATTTGGTAATTCTGACCTAAACGCTTCAGCACCTATGAAAGCAGATACCTAAAGTAAAGATCCAAACAATTTTGGAAAAAAGGATTTTTAGATATGTACTTTCACAATGACAATAACATTTGAAATTGTATAGCTTTTGCATGATAATTAATGGTTGCGCGTACCTAAATACGAACTTTATCATATTGAAGTAGTCATATGTTTCGCATTTGAGAATTACAGTCTGGTGAGCAATACGACCTTTCTTATATTACCAAAGCATTACAATATAAATTATTGCGAAAATTAACATGATAGGTTATTGGCTTTTCCTAATCGTAAATACTAAAAGTGGAGAAAAAATAAACGTCCACACTTCCTAATTTTGTTTCAGTTTATTCAGTCGATATGATTCTAGTAACACATTTGCATTTTTAATAAAGGTTTAAACAAGACAAGACCCTTTGCATCGCATTCTTGTGATCACTGAATGGTGAACCACCAAGCTAAACGACAAACAAAGAACAAACAGTGAATACAATTTAACCCCTGTTAAGCGGCCACCTATTAAATGACCACCCCCTTTTAAGCGGCCATTTATCATTGTCCCGAAAGTATTGTCAATATAAATATTGCATACTAAACCCTTATTCAGCGGCCACCTCTATTGTGCGGTCGCTGCCACCTTTTCACCGTCCCGATAACGGTTCTCCTATTGTTTTTACTTCTATCAAGAGGTAAAACTTCGTTTAAATGTAAAAATTAGTTTCGCCCGATCTTAAGAGAGCTGACGACAGACGAAAGTCTCAATAGAAGGAGATGAATAACAAAAACATTCAAACAAACTTTTACAGTTATATTGACAAGAAGTGATAATTTTTTGATTATCTGGCTGTAAGCTTTAAGCCATAATTTCTGTAAATGGGTAAATACAGTGTACAGCGACAAGCTTCCCTAAAATTGGGAAGCCAAGCACTATCCGAACATAATGTCCGTAGTCAGAGGTTTGTTTGATCTCAAATCCTTCATTTTCTAGCTTTGAGTTCAACCAAAAGATGCAAAATTTGTCTCCCATAAAGTGGTATTCCCATGAAACTTCCAAGTCATAACTACTTTCTCTGTTAATGTTTACCCTTAACAACTGCTTTGCCATTATTTTGAGGTTTTCTGTTATGTGTTACAGTTGTCACGAACCTCCCACACGTGTTTGTTTTCAAATACAGTGACTCTTAACCACACTTTATGTTAGTTTGTAACAAACCCTTTTTAAACGATCAACCCCTATTAAGCGGCCAATTGCCATCTCCCCAAGAGTCGCCGCTTAACAGGGACTCAACTGTCATAGGAATCAGTCAGCATGCATTAGAAACACCAAACAAGACCAAAGTCCGGCGTCTCGATTGTAATGTTTTTATGCTTTATTTGGTGGTTATTGCTGATAAACCACACATCCCCGATCGGTTAATCTCCA
Organism: Heliopora coerulea; assembly: GCA_030142905.1. Taxonomy (NCBI): domain Eukaryota; kingdom Metazoa; phylum Cnidaria; class Anthozoa; order Scleralcyonacea; family Helioporidae; genus Heliopora; species Heliopora coerulea. The sequence continues at coordinate 424,467 of JASJOG010000162.1, forward strand.
TAACCGAGGAGTTAGTAATACTTCGAGAATGGTATAGAGGTAGTGGTTTGTAAGTGATGTTACGGAGGCCACATTCCTTGAACTTCAACAAAAGAATTTCATTAACTCCTGTTGTATGAGGCACCAACGTAGCCGTCATACCTTTGTGTTTTCAGTCTAAAGGGATTGGTTGCTAACAATAAATTGCTTTGAGATATATCCAACCAGCTGCAGGCAGGCAGGATGCCAATACGCAAGCCACCTGATGGTCAGTTGCTAAAACCTTTTGAAAGTGCGCGTAAATATTGTGATCACATAAGTAATTGAGGAATATTCCCTTGAAGAATTAAAACAAATTGATTTACTTATTTCCTTTGTTCTTGACACTCCCACAAATCTGCACTAAAATTATAGAGTACTTCAATTTAAGTGCGCTTTGTCTTTAAGGCAGGGTACGCTGTCATCGGCGCGGTGAGAGTGCTTTAGGTTAACGATGAGAACACAACGTATACATTTTCAATCGACAAATTAATTCGCAGCAATAGATAGAAAGACAGACAGACAGACAGATAGACAGACTGATAGACAGATAGATAGAGAGATAGACAGACAGATAGACACACAAATAGACAGATAGACAGATACATACATACATACATACATACATACATACATACATAAATACATGCATACATGCATACATAGATGCATAGAGAAAGATAGACAGACAGACAGGTAGACAGACAGACAGACAGATAGATAGACAGATTGTTTGTTTATTAAGATAATACATTGCAGCCCAAGAGCTGAATTGCGTATCAATACAAAAAATAAAGAATAAAATAATTGTAAAATATGATATGACCGTATAATAGATATATAAAATTAATTAATGATTTAAAATCTATAATATCCAAAACATCAGAGTTCGTTCGCCTTACGGCACGCAGATATTAGAAAAGTATTTTTACAACGCTTGGTCTTTAATCTGGGTATAATGAACTTGTCATCATGTCTGAAATTATAGCCTGATTTATGAAGAGGAGGCAGTAGACCATGAAGTTTATGTGTTTTATCGCTTGTAATTAAATCAAACATTGACTGGCCATTATTACTGTGATGGATTTCGAGACGTTCCATATTAAGCTTCTTTAGCACTAAGTCATATTCTTGCTTGGGAAGGATAATTGATATAACACTTGGATTTTTTTTCTATTTCTTCGTTTAGATATTTCGGTAATGAACTAAGAAAAACTGGTAATCCATAATCCAGCACAGACCTAATGCCCGTTATGTAAAATATCTTGAGATCCTCAGGTGACACGTTAGCCCTCTTAAGTTGCATCAGGAAATAAATTCTTCTCAATGCCTTTTTGATAATATCGCCAACATGTACATTCCAAGAAAGATTACTACTGCTACTACTTATAAAAAGCTACTTATAAAACTTATTACTACTTATAAAAAGCCCGGTTTAATTTTAACGCTTTGCACAGCTAAACAACCACAGCGGAATTACGAAAGCACCGAATCATGAAAGTTACAAGGTATTTGATGTAAGCGAAATGTCAAACGTTCAATTTGTTAGATCATAAAGTTTCAAACATTTAAGGTATAATCTAAATTAGATATTCAAAAGGATCGTTCGCTTTCGTAATTCACATCAAGTTGATTTTTTATTGGAGAGAACCCACTATGCAGTGTCATCAAATGGACGCTATAACCGTACGAAATAAAATTATTCCAAGCCTTTATGGCCATTATTGATTTCGGAGAAGAGAGAAGGTAACCTTGACTGTTTTCACTTCAATTCCCCTACTCTCTTTATGTTTTGCTATTCACAAATATTAACTGGTTTGATTCACTTCAGCTGAGTAGTTGCTTTTTCTTTTTCTCAGCTACGTTTTCCAATTGTTAAATTTTACAACGGAAATCAACATCGAAAACTTTAGCTGAAGATTAAGTCAAGCAATTTTCATTAGAATGCGCCAAAGATTGTAAATATGCGAAAATTCAATCATGAGATAGTTTGGGTGAGATGCGCATGTCACAGCTTGAGGTGGGAAATAGTGTTACACACACAACTACACTTGACACCGCGGGTATCGTCGAAAATTAAAAATGTGCTTTAAATATGTAAGCTATTGAATTAGCTAAGCTACTTGATTGGTAAATTTGGACAATCATGATCTAAGCTAATGCTTTTTTAAAAGAATATGACTAAGTTCAAATGAAACTGATAAGAAATCAAAATTTACATGGATCGACGGATATCATATAGATAGAAATGTTATGACATATATGTAAATGAAAAGACATCGTAGCCTAAGTCAACTGGATTATATAGCTCACCTCGTGTAAATTAAGAGTGCTTGATTTCTTTTCCATAATGAATTTCAATACCCTTGTCGCTAATTCGTTGTCTTTGTTGTCACGTAGCTTTTCTGCGATCCATCGACCAACCTTAATTTCGTCGTAAAGTCCTGCTTGGACAAGCTTTTGCTTTCCTTCATCGCTATTCAAACACGAGTCATTGTCGAGATCAAAAACCACAAATTCAAAGTCTCTCTTCCCATGCTTTGGCTGACCAATTTGATCAGTGATGGACTAAAAGTTCAAAAGAGCAAATAAATTCGCATTAGGAAAAGGTATTATTTAATAATGACGTGCCAATCAGCTTGGAGTTTCACAATCCGTTTTCTAGCCAAGGAAACTGATTGTCAAAAAATATGAAAAACTGATAATACGATGAACTTTCTAGAGGAAGGAATGTGCGAACTTCAGTTCACTTAGTAATGATTACATTTCTTAGAAATTGTTGGTATCAAAAAATATTGGGAGTAACTATAGTCACAATACTTAGCAAAGTTAAGGAGCATATGAAACGAATATTGACTTTGACTTATTTCAAAGAACTCTTAAAATGATAAAGGAACACTGTTTACAGTTTTTTCGTATCTGGCTTTCTTCTTGAGATATTTTTACTTGTTCGGTATGTAAATGAGATAATGAGTGACGTCAGTTGGTTGACGCGGCATTCTGACCAACTGGAAAATAAGTTACATCTGCGAGATTAGTACAACGAAGTTACTTCAGACTTTGTACTTCGTTTCAATTCATGATACTGAACAGCTTATAGTCATGCATTAGTTCCTAGACCTCTAAGGGAGTTCGGAAGTGTTCCGTTGTTTTGCTACAGTTGCTAAGGATAATTGATTGTAGCTGCTAACGTATTTCAGGTAGGGATTATAGATTTATAGAAATACCAAGATGTTGTATTTGTGGAATATATAGGCAAAGGTTTTACGATTAGCAACGTAATATAGTGACGTTGCACCAATGCCACCTGAAAACTTAGACTTCAATTTTCGCCTGTTTAATCATTTTGCTATATTTCTGAAAATCATTTATGTGAACCAGAGCTACTACCTGGGAAAAAAGTATGCATGCGTTTATTCATCCGTCAATTTTTAATGAAGTTTTTTAATTTTAAGAATTTTAATTATAAGGTGTCTTTAGCATAATGTGTTCAATACTTTAGGTACTTTTTCAAAAATTCGTAAGATCCATGCATAAGTTTTTGAGGAAGACGATCCAGATTATAACCACACTTAAAAATAATATAACTGAAAAGTATGCGCAAATTACTGGATTTTTCTGTTTTCGATGAGGTAATGACGTAACAACAGCACGTCATCATGAAATAATACAACTTAACCCCCTATACCACATACAGCTTGTCATGATTGTTTCATAAATATGTGAAGCCCTGTTACGTTGATTCTAACCTTCCTCTGCAAGGTACAATGCCCATGAAATTAAATAAACCTGAACACTATTAAAACAGAAATGTTTTTATTCCGCCACTAAAGAGCAAGGTTTCTGTCCTTTCTTTTGTATAGAGTATAAATGATGAAGGAAAATTCTGAAGTACTGCAAACAGAAAATGCCCATGAACAAGCCTGAAACACAAAAATATATATGTAATGACAATTTGACAAAGTCAAGGAATCTATGCTTTTTTTAACAAGAATATCAACCGCGCTCTGCTGTCCTCTATATGCGCATGTCGCTACAGATAGCCCATAGCTTACACTATCCCTCCCTCTAAACACAACTGTGTCCCACAGTTCTAAATGTCTATTTCATAGTCAACAATCCAGTCTGGAGGTCGCCGTTCTCGTTGTGGCCTCCAATTGCCGTCTATTGGTCCATGTTGCTCTTCTTGATTATCATTGAACGGCTCTGGGAATTCATTGTTTTGTTCAGGTGGAGTAGTCTCTGTATCTTCAATAACTAAACGGTGTTACCAACTTCCCTTGAGTCGGTTTCCTCTTCACAGGACTTCTCCGTGTTTGATTCACCTGTTTTAGTATTCTCCTTTCCCGGTTCTCGGGTGCCGTGGAATCGTTTTAATTGGTTATGATGGACAACTCTCCTCTTGACGTTAACTTTACCGCTCCCGATATATTGTATTCGGTAGACAACTTCTCCCAGTCGCTTGATAACCCTCCAAGGTCCTGACCAAGGTCCTGACCAAGGTCTGTTTAACTTCATGCACCGTCCTCGTCTAGTTTTCTGATCCAACCATAACACCAGGTCCCCCTTCTTATACACGTTTGCTTTTGCCCAACGATCGTAGAAATCTTTCTGTGTTTTGTGGAGGTAACAAGAACGTCCTTCGCTGTTTCAAACGCTTTAGTTAGCCTTGTCTTTAACTGCTGTGTATACTCCGTGTATGAGGTTACCTGTCCTTCATGTGGATCCGTCCCCGCGAGATCATTTGGTAATCGGAGCTCTCTTCCAAACTCTAAATGACTTGGCGTAAATCCGGTACTGCTATGGACGGCAGTGTTGTATGCAAAACAGGACGACGACACGTATAGGTCCCAATTTCATTGGTCCTCTGCCACAACCTTTGCGGGCATGTTGTTCACCGTACGGATGCTTCTTTCCGATGCCCCATCCGACTGGGGGTGAGATGGTGTAGTGCGAGTGTTCCATACTTCCAGGAAACTACAGACTTCTTCAATCATTTTAGCTGACAAGTTCTTTCCTTGGTCATGATGGAGTTGCTCTGGTGTGCCATGTCTCGGAATCCAACCATCGAAGACCTTCTTCGCCACGGTTTCTGCCTTCTGGTTACGGAGGGGAAACAGTTCCAACCATTTCGTAAAGTGGTCGATCATTACTAGGCAATAACATTATCCTCGAGCACTTTGTGGGTATTCGACGATATCCATAGCAACTAGTTCTCCCGACCGGCTTGTTGTGATTGGCTGTAATGGTGCTTTATTAACTGGAACTGGGTTACTTCTTTGTTGACATTCTTTGCATTCTTTGCACCACGCTTCTATTTCATATGACATGTATGGCCAGCAGTATCTGTCTTGTGTCCTCAGTAATGTTTTAGAAAAACCAAAGTGTCCTTGGTCGTCATGCATCATCTTTAGAACTCTGGGAGTCAATTTACGAGGGACAATTATTTGCGCTTTTCTGTTTCTATTCATTCGACGATGTACCCCATCCTTTCCGATGAAACAGTGTGGTAGTTCCTTGATAAAAGCTTTGAGTTCTTTGTCCGATGTTCTAATTGTTGACGTATTTGATTCCAAACAGAACTTGATTTGGCTAAGCTTTGGACACTCCTCCTGTTGTCGACGTCTGTTTTTGAGCGACCAGTTCCCTTCTTGTCCTGTTTCTACAGATCTGATCCTACTCAAAGCGTCGGCGACTGTGTTTTTAGTTCCTGCGATGTGCTTTACTGTATACTGGAATTCGCGTATTTTATCCACCTAACGCCACAACCGACCACTGTGCTCTTTGGTTTTCGTGAGAAGCCATTTCAAAGACTGATGATCAGTGTATAAATCAAACTCTCTGGCTAATAGATACGGACGATACGCTTTGAGGGCTTCGATGACTGCTAGACATTCTTTTTCTGTTGTCGAATAGTTAGTTTCAGCTTTTGTTAGTTTCCTCCCTCCAAAAGCTACAGGTCGTATCTGTCCGAGTGTGTCGACTTGTTCCAGATAGTAGCCCACGGCATAGTCGGATTTCTTTCAACGTTTCAAAAGCACATTGGCACTCGGGTGACCATTCGAATTCCGATTTGTTCAAAAGGTTATGTAGTGGTACAGCCACTTTCGCAAAATCTTTCACGAACCTTCTCCAAAACGTACAAACCCCTAGGAACTGACGTAGTTCCCCTTCCAATTTCGAATAATCTCCAGCTTTTCCGGGAGTGGTCTCACCCCTGATTTGTCTATAATGTGCCCCAGAAACTTTACAGATCTGGTAGCAAACTGACACTTTTTACCAGACAGCTTGAATCCTGATTGCCAAATCATCTGGAACAATCTGCTAATACCTTCTACGTGTTCTTCGAAAGTAGGATGAAAACAGATAACATCATCCAGGTACGCCATTATGTCTTCTGTGTCAAGTACTTGCACCATGTCTTCTACTATAGATTGGAAGGTTCCAGGTGCCCCTGCAAGCCCAAAAGGCATTCTGCAATACTGGTAAAGGCCATACGGTGATATGAATGCTGTCTTATCTCAGTCTTCTTCGGCTATCTCCACTTGATGGTATCCTGAAACCATATCTATGGAAGTGAAAAATGAAGCCCCTGCCAAGCGGTCGAGTGTCTCAGTGATATTAGGTAAAGGATAACTTGTTATTGATGTGACTTCATTTAACTTCCTATGGTCAACACAGATTCTCAGGTCCCCAGAAGGTTTTCGCACAAGTACTAGTGGGCTTGCCCATTCTGATGATGACTTCTCGATAATACCATCGTTAAGCATTGTTCTGAGTTCATTTCTTACTTTTTCTTGGTACCCAAATGGGATTCGATGTAAAGGTTGTTTAACAGGAACTTCGTCTGGTTTCAAGTGGATATGATGCTTAACTCCCAGTTTGCACTTTCCTAAGTCTCTCTTGTTTTTGGAGAAAATGTCAGAGTAGGACAGTATCAGTTTCTCTACATACTCTCGTTCCGCAAAGCCTAACTCACACTTACTCAGATCCACACCAAGTTCCCTTAATTTATTCTCTGTTTGACCATCTGCTTTGACATTGGAAACTGTGGGGGGTTCTCTTCCTGTATTAAGGAAAAATGGCTTGGAAATGTCCTCAACCTCTGAAAGAACACCAGTTCTTTGGTTTTTAAAAATTGTAACAGGGTCGGAAGTCAAATTCACTGCTCGGACCCAGAAATTACCATCCTTTCCTCCCTGCGCTGCTGTTTTGCTCATCAGTATTCCTCCTGGTGTCTTAGTTCGAACAAACCACCTTTGCAACTCTTATCTTTTATACGCATGGGAATTATCACTTGGTGTCTTGCTGGAAGGTTCACAGTACATTTGGCAATCACTGGTGAGTGACTGTCCTCTCTCACCATGCAAGCATTTTTAATTCCCTTAAGTGGAATTCCCATGTCATCTAACCATAATTTGTTATCTGCAATACCCCAGGAGATTGTGTGATGGCTTTCAATAAAATCTGCTCCCAAAACAGACTCACTAAGGTTGTCTGTTACTAAAACTTTCCAGCTGGTATTCAAGGGGCCTAGGTTTAGGTTTACATCAGCTTCCCCCTGTATTGAAATAGGCTCCTGAGTTATTGAAACTGGAGATGCACTTGATTTTCTAACTTCTAATCCTGGAACACTTGCACAAATTAGGCTAACTTCTGCCCCAGTATCTATCAGAAAAGTAGTTTTAACCCCATTTATCTTTCCTTCAACATGGTAACTTTTCTTTTGGGCCTTTGCTGTCTGTACTGTATTTACTTTTGTTATTGATAAAGGAGCTTTATATGGGTATGTGACCCCTATTTGTCTGTTCAAAGCTGAACCTGGGGCCTGCGGTCAGCCTCTCCCCCGTTTAAAGAAGGACAGCTTCTTGCCCAGTGTCCTTGTCCATTACATGCTCCACAGATATCTGAGGGTCTTGGACCTGGTCTCTGTTTCCCACCAACTCTCCTACCTCCTTTTCTCACTGCTACTGCTTTGACGGTAGGTTGGTTCTTTAGCATTTCATCTACTTTGTGTTCCAGGTTCGACTGTTGGTTTACTATCTTGTACTCTTGTTTACCCTCCCCAGGTATGTCTGGTTTTGCAGCACCTCACACAGCAAAAGTTTTTCTAGTAAGTCCTTGTTCTTCTTCTAGGGTAGATATTTGCTTAAGAACACTCTCCACTGGTTTCTTAAGCAAGTCTTCCTGGCGAATCAACACCTCCTTCAGCTCTTTCCCCAATCCATTAACGAACTAGCAGAGTATATCCTCATTCTTTCTTGTGTTGTAAAAGGCCAAAGCTCCTTCTTGTTTGGCACGCTCGATCTTCTGATCTGTGCTAGCGTCTTCAGGCAGAACCTCTACTTTAGGTGGACTATAAGCTCTCTCGTAAGATAGTCTCAAGGCTGACAAATATGAGTGTAATGTCTCACCGTCCATCCTACATCTCATATTAAACACTTTCTTGTACTTCAATAACGCCAAACCACCCTCATATCACTCTTTCAACGCCCCTGAAAGTTCTTTGTAGCTCCTTCTTACCGTTTCGGATTGCTGGTGGTAAAACGCCTTTGCATCATCTTTCAAAAATACTGCCAAGTATTGTCTAGCTTTCTCGTCCGACCACTCGTTTACACGACGTATATTTCAAAGTCTCGTAAGAAGTCTTGAATATCTTCTTCTCCTGAGAACTTCCTTTCTGGGAGTACTGTCTTGGTTGATCCCATACTGCCACCAGTGTAATAACAATTTGACAAAGTCAAGGAATCTATACTTTTTTTAGCAAGAATATCAACCGCGCTCTGCTGTCCTCTATATGCGCATGTCGCTACAGGTAGCCCATAGCTTACATATATTTTTACATACTTGAAAGATTTAAACTTGTACATTATTATAACAAGAACATTTTGACATCAAGTCATTGACTACCATGAATTTTAATCGATACGTAAAGTTTGTAGTGATTTCGTTGAATAACCTTCGGGGGCGGATCCTGGGATTTCCAAAAGGGGGGCGCCTTTGTCCTGGTACCAAGCTGACGTTACCTACGTTATTTCAGGGATTCTGGGGATGCGCAATTTTCTGCGTTACATTTTGTGTGGTTATGCAGTCTACATATCTTTTAATTTATTTACAAAAGCCATACGACTAAAGAAAAATCAGATATAAAAAGGGGGCACCGCATAGGAGACTCCTTGAAGTAGATCCGCTACAAACTTTGGAGATAAAACTGATCATACAACTGGTCAAAGTGCTCTGTTTACCAACTGACGATAGCAGTTGTCTCATTTACATATCAAACAAATTGAAATGTCTCAAGAACAAAATAGAATATGAAGAAAAAAACCCATAAGAGGTGTTCCTTTATCATTTTATGAATTCTTTCAAATAAGACACACTTAATTTTCTTTTCTTAAGCACTTTAAATAAACTCTAATAACAGTTGACAAATTCTCTTTGTATTACTATGAATTAAGTTGGTACAGTCCTCCTTCCTGCCAAATATAATCTTTTTAAACCTTACTTTTCGGTAACTCAGCAAAATATAACGTTTATTTCGTGTTAAGGATTATGGTTTAATGTACATGTAGCCATCTTTTTCAGTATGGCCAGTTGATTTGACATATTTAAGATTGGTTAAAATAACCCGATTGGACTGGATGATTTAGGTTAATTAAGGTTCACTTTCTTTTCATACTTACACACAGCTGCTTGCTTAGTGCGCTCTTTACTTCACTGTTGTCAGGATACTGGCCGCCTGACATGTGTTCAGAAAATAGTTTGTCAGCAAACGAGAGACAGACTAACACAGGAACATTTTCTTTTTCAAGTATCTTCAACCATTGGGCAGTAGCCTCGGTATGCGCTCGCCTGTAAAATAAAAATGAGACTAAGTTGGTAGAGAAGAGTGTTACTGGAAGTATGTCAAATTTTCAATTAGAATTCCTAGTTTAGTTGGAGATTTGATTGATTACGTTGCAAAGTTTTTTTTGAATTTATCTAAGTTCGTAACTTACTGCGACAATTTCCTATTTCCTGTTATGTGCTGTACTGTACACTGTACATTGTAGCTAGAGGTTTTTTATTGGCAAATTAAATATGACTTTTGTTTGCGGCTGATGTTTCGACGGTCTCAATGCTGACCATCTCAGAGACAGTTGAAAAGTTTAGTTTAATTTAATTTAAATTAATCCAATTTTATATCAATGTTGTAGTTGGAAGCTTCATGCACAAAAAGTGATTCTCAGGGAGGTCCTATGTATTTATCTGGTTTGTCTGATTGGAAGGCGTTTATTTAGGAATACTTTAGGGTCGAGGTATGCAGACTTACTTCATGTACAAATACAGTATCCTATGACGTCAAATGGTTTACAGAAGATTGCGACCTATAAAAGCTTCTCAATACAAGATTAAATTGTCGCAAATCATTTGTGCTCGCCTGGTCAATGTCTTGATGGTGGAGGCTTTCTGGGAATTTGAGTAATCGGATGTTAGCTCAAGTAGTCTTCCCACATACATGGGTTTTCCATAAGCACTTGATCATAGTCAGTCGCTCGCGTGCGTTACCAAATAGACGAGAATTGCAAGTGCTCCATTCTCTTGCATATCTTTGGAAAACCGTACGTCACAATCCCGTTTGTAAAAAATGTGTGTAAAAATCGTCAATATCCTCTTGTTAGGAAGTAATGTTATGTCAGCTTGGCCTACCCAACAACGAAATGTTGGCGCGTTATGGTTTATATCACGATTTCAACGTCCACAAATGCATGTAATCGAGTTTTACCATTGAATTGGAGTTAAACTGTAGTAAGTCAAAGCATTGTAATTCCACGACATAACTTGTGGGTGAATCGGTAGATTGTTGGATGTCATTGGGACCGTTTGTACAAGAGAAAATAGGCCGCGTATAGTGCGTCAGCAGTATGCCAAGGATTTAAAAGATGTTAATTCGTCTTTATCAGGTATTTGTACAGTTCTAGTGGCATTATTAAAATTTTTCGTAGACTGTGGTTGGTGCTGCGACTTGTTGGAGGGTGCTTGCAGTACAGTCATCAAGTAAAAATAAAGTTCGCACGTTGCAGACTCACGTAATCAGATGATCCAACGGATAGGTATTTCTAGCTCTTAAAGTTTTCGGTCACTGAACAGTATTTGACGTTGCAGTACCGAATACTCAGCTAATACCACAAAAGCCACGACTTACCAAGGAAACTCCATTCCTTTTAAAACTTTTGCTCGTGTAAATACGACAAGAATGAAGAGCTGGACACATAGGCGTACCTAGGGGAATCAGGGTGCGATCACGAGGTTTGCTTGTTGTTTTTCCGTTGTGCTTCAATCAAAAATAATTTGAGAGATAAAAACGCCGCCTTAAAAAAATTCTACGTACGACCCCCACTAGACACAAGTATTAAGTCCTCCGCGAGTGTTATTTACTTGCTCCCTAAATTTTGTGACGATGTATTTACGTCACACTACTCTAATTTTAATGACGGTATTCCAAGCATAACCACAAATGAATAGAGGTTAATTTTATAACCAAATTTTTATAACTAATGTATTCTTAAAAACGAGACAGACCCTTATACCTACTTGTAATCTACAACGAATACAACAATTCGTGTTAGGCTCAAAAGCAGCGTGGCAAGCTCTGGGATGGATTTGTCTTTGTCATCCACTCCAGGAAAGTCAATAACATCAAGCCCTTCGATTTTGTTATCAATATTGTAAATAAATGGGACGGTAGTTCTCTTCTCGGCTACTGTACCACTGATTGTCTGAAAATAGGAAAAGTAATGATCATAAGTGAAATGAAAAGTGATGACCATAGATGAAATTACAGGCTGAATTCTTTCTTGTCCAGACGCCTTCCTCTATAGAAAATGAAATCGTCTGGAGTTAGCGAGAGTAAATTAACTAAAGGCCAATCTGGGCAGAAAACAGTTGACCTTAATCGAAGGAATTTATCTTAGGAAGAGAAGGAGCATCTGTAAGTAAATTGTAGCTAAGCTATGTCCTAACTTCCCCCTTTTTTATCGGTGAGCTCACAATCCAGAATTCAAAATTCCCATCACAACTTCATTTTTGTCAGCACTTAGTTGCGTTTAAATTGTATAAAGTTACAATAAGTTATGACCATAGGTTAAATGACTGGATTAACGACAATTGCCGATATTCCTTATGCTTTTACTACAGATCATCGAGGCTAAACTTGAAAATGGTATATTTAAATTTGAAGTTTCAGAGTTTTGATATTGAACTAACTTATCATAACGTCCGTGTTTTTTATTGAATGATTGCCTACCTTAATTCCAAACATGGACCTTACAAATTTTGACTTCCCGGAATTTACCAAGCCAATAACACCCACAGCAGTTTGTGCAGCCAAACTTTCTCGCAGTCTATTGATCATCAGCGACCACTTGATCCACCTGGCAATCATTGGACGGTAGTTTTCATCAACCATGGTCAAGACCTGGTCTTCAAAGTTTGCTTCCCACTGCTGAAGAATTTCATCCAGTGAAGTCATGTCGTCTATGTGTCTCTTTTTGCACTCTTCTACCAGTTGTCGTTCAAGAGAATAGGCGATGAACGACTTGTTTGATGAAGAACTTTTCTTCATGCTTGTCATAAGGAATTCTAATTTTCCGGCGTAGTATGACCCAGGGAACTGACTTCTTCGAAAATGACTCGAATCGATTTGGGCATCATATAACTTGCGCATATAACTTGTCACATCTACCAGTAATTTCTGAGATTTTTCCAAAATTCGATCAATGATTCGTTTTACATATGAAATTGGCAGGATAAGTAACGCCCAGACCTTCAATCCACCCGATTCTGCAGCAGTAGCAATTTTTCTGGCTTCCTTGTCGTCCTGCGATTCCAGTGGAACGTGAACATGCGTTTCCATAAAAGAACCAAGAAGTGCACTACACGTTCGAAAGTTTCCACACAGGTCATTAAGTTTTTCAAGCATCTCACTGTTCGCGTTTGCAGCCGAGTGACTTTGGGAACTCATTTCTTCACTCAAGGCATTTAACTCGTCTCGCCCGTTCTTCAATAGCGTCAACGGATGTTCAATACCTGTATATCTGACGTCATCTTGAGATGCCGTGTACAAATCCTCTAGATTCAATCCACATAGACTGCGTTTACTTGGGAGTTTCTTTTCCGTCTCTTTAGATTCCAAGTAATTCCCAATAAATTGTTCTGCCATCTGGAGTGGACTTGATTTCATACCAGTTACGTAATCGTGGTAGAGATCCCGAACTTTCTTCAAAGTCCATTCACCGTGCGGAGCGACATTCATAATTTCAGTATGGAAAATCATCGATTCCATACTCCTCCATTCAAGGACTGCCTCCGTGTAGGAAAGCTCTTCTTCGTCGTCTATATGCTGCATTGCATGCAAATGTCTCAGACTAACCAATTTCCTCTCGGCAAGGTGCATACCATCAGTAAGAAATTTCGATGAATCGTTTTCTTGGAAAAGCTTTGCGTTGGCTGCCAACATCTCACAACACTGCCACACGGTGTAGGGGTTTGATACAGCCATAGCATGAAAAAGACTTTCAGCAGGAACAACAGAAATGACACTCTCAAAAAACGCCTTAACGTTTGAGTATCTTTTTGATAGTAGATCCCAGTCATCTTTCCCGTCATCACCACACGTAATGCGACGCTCCAAAAGAGCACTCATGTAAGCCAGTTCAATAACCTTGGATGGACTGAGTTTTGCCATCTGTTCTTGTCTCTTGGAAACATCGTAAGGCTGAAAAGATTTAGGGAGAAATGTTTAACTTCTTATTAACCGGAAGCGTGGTCATTACGGAAAAATATTGGACCGGAGTCTTGATAGTACGGACCGAGCTCTGCGGATTCGGTCCGTACATAAAAGACCCCGGTGTGATATAATCCGGTAATAACTTAGCGAACAAGGTTGAAAAGAGGTTTATTATATATTTTTTTTTTTCAACATGCAAAATATACTGATAAAAACATATTACCTGCGTGTAGCGTGAAGAGTTAGTCGTCACGCGCTTTTGCAGGCACGGAGCGCAAAGAAAGTCAGTTTGCTGCGAATTCCCGAATAAAAATCAATAATTTAGACATTTAAATGAAAACAATGAGCATAAAGTTGTCTTCTTTTTTTTTTTTTGCTTCGTGCAGTAAGTCTTCCCTACAGAGAGTCGATTTTTGGCAGGAAAATTTCCTAGTTGCTTTGAAGGCAAACAAACCAAACGAAGATACATTTTACAAAGGAAAAACAAAAACAAACTGCTTATGACAAGGTTAAATCTTTTCTTCGATGACTTTAAGCAGAAAAGTAGACGAATAAATAAAAAACCACTAAGTCATTGGCAAAAACAAGCTCTACAAACTAGCCGATGCAGCCGTAATTTGGACATTACGGGAAGTAATGACTGGTCCATGCAGAGCGTCTCAGTCAATCAGAACGCACCATTTCACTGGAAGTAGCGCTAGCCATATAATAAAGGCTGCAAACGTACCTGCTTATAATACTCTTTCTAACAAAGCAGTAGAAAAATAAATGTGGCATGAAAGCGAAAAAAGTATAATTGTTACCGTGGTACGACCCGGTACGTCTCTTCCTTTCATGTACTTGGGATCTTGAAAGTGCATTTTTGGTCTTACGTTCACCGTATCGACATAGGCAAGGTGTGCATGCCCCATGTTTATTTCAACAATAGATTCTGTGCTCTTAGAAATGTCGACAGGAAATTTTACAGCTGTAGCCTTCGTCTTTGGTGATTCCTTGCCATGATCATCCGACAATGGTTCTACTCCACGAATTGTTACCTCATGAACAAACCACATGTCCTTTCCATTGACTTTGGCTACCACCTCACCACCAAAATTTTCAAACTGGACTTCTTCAATCACAGGAAGAATGTCTTTCGGCTTCTTCGTATCACCAGATTTCAGATGTTTCAGTCCCATTGGATATTCGTTCACCAAACAATGCCGGACATCATTGTCGTACCGTTCTATTCTATGCTAAAAAAGCATTTTTGAGATTCATTTTCAGTAGTCTTCGGGAGAAAAAGTCCTACTTAAATATTGTCTAGATTGCTTGTTTATACAGCTTTTCATGGACAGATTACCAGACACAAGTATTGCTTGAATGAAGATACAGCGAGTGTTGTCGTTTGATCGAACACTGGTGGAATCCTTCAACGGTCTACATGGAATCTAACTTCATTAACCCTTTCAGTGCGCGACGAGTAAAATCGTCTGGCGTTGGCCAGAGTGAAACAATACAAGTCTTATCCCGCTGGAAAAGAGTTAATACAGCCTTCTCAAAGCGGAGTAGACTTGTTCAACATAAGAAACAGAGCACTTCTCGGCGTTTGTTTACCACGTCTTCATTAAACCCTGTCCTACCCAGACGCTTCCCTTTAATAAGTAAATTAATCTGGCGTTAGCCAGAGTGAAATAATGAAACCAGTCCGGACAAAAGGGAGTTAGTAAGCTGGGCTTAATTCATTATTGTCCAGACGTCTCCTTTTGGCGAGTAAAATAACCTGGCTTTAGCTAAAGCAAAACCGTCTGGGATTGACCCAAGTAGAGTTGCCTTGAAAAATTTTTCATGATAATCTGACACTGCCGAAGTCAACTGAAAAATGTTGACTCGAGCGGGATTTGAACTCGCACCTTCGTTATACCGGTCCGCAGCCCTACCTGTTGAGCTATCGAGTCTACAGGGATTAGAAGCGAGTTTTAACGCGACAATTTAACGCTATCCATGAGAGGATATGCAGTGTTTCAATTCTATTTCAGAACCATTCTCAGAGATATACATAAGGAGAAACTTTTCGTGATATTATGAAAAGTTAAAATGAAACCTGTCCACATGGATCTCCTTCTAGGGAGCAGTGTCACCTGGCGTTAGCAAGAATGTATTGATAAAAGGCCAATCTGGGCAGAAAAGAGTTAACCCTAACCTAGGGAATTTATCATAGGAAGAGAAGTAACAACTGTTAGTAAATTGCAGCTAAGTTATGTCCGACTTCCTAGATTTTTATCGGGTAGCTCACAATCTAAGAGTGTTGTGCTTCAAAACTTCCATCACAGCAGTTCATATTTCATCAGCACTAAAATAAGTTATGAAATTAACTTACGAATTCAATTTCACAAATAAAACCACATTAAATAACCACAGGAATCGCTTGTGATCTAACTCAGAGTTTTCAATTCGTTTAATTGTGTTGGTTAACTTTCTTCATGCCCTTACCCCAGGAATTTTGCTAAAAGTTTACAGTGCCATAGTTAGTGGGAGGTAGGGGGCTACTGCTCCCTTTCCCAAATGAAGGAGGCAAATCAAACTGGTAAATTGAAGATATATTCTGAGCACTTATTTATGTTGGAAGGTTACTGTGTTTGTATACAGTTACCTTTTGAATACATATCTAATGAAGAAGACTGTAAACAATATTCCAGTCTTTAGACTTCAAAATTTTCTAGTGTGGCCATGCCCGAGACCCCCGAGAGGACTACATCTTTAGCTTTTTGGACACTGCTTCCCCCCATTGCTAAAGATCTAGCAATGGTTAAAAAAAACTAGTGTGGAACCAGGTTAATCTTCAAATTTAATTTCAAACCACCACCTTAACTCATGCCAGATTATTCAGTGACCACAGACCTAAATCCACGTTTACACTGACGGCCTAGGCCTGGCCAGGGCCAGACCTAGGTAAACTGGATCCGTTCACACTATACTCTGAGGTCAAACTGAAAAGGCCCACTTTAGCCTAGAAGGTTCAGTGGTTAAACAAGTCAAAAAATTGAAACAAACTTTAAGAACGGCATATTCGCAATTTTTTGCCAGGTTTTACCTCTTGCCTTTGTAAACAAGAAAAGCACGCTTCGTCAGGAGAGATATTTCGTGCAACTGAAACTTGATTACACCAGATTATTAAGTGGCTGTAGCAGCAAGCGATCCGAAAACGGAAAATCTGTCATTTGATTGGTTCATAAGCGGTCTGATATTTCGGACCAAGCCTTGCTTGTGTCGAATAAAGATTAAAATCATGAGAAAAGGTGAAGTTAAAATGTATTACGAACAATAAGAAAAGGAAAAGTAACTATGTAGAGTGAAGTTGGTGAACAAATTCTACCTGAAATGATGACAGAATTGAAAGTTCTTATTTGACGCTCTGTACCTTAGCCCTTGTCAATTACATCTCAGTGTGGTCATATGATGAATTACCTGTTGACCTTGCTTGTTCGGTCTGTACTAGTGAAATATCGGACCTCTGTTTTTGCACGGATATCTCACTAATACAGCCCTCACGCTCGGTCAATAAGTAATAATTGTTTTGAATGCATTTGCGATATTCGTTTCAAAGCATAAACAGAAGCTTGGTCTCATCGCTCGTCAATAAGACCTAAATTTAAAGAATGCCGTCGTTTAACACTTTCCAGTCCGAGATGTTTCCCATTGATACGTTAACCTGAGTAAAATCAAAAACTCGGATAAGGATCGAAAAGAGTAAATGAAGTGATAACCCAATAAAATTTCCCTTAACTTATAACCTTGGGCCAGGTAAAACGAGTTCATCCTGGCAAAATTTAGGCCTAGGCCAGCAACTTTTGCCAGTATGATTTTAGTGGCCTACGCCTGGTAAAACCCGTTCACACCATCAAAAATCTTGGCCCAGGTCAGAGTTAGGCCAGGCCTATGCTGCTTATGTGAAAGGAGTTTAAGATTAGGTGATCAATTAAGCTATCTATCTCATTTTTTAGATCGCCCATGAAAACATGATAACTGAGTTTTATCTTCTATTTAGTAATTAAACTGCGATCAAGTAAAAAGCAAAAATTATTTGAAATGTTAGTAATCAATCGATTGCAATAGGGAACCGAACTTTCTTACAAACCCTAACAGACCTCATTCGTAAATGGAGCCTCAGTGCCGTACATAGGTGGTAATTTGCCCTGGACAACTTCAGTTGAGAGCGCTCCCTCGGCCCCTTCTAACGCACCCCAAGATCCTTAAACTATAGTAATTGTATACTGGTACTAACGGTTTTTGACTAAGCAAGGCACCTCAGCAGAAACAAGTGTTTTTTGTGCGTATTGTATTTTAGTTCTCACAACGAGATTAAAATTCATAATACGCACACAGTGATTTAACATTTTGTTGAGCTTTGCAAAATTTTTTTCAATCAAGTAAAAAAGACCTTAAACAGTCCGATTTTTGTTTCTGTAAATGTCGCCCCAAAAAATTTTGCGCCTGGGACAAGTGCCCCAATGCTCCCCCTACTTGTTACGGCATTGTGGAGCCCTATCCGATTTTTTTTTGTATAATCATCATTTAGCCCCCTCATCGTCGTTTGAGACCAAAAATTATTTTGAATTTTGTCACAGAACGAGGCCGGAGGAGAGCAATTGATATGCTCTCACAAAGATATAGTGTACCTCTTGCGAATAAGCTCTATTTCTTACTATATTTGGTAATGCCGTTTTACCGGTGCACACTCTTTACAGCGGCCTGTTTTGGCCTTAAGACAATCGTGTATTCAAAGAACTTGCATAAATACACTCACAGTACTTACGATTAGCATACTTACATTGATCAAATAATCTTTATAATATTCCGTTATTTCTTGTGGCTGAAGCGTCAGTTCATCATTTGCACTGTGATCAGCATAGACGGTGTATTTGGGTTCTTTTGCAGGGTGTAGAATAAAGTACTTACCAAAAATATCAAACAATGGGAGAAACATCCTTTTAAATTCATTACTTGCGTACTGGGGTATGGACATGTGCTGTGTCACATGCTGTATCAGCATACTCCAACAAACCCCCTTGAGAAAACATAGACAGTTATGGGTTTAGCAGCTTAGTGGAATGCGACAGATAAATAGTATTCTCGAACTAGAAATACGAATACGCAACCACCCTTCGCCCAGCTTTCTATCATATTCCTTGAGAATCCGAACAGAGTTGGCGAGTTGCAAAGTTTGTTAAAGAGCCTAAAATTTACATTTAAAAGACAAGTCGCCATTATCATAACTGGAAACTAGAAAAGGTTAAGTACTAGCCGAAAGTCGTCATGAAGCGATGGAAATTCACAGTTACAACTGACAAATTACCAAGAATCTTTTATTCCCCCCTCGGCCACTCCATTCAGACCCTCTTACTTCGGCAATCTACTTGAGTAGGTGAAGCATTAAAGACTCTAGTTTAATTTTCATGGAAATTGCCATTAAAACAAAGGAGAAGAAACAAAATTAAGAACAAATTTAAAGCAAAAAATAAAGCAACAATGCCTTGGACTACCAGGCCACTGACACATCCCAACCAAAGTCAATTTTTTTGCAGAATCATTGTTGATTATCATATTCAAGTACACCTTTTGCTGTTCATTACCAGAAAACATACTATCATTAACGCAAACCTCAAACTCATTAACGCGAAAATAAATGTACATAAATAATAATAATGTACATTCATTTTATTGAATTGACATCATTAACGCTTTTGTTACGTTCAATTAAAATTTTTTTCCATAGAAAGTGACATCATTAGCGTAGATACGTTACCATTTGCATCTAAGGGCAATCTATAGCGCGAACAGACTACCATTAACACCATTCTACTATACATTAGGGAAAATAAAATTTCAATTGCGCAAGGTATTTCTTCTTTCTGTTGCAGGATCGATTTAAGGTTTTATGGAATTCCGACATGTATAAAAGGTAAAGGAATAAAACTCATAATTCGTACCTAAACTGAATTCGGTTCGACAGTTCGAACCTCTTATTCCGCCAATATGTCGATGACTGTTTCGCAATTTTTTGCTCAGCTGACCATTTTGTCACTCGGCTGAGCCCTTTCAAGACTATCTTAACTCACAACATTGAAACATGTTTTCAAGTGAGATAGAGAATAATTTTATTCTTCCTTTCTTGAACGTCTTAATTGATCGTACGAACGGCTTTCAACCTCTGTTTATCGGAAGCCCACGTTCACCGGTGTGTTTACAAATTCTGATAGTTTTATTCCCCTATCTTGTAAACGTGGTCTCGTCTGTACCTTTACTAAACCTTCTGCGATCATTTTTCCATCAAAAGTAACCTTCATTAGCATAGATAAGCAATCATTTGCATCAAAGGGCATTCAACGGTGCCAACTTTATTTATTTATTTATTTGTTTATTTATTTGTTTATTTATTTGTTTATTTATTTATTTATTTATTTATTGATTTAGTGATTTACTTACTTACTTATTTATATGAACATATTTCTACAGGATTATCTCGTCAGTCACAAGAACTGCTATTAATGAGGGTCCTGCAAACAGTAAAATAAAACCTATATAAAAACAACAATCTAGTAAGAATAAAAGGACAAAAATTACATTGTTTGGAGTTTAACTTTTCATAAAATCATTAAAAATCTTGACTCCTTTATAATAAAACGCATGCTTAGAATATTTCAACTTAACTTTCTCTAATTTTAAGTTATTACTTTTCCTGGTATTATGCTCATGAATGTCGTTACGTCTGACCTTGAAATATCTGGACATGTACTTTGATAATTTGTCGTCAATGCATTTCTTAACCAGATTTTAGACATAATCACCCTTCTCTCATGAAGTGTTTCCCAACCAAGTTTCTCTAAAATATCAACAGTAGATAGTGTTCCTGACTTAAAATACACAATTTTGCTTGCTCTTCTTTGTATTTGCTCCATTTCATCATCATGAACGAACAGTAACACCGTTCCACTATACATCAGGGAGAACAAAATTTCAATCAATCAAGATGTTTGTCCAGCCTATTGCAGGGTCGATTTAAGGTTATTGGGAATCCCGACGTATATAAAAGATAAGGGAATAAAACTATCATAATTCGTACATACCGTATTTACTCGATTAAGCGCCTCCTCCGATTTAGTGCTGCCCCGATTAAGCGCCGCATATTAGAGCAAAAATACTGAAGAGCGCCGGTCTCGAATAAGCGCCGCAGCAATTTTCCGTTTCGCAAACGGTCGTTGCCAACCAGAACGGTCGATACCAACTGAATATCCTTACGTTGCCCTATGTGTACCCTCAAGTCCTGTGCACTATTTACCACCTTAGCCTTAGCACCCTGACTCTATTGAGTTGCATCAACCAGAAACAGGCTCAAAATGTTTTACCTGATTTCTTTCCTTGACTTTGAATTCAACGACGGATTATCTTGGGTCACCTAAACCTAACCGAAACCTTAACCTAACCGTTTCAGTAGCAGCTTTCCCACCTTGCTTATACCCTAACTTGACCACTAGTCGCTTAATTACTCTAATTTTAACATTATGACTATACGAAAAACTCGAAGAAAATAAAACACTGCAGAATCCGAGTAATGAATATACGAGCACAGCAAATAGCTTTAAACAACATCACGGAAACATATTATTTTAGGAAAATTTAATAACTAACGTTTCGTTACATGTTTCGTAACATCTTCAGAGTGAATAATTACAGAGTGTATCGGCATTTTTATAGCTAGACTATTTACAAGAATAGAAAGTGACAGGGAGTGGAGCAATAGAGTAAAGTGACATGAAAATAGAGAGTCAGAATAAATCAAGTGTGAGATCAAGTGTGAGTTAATGAATTGAGAGAATAGACAACTAAAAAAGGGCTAATGGAAAGGAGCGGATGTTGGCGTTAAGAGGTTTCATTTCGGAAATTAATAAGGTTTTACGTATGAGGGCATCAAACTGATTGGAACAAATTTAAATTGTGTCTCCCGCTTCCAATCAATTTGATGCCTTCATACGTGAAAACTTATTAATTTCCGAAATGAAACCTTCTCTTAACGCAAACATTCGCTCCTTTCCATTAGCCGTTTTTTAGTTATCTATTCTCTCAATTCATTAACTGTCACTTGATCTCACACTTGATCTCACACTTGATTAACGCTGACTCTCTATTTTCATGTCACCTTACTTTATTGCTCCACCCCCTGTCACTTTCTATTTTTATAAATAGTCTAGCTATAAAAATGCCGATACACTCTGTAATTATTCACTCTGAAGATGTTACGAAACATATAACGAAACGTTAGTTATTAAATATTCCTAAAATAATGTTTCGTGCTGTTGTTTAAAGCAATTTGCTGGGCTCTTATATTCCTTGCTCGGATTCGATTTCCGCCTGTTGTTTCATTAGCAAAACACAGCAGAGTTCAAAAAAACTACTTTGAGTGCCAAGAAAAAATAAACCAAAAACTAACTTGTATTTGTTACAAATATTAACCCGCTCGCTACCGATTGCTCTTGGTCTCACTAATCGGTATAGTACGTTTGCAAGCTTGGTTGATGCTGGTTAAAATTGGGAATATGTAAAACATCTCGTCATTTAGTGAGGATCCTCAGAGTGCACTTGGGGAACCCGAAAACACTTGGTTGGCGTCGACCGTTTTGGTTGGCAAAGACCATTTACGAAAGGGAAAGTAGCATCGCCACATTCATTCACATTGCGTCGTGCAGTCGTCCCTTTTGTAAACGGTCTTTGCCTTCCCTAACGATCTTTGCCATCCCAATATTTTCGGGTTCCTCTAGTGTACCCACCGCACTCTGACTTCATCAAGTCACATAAACAAGAAACAACTCAAAATCTTTGACCTGTTTTCTTTCCTTGACTTTAAATTCAACGACGGATTATCTGGGTCACCTTACCCAAACCGAAGCCCTAACCTAACCGTCCCAGTAGCGAGTTTTCCGCCTCGCTTACATCCTGACTTGACCACAAATCGCTTTAGTTTTTACCCTAATTTTAACATTTTCACTATACGAAAGCTCAATGAAAGTCAAACACTGTAGCGTAAAATAAACACATTAAGTGCAAAAAACGAAAGAAATAACTAGAAAAACCCGAAATTACCACGGATTCGAACCCTTTTGGCAACGACCACCATTGGTTGCACAAACCACTACTGCAGGCTTGCAGGCTCAGTCGAACCTACCAAAATTGGGAATTTAAAAAACATACCATCATTCAGTGAGAGTCCTTAGGGTACACTTGGGGAACCTGAAAATATTAGGATAGCAAAGACCGTTTGGGATGTCAAAGACCGTTTGGGATGTCAAAGACCGTTTACGAAAGGGAAAATAGCTGCGGGGCTTAATCCAAGCATTATTAGACTGAATTATTAGGGGAGCCAAACTAAAACAGCAAGTGTGGTAAACTCAATCCAAACCAGCCTCGGAAATTTATTCTCCTGTTTTGCAATGTTTTTCAGTTCGAAGTGGGTATATTTCGTTGCTCTCCCATTTAGCTCTCCAGAACTTTCGCACTGCGCAGTTCCGTCTTGAAGGCCAAGAACTTTGCTGGCACAATCCCAACTTCTCTCTTCCTCTTTCCAGTGACTTGTGCGAAGAGTTTGTGTTCAGTGCTTACTTCTAGAAAGTTCTTCATGAAGCGCGACAATTCTATTGGAACGTGACTAGCAAGCGTCTTCTTCTCGTCCAGCTGTTTCTTAACACGATATGCACCAATTGCGTTATCATCGTGCTCTTTTGCTTCGGCACGCGTATCCAGGTTAAACTGTAGCATTACATCGACATTATAAACATGATGTCCTCGGATAACTGTTTCAAATTCTACTTTAAAGTACATTTTAAACTCTTCTGGTAAAGCCCTGCCATTTTTCTGTTTTTTGCATAGTCCAGGTTTTAGCATATGCCATCAGAGAGAGTTGTTCCCACGCCTGAAATGTTGTCGATTTTTTATCACAACGCAGAATGTTGTCGGGTTTAGTAAGAGCATTTTGATAGTACACGAAGCAGGAGGACAATGGAAGCCTTGAATGATGACGAGATTTCTCGCAAGGGTGTGAAAAGAATTCAGAAATACAGCCTTGAAGTACATGGGAATCGACTTGCTTCTCGCCAATTTTAAGTCGATGAGAGCAGAATACGGGAATGGAGAGCAAAGACGAGTGAAAGCAAAGGTTTGGTTGCGGCTAAAAAAGGAAAACAAAGAAGCAAATTAAGCGGAGGTGGCAGAAAACCGTTAAGCACGAAACTAGAAGTCATGTTGGAATGGATCGACCGCAGGCTGGCTTGCGGTCTAGGGGTTTTATGTAAGCTGATTATGAAGAAAGCTGAAATAACTTATCGCATATGAAGGAAAGCAACAACGTGGATGCTAAGGACTTTAAAGCTTCAAGAGGTGGGTTGTCATGATTTATGAAGCATGAAATGGTTTATCCTTGAAAAGAAAGACCTCCGTTGCTCAACAAGGAGGGAGAATAAAATTTTAATTACGTGTGACAATTGTCCAGTCTGTTGCTGGGTCGATTTAAGGCTGTATGGAATCCTATACTAACATGTATATTTCAAACTGTTAACGAGCTTATGTTTAGAGTACTTTATTAACACGCATCTGGTTTTAGAAAAAACTGTTTTGCGATGGAACTTCGCAGTCAAAGCTTTCATGTAATAGTGCCGCGTACTGCAAGTTTTGATTGCAAAATTATTTTTTGTCTAAGACGTGAAGTTGATGTGTGTTAGCAAAGTGCTGTGAACTAAAGTTGGTTAACAGCTTCAAATAATATATATGGTATGGTTGAAGAACAAACTTTGAAATAACTGTTTGCTACAGTAGTTTCTAAACAAGACCACGTTAAAAGATTAGAGAATAAAAGATTAGGGATCAAAACTCGTAAATAAACCGGTCAACGTTGGCTTCCGATAAACTGAGAGTGAAAAGCCGTTTGTACAATCAATTACACCTTTTGTTGTTCATTACCAGAAAATATACTTTCATCAACGCAAACGCAAAAATGCATTCATTCATGAATCTACATTCATGAATGCTTTTGTCACGTTCAATTAAAATTTTTGCATAGGTGACATTCATTAGCGTAGATACGCAACCATGTGCATCAAAAGGCCTTCTAGAGCGCCAAAACACGACCGTTAGCACCATTCTAGTATACATTAGGGTTAATAAAATTTCAATTACGCAAGATATTTCTCCGGTCTGTTGGAGGGTCGAGTTAAGGTTTTCCGGAATTCGGAAATGTATAAAAGATAAATGAATAAAACGTCATAATTCGTACATAAACTGAATTAGATTCGACAGTTCGAACCTTTTTCATTTCGCTAATATGTGGATGACTGTTTTGCCATTTTCTGCTCAGCCGACCACGTTCTATGTGTTCTTATTCGCAACATAGAAATATGTTTTGTAGTGGGATAGAGAATAAATCTATTCTATATTTCTCGAACGTCTTAATTGATCGCACACACGGCTTTCAACCTCTGTTTATCGTAAGCCCATAGTTTTATCCCCTTATCTTTTAAACGTGGTTTCGTCAGCACCTTCACTTAACTGATATTATAAAATTTTCTCATCATACCACATTTTTCCTGAGAAGTATAATTTCAAGCTGTTAACCAACCTTAGTTCACAGCACTTTGCTAGCACACATCAACTTTTACATCTTAGACAAAACATATTTTGCAATCAAAGCTTACAATACTTGGCAGTACTAGACTGTATGAAAGCATTGATTGCGAAGCTTTATTTAGCCGCAAAACAGTTTTTTGGGGGGTTTTTCTTTTTTGTTTTTTTTCTGGGACGTGAAAGTTGATGTGTGTTAACAAAGTGCTGTGAACTAAAATACATGTTAAGAATTCATTTTGTCCCTGCAATGGACTGGACAAGTGTTTTCAGTTGCATAATTCAATGTTGTGATTTAAGACAGTTCTGAAAGGGCTCATCAGGGCAGAACGTGGTCAGCAGAGCATTTTACATAGCAAGACAGTCAACGACATATTGGCGAGATAAAAGAGGTTCGAACTTTCTAACCGAATTCAGTTTATGTAAGAATTATGATAGTTTTATTCCTTTATCTTTTGTACATGTCAGAATTCCATAAAACCTGAACGTATTCTCCATATAGTATAGTAAATTATTCTCCCTAACGTATAGTAAAATGGTATTAATGGTCGTCTGTTTGTGTCATTGAATGCCCTTTGATGCAAATGGTAGCGTATCTACGCTAATGAATGTCACTTTATATGCAAAAATAAAAAATTTCAAATGAACGTGACAACAGTTTAAATAAAGGTCGATTCAACAAAATGAATCTACTTTCGCGTTAATGAGTGTAAGGTTTGCATTAATGATAGTGTATTTTCTAGCAATGAATAGCGAAAGGTGTAATAACGTCAATTTTTCCAATTTTCACGTTTAAAACAAAAACTTTACCAATAATGACCCTCAGCGGCTTAAGAAATACAAGCAAATCTATTCTCATTATTAAAATTTGTGCCGTGATCAAGCCTTGTGTGAGTTAAGAAATAGAAACTGTTTTGAAATGTTCATATAACCTGATGATAACCTGAGGAGGTTGGGAGAACTCGAAAGCCGCTGTTTACACCCGAGACCGAAGGTCAAGCGTTTACACAGCTGCGTGAGAGTTCTCCCAGCCTCTCCGAGTGTTTGCATCAAGCTATATAACACAACAAAATAGTTCCCATTTCTTTTATACACCTTTCGCTGTTCGTTACCAGAAAATGTACTATCATTAACGCCAACTTCAAACTCATTAAAGCAAAAATACATTCATTTTATTCAATCGACAATTGCTAGCGTAGATACGCAACCATATGCATCAAAGGGCATTCCATAGCGCCAACAGACGACCATTAACGCCATTCTACTATACATCAGGGTTAATAAAATTTCAATCAGACAAGATATTTGTCTTGCGTAATCGAAATTTTATTATCCCTAATGTATGGTATAATGGCGTTGATGGTCTTCTGTTGGCGTTATAGAGTGCCCTTTGATGCAATTAGTTGCATATCTTCACTAATGAACTTCGATTGAATAAAATGAATGTATTTTTGTGTTAATGATTTTGAGGTTGGCGTTAATAATAGTATATATAACTGCAAAAGGTGTAAAATAAGCAAATGACTAAACAATACTAATTGTGAATAAAGAACTTTATTTTCAATATCAAAAGGGAAGTTCTCCTTATCAGTTCGTAAACCAATCAGAGCCTCCCATTCGTGCCAAGAACATTCTGGTGTCAGTAAACCAACCAGAGCTTTCCATTTGCGCCAGGAACAAATTCTGGCGTCAAGCGGCGCTGTGATGTCATAAGCGTGTGTGCATAGCCTGATATAAACAAGGTAACTGACCAGTCACTGCGTGATTAATAGGAAACCTATTGTAATAATTTAGATGTAACTCCGGTAATTTCTAATTACTTTATAATTCAACTCAATAAGATTCAATCTTACGGTCTACTCCAGTTCGCGCCTTGTTAACAGTCAACGGTAAACAAAGTGAAATTCCACTACACGTGACCGCATGTTTCTCCACGTGCTTTTAAATATATACAAGACCTATTTTATAGTATTTAATAGCGTCCCACAGTAATACCACTTGCATCTACGTCCCCATGTAAGATTTTGGTAAACAGATCCAAACAATACTTATCCAAAAAAGGGGTGGGGAGTTTTTCTTATATATATATATGTATATATATATATATATATATACATACATACATATGCGTGTTTCAGAGCTTTTAAATACATGTTTCCGAACGTTAGCTTCATCAATCGTCGGGAAAGGCCAAACGTCGTTCAATATACCGAAACGTTCAAACCAAATCTGCGGATAGACAAAGAAATGTCAAGGATTTAAAGCGCGACAGTTCATCCAGTTGTTCGTCCGAAAACTAAGACGTTAGGTAACTTTTCCTTAAACCTTTGTGGTGGCCTTAATAAACTATGAACATTGGAAAAGTGTGGTTTGACGAACACGGGCTATGGGAATCTTGGGCATTATTTCTAAAACTATATTGTTTTAATAACATTATCTGTGACTGTTGTAACAGTTTAATGTCGGTTGCAATTGCCAATTTAAATAATTTAAACGCTACACTCACCTGAGTGGACTCTTCCGCGGTTTCTTTCAAAAGCTTCGGCTTTTGTCGCTTTTAGTCTTCTGTCTTTACGGACCCTTTCGGCTTTTCTCTCATCAGTTTCAGTTTGTTTTCGTCCACGCCGGTTTTCCAATAGTTTTTTTCCACTGGCATTCATTTTCTTGTTCTTTTTCCATAACGATAAGCGTTAGTTACTCATTTAGAAAGTACTTTTTTTCCCTCTGAACGTTGTTCATCCTTTTTTCCCCCTTCTTGAATTTTTAGTTTATGTACAACTAAGCAATGGACCTTACCACACCAAATTCTTTATTCTGTAATTAACTCAACATAAGCGACGAATGCTCTATTTACACGTTCGATATTAGAAGAGCACAAGTTTACCGCCAAAATATCGTAGTTGATACAGATAGCCAGAGAATGTTGGCCACAATTTCATCTGTTATCGTCAAGTTGAATTTGAACGCCTGCCGCTTCCTAGTTGCCCTTGCACCAGACCCCAGATCTGCAAACTGCATGTTTGAGTGAACTTGATTCCCATGTACATATACCTGTATATAAACATAGCTACGCGCTGAGAAATTTTGCTCCACTAGTCACCTGGCATGCGAATGGACTCCACGCACGTCGAGATTAATACCCTCGCCCACTCGGGCCACGCGCCACGCTTCGGTAGTGAAGGAGAAAATGTTACAGACCCTGAGATCGAGGTCATTCTCTTGAAATAAATATTCTCTGACAGTAAACTATATATCCCATTAGCACAAGTTTCTCAATTTTCATCTGCACGAGTAGACTCCCAATAAAGTTAAAATATAATCCAAGACACTGGACTAAAATCAATTTTTACAATGTTCTGTAGATTAGCAGGCTACAGTTAGGTAGTTCCAGCGGTACATGAAATTCCATCAGAGCCTACAGAGCATTCATTCTCTAAAACTTATATAAAGAACAAAGAAAGCCCATTTATTTGGTTAAAAGAAAATTAAACCAACTTATACTTACAACTGAGGCTGGTAGCACGGCCATTGCCATCGTTTGAACAGGTACTTTAACAAGATCCACGACAAGTTCGAGCAGTTTGTTCTTCAAAGAAGACGTTGCACAACAATCATTAAGAAGTTATGCAGAAGGGTAGATAATTATCAAAGGGCAACTGAGTAGAGGACGTGAGAAGTTTAGAATAGACAAAAAACAGTAGACGAGAACGTTAATGTAATGTTCACGGCTTGCTAGATTTCTGTATATATGATAAGTGATATGATATGTCATATACACACATACAATAAAGGAGCTGATTGGGCGGTCCTTTTATAGCATGGGTACAGTTGTTCTACGATGCGTGGGAGGAAGCCTGGTGAGTCATTACTCTTTTTCTTCACACTTACGATGGTTGTTTGATACGGTATATAATTGTTAATTTTATGGTGTCATTTTGATTTTTGTTCAGCAAGACGATTGTTGTATGTTTGTCAGTCAATTGAATATAATTACTGTAGAGTTCACCTCAAATCGAACACACGCACGGCGTTGATCGAGTTGGTTGCAAAATTTTATTAAATCTAATAAAGCTAATCATGCTCGCTCAAGTCTTAAAAGTATGTCCCAATCGAATTGGTTGTTTAGTGGATTAATTTATGAACTGGTTAATTGTTAATTATAGCGGCGTAAAAAGAGAAGCATTCCGATCTTTCTCAGACAATGTATTGTGCAATCTTAGCACGGTATATCGATCGCTGATATTACTGCCGGCGCAAATAGCAAGTACGCATGAGCAGGTCAATCTCAGCACAATACAGTTTCAGACTGCTACAGCGGCACCTTGAGACGAGTTCTGATCTTTTGTTCAATGATTATAGGGATTGTTTCTCGGCTTTCGTAATCCAGTGTTTTTCTTCGAGACAATAATTGCATCACCTTCCTCTATTTCTGTACACTGTGACACGCTTTATCACTCACCAATCGATCTTAAAAAGCCGATTCTTGAGCTTAAGGTTCCAAACGTGTTTTGAGAGTTGTGTTTTGTTCGAGTATGTCTTGTCTTGGAAAGATTTACAATGGTTTCCATATGGTTCTTTGAAAGTATTTGCTGTCCTACTAATGTACTGCTTCGATTGTCCGTCATCAGTTGTCGTTACGTTTGCTTTATAAACAAGGCTGTTTGTAAAGCATTTGCCTATTAAGCGCCATGTGTAAAAATATTATTTCGCTAATTTTACGGTGCAGTTTTTCATTATTTACAAATAATCACAGAAATTTACTGATTCTTTACAAACAATCATTCTAGCACATTTCGATTGTTTTTAAACAAACACTATTCACCAAACGCTTCTTTATAAACAAACATTTCCACCAAATGCTCATTTATAAACAATCAAACTCTAGCAAATGCTTCTTTATACATAAGCATTCTTGATCGAATGCTTATTTGTAGAAATCACATTTTAGCGGCATCACTTTTCTTAAACGTGATACATTTATTAGTAAACGATCCACTTTGCAGTTTTGATGCAGTTGCCAGTCACAAGAACGAGGAAATTCGCTTATTTACAAATAATCAATTTGCACGTGTAAATAATGCTTATATGCAAAGAAGAGGTTGCTTATTTGTAAATAAGCAGTTGCCGCTGGTCTGTTGCACAGTCTATGGTTTGGAAATTGGACGTTATGTGCAATTTACATGCGCAGTACCTACGACACTACACGTGACCTCGCCTCCCGCCGCTTCGTCGTTAACGCAAATTTGTCATCGTATAATAAAACAGCGATTTTGTCGTGGTAACAAATTTAAACACGGTTTTCAAATACGTTGATACCATGGTAATTAGTAATTTACAATAATGTAAGAGAAAATGAAGATGAAATATACGCACTAAAGGGGTATACACAGTTACCAAAGACTGTTTGACCGTTTAGTTCTTAAAAGAACTGTATGAAACTTAAAGAGGTAAAATTCTACGTAAAGAGTAGGCCTAAAGAATTAAGAAAGAGCACGATGCATTTCGGCAGACCACTTATCAAGTGCTATACGTGTGCTGACTAAAGAAACAAATCACCTGCTTATATAGTCTCAAAAAAACTGATGACATCGACCCAACGGTATGCGGGAGAGTCAAAATAGGGATAGTTGGTAAACAAATTCCTTTTTCCGGCACAGATCCGGATCATTAAATTTTATGCAGATAGCTTCTATCACTTTCAATTGAAAGGCGGAACGGCATTTGTAAAGAATTCTAAAATTATCGTCTGAGTAGGTTTCGGCGCAAGACCTGTTAGACAGGTGTTTGCCAACAACTGAATCGCAACTGATGAATTGACTGAAACGGCCATGTCGTTCTGGTTGTTGACGTGATGGCTGAGTTTTATTTCTAACGACACTAGGAACATGTTGTTTGACCCTATCACCCAGTCTCTGATTAGGTCTACCCACACAGGGAGATCCACATTCGCATTTAAATTGTAAACAACACAACTTGATGAAGAAGCAGGTAGAGACTCTTTGTGGGTGGGTGGGAGGATAGTTTTCGTCGAAAGATTTTCCAACAAATCTAGCGACAAAAAATGTTTGTTCAGTAATTAACTTGATCGATTGTACAAAAGTTTCGGAAACTTGTCCTATCCATGGAAGTTTTAAATAGACTGGACATTTAGCGGGTCCAATTGGTTTGTCTTTTTCGCTTTGATTAAAAGCCCTATCAAGTATTCTTGTGTGGCAAGTATTCTTGTGTGGCAAGTATTCTTGTGTGGCAGAAGTGAGTAATTTTGATTCAGACGAGTTAGGAAGGATTGTCGCGAATGCCATTTCGAATCTTTTGAATCGTCCCGGTCAGAATAGTGAAAATTCCGCGTCCGCGAGGCTCTTCGTATACAAACAACATCTTTGCTCCAGGTCTTCGTTTGCCCAACACTGCCTGAAGTACGTCGTTTTGACGCGGACCGAGCTGAATTAAAAGCCGTCGACGAATACCGTATATGGTCGATTAAGCGCCGCGGCGCTTATTTGCATTTTTCCAGTTAAAAATGCGGCGTTTATTTGAGAGCGGCGCTTATTCCAAAGACGGGTAAAACATTTAGTGTAATATATAGAGAATAAAGAAGGTACGTATTATTGTCGGGCACGTCTCTATAGAACTTTCAAGTCTAACTGATTATTTTCTGAAGGCGGACGAATCAAATAGCGTCTTAGCTGAAGTTACGGGGAAGAGAAAGCGCGAGGTTGGGCTGGTGGTTCCCGCAAAGTTTACAGGATACACCTTATATCGACGACATGCACAGGTGTTAGACTCAGAGTTAAGCAAGAAGGAGGAGAAATTTATACACCAAGAATTATTATACGAACCCAGTTGTAAGAGATATCCTACATTAAAACTTTAGAACTCTCGAATTGGTCGTGATCTCCTTTCACAATCATGTTATGATATCTCGGTGCAGCGTTTATTTATAAATCCTCAAATTGGCGCCGCGGTGCTAATTCGAGAGCGGCGCTTATCAAATTATTTTCGGTAAAGATGCGGCGCTTATTCGAGAGCGGCGCTTATTCGGTTAGCGCCGCTTAATCGATTATTTACGGTAAGGCTGGTAGCGTGATGGCAACCTTGCTTACGTCGTAGTGGTTGTGTGATACGGCGACAATTGACTGCCGCTGTGGTCTTGTGCCAGTCTCAGGCTGCAGATTTAGAGGATAAAACGTGTTTTCAAGCTTCCATATCCGTAAATAGTAAGAAATAGTGACGGCAACTGACAGAAAAATTCCACTGACACACGATACTTACCTGACCCTGAGGGTTTCGCGTTCGTGTTGCCGTGGGCCTCGCGGACGCGGAATTTTCACTATTCTGACCGGGATGATTCAAACAATTCGAAACGGCATTCGCGACAACCCTTCCTAACTCGTCTGTATCAAAATTACTCACCTCTGCCACACACGATGACAAATTTGCGCTAACGACGAAGCGGCGAGAGGCGAGGTCACAAGCACAAAAATCACAGCTCAAACGAATCAAAAAGTTGTCAACTTCCTGTATGCCAACTTTGATTTACGTAGTGGCAATCACCGACCGTGTAGAAAACCAAACGACAAACCACAGTACATCAACAACCACTGAAACCATCCCCCATTAATACCTGAAACACCTTCTATCAACCGTGCGCAAATGAAATTCTGTCCACTTCTTTCACCATACAACGCATCATTTCAATCAGCAGCACCACTACACAATGACGCCATCAAGCGAAGTCTCTTCAAGGAAACCGTCCACTATACACCTGACAAAGCAAGCAAAAATGGTTTAACTAAAATGGTTTAACCACCCATTTAGTAAAAACGTCCAAACAAACATCGGTCGCATTTTTCTTTAACTTGTCGGCAAACACTTCCCACCTTCTAGCGCCCTTCACAAGAAATTAATCAAAATACTATTAAAATAAGTTACACATGTATGGACAACATGAAAAGCGCCATCGTGAAGCACAATATTCGAATCCTCTCAAACGTCAACCTACCTCACGAAAACAACGACAATTGTTACTGCTGAAAAAGAATGCCCGCCAAACGGCAAATGCCTTACAAACAGCCTCGTTTATAAAGCAAACGTAACGACAACTGACGGACAATCGAAGTAGTACATTGGTAGAACAGTAAATACATTCAAAGAACCGTATGGAAACCATTGTAAATCTTTCCAAGATAAGACATAACTCGAACGAAACACAACTCTCGAAACACGTTTGGAACATTACGCTCAAGAACCGACGTTTTAAATTCGACTGGTCAGTGATAAAGCGTGCCACAGCGCACTGAATTTGTGCCTCGAAGAAAAACTTTGGATCACGAAAGCTGACAAACAATCCTTATTAAACAAAAGATCAGAACTCGTTTCAAGGCGCCACCACCAAAGCAAATTTACCGAATCAAACAACCATCGTGTGAAGAAAAAAGTGATGACTCACCAAGCCTCCGACGCATCGTAGCATAACCTATGCTATAAAACAAGGACCGAATCAGTTGCTTTATAGCCTGCGATGAAGACGAAACTCAGAGTAGCAAACAACAGCATTTTAAGTCTATGTCTAGATTTATTAATATGTATTAAGTAACGCAAAGGAGGAAAAAAATAAATTCATCAGAGATATTTCAATAAGGACATATTAAAATTCAACTTGTCCACGAAACTCAGACAATGTTCTGATAAATGGACCTGGGCTCATGTATCTTTAGATGGAACTCATACGTTTTCTGCATTTGAAGGACTAAAATGCAGCCTTTGAAGGCAATATTAAACCGGTTTGGATATTTCACGATTTTCACCATTTGCAAGTAAATCTCTACACTCAAAAAGCATGGAGAACCTGTATGATATCAGTCTGGAGTAAGTTATAAATTTTGTGCAGTTTTTCCGTGTTAGTTTTGATCTAAAACATGTTTACTTTCTTAGTTCCTACTTAGAAGCAGTTCTCAGAGATCAAGAATATTTTATGCTTGAAAAATTAGGAAAGCCATTTTTGAGTGTACAAATAGAAGCCAAAGCCGTTATAGACGCAACCAAGACTACCGCGCAAAGACTATGTCAAAAGCTTTTGGCGGGAATCCAACCTACGATCCAAAAACTAGTCTAATGCTCCATCGACTGAGCCACGAAGGCTGTTGCCGGTAGACTGGTTGTAATTTCTGTTAATATGATGGTAATTTTGTAATTCATTTTACCTGGATGTCAAACAAATTTGAACCAAAAAGTTTTGGAATGATGTCATCATCCTTCACAATATGGCAAAAGCACTCTTTCCTTGCAGGAATAGATTCTACAAACTCTTTCAGTCTTTTGTCACCAACAGGCGTTATTCCGAATGTGATGCACTTTATGACGGTCTTGAGATAACTTAGAGGTAACCCCCTAAGTTTATCCAACAAAGAAATCACAACCAAAGAAGCAATGGCGCCACCGGTAGAATGCCCTTAAATTCAAGTTAAAAGAAAAAGATATGACAGCTAAATCGATCAAGATTTCCTGTGACGTAATTTTTATGTTTAAGGGAATTTGCCGACATTCCAATACACTATATTTGAGTACCAATAATCTCCGAAAGCTGATACCGATAAAGATAATGGGTTTTCAAAAGTTCTGAAAAGTAAATGGAATGTGGCTGTCAGAAACATTACTTGAAACTGAGTGTCTCAACGGTGGAAGTGAAACAACATCCATGAGTAAACTCAGAAAAACATTGCGAAATCTAGTGTCTTGACGTCATCAGAGCTCCCTCCTATTGTCGTCCAATAACCAGCTGAATGGGAGGGGTAAAGTGACCGCTATGTAAAAATCTTCAAATTTTTATCGTTATCCTCCATGGTAGTTTTGGTGAATATGATCATAAATATAAAGCTTCTTGGTACAATTGCAAGTATACGCACAAACGCTTTCCATGTTCCTATGACAGTTTTATTATGTCAATTTTTGGTGACACGGGAATTCCATTTCAATTCTATGAAATTTGAAAAGCATTTACTTTAAACGAGGAGAGATATAAGTAATCTAGATCATGGGGATACAGAAAATAATTTAACCTATAACTATAAAGAATTTGAATAAATTGTGTATTATATCGAACAAGCTATGGTGTTATACGGCTGGTGTAGTAATCGGGAAATCAATTTCGAAAAAATTTCGTGTTCTAAAGCTTCATATCTAAATTTGCAAGAAAATGCTAATTTTAGGCAATCACCAATTTGGGCGAAACTTGCTTTTGGAAGGGGAAAATACACACACACACACACATACACACACACACACATACACACACACACACATACACACACACACACATACACACACACACACATACACACACACACACATACACACACACACACTTAACAGTCTTAGCAGCTTATACACATTACCGCGTACTAAACGCCGTAGAAATAACTGTCCAACTGGCAAGTATTTTTGTATCGAGCAAACCTCAGTATATTATTTCCTTTCTCCATGCATTTTCACAAGACGTGAAATGAAGATGAGAGCCCAGCTCAAAATTCGGAGATGTAGTGTCATCATTCAGGAATAGACAAAAACACACGAACAAAGTTTAATAGAAGTTCACTGACGTTTCGTTGCCGATGTGCAACATTTTCAAAGTAATTACAGATGGAAATATTAAGATATTTATAATTACAAAAAGTATCACATTAGGATTAAAACCAATGAGAATAAGGGAGGTGAAAGATGAGACGAGACAAGTAGAGGAGACAATAAACGAAAAAGTATCTGAAATGATAAAGGGACTAATCATTTCAGATACTTTTTCGTTTATTGATGAGTTACGTAATTTAAATCTGGACACTAATCACATCTTCATGACCAGTTTTGACATATCTTCACTTTTTACTAACGTCCTTCTCGACGAAACGATTGATATCATTATTTCTAAGCTTTTTCTCAACTCAACCCACCACCTTGGTTTTACTCGTGCACAGTTTAAGGAATTATTGTCATTAGCCGTCAAAAATTGTCATTTTCTTTTTAATGACCACCTTTACGAACAGGTGGACGGTGTTGCCATGGGATCCCCCCTTGGTCCACTGTTTGCTAATAATTTTTTCATCTTTTCACGAACGCACCTGGTTAGACAATTGCCCACCTGAATTTAAACCCTTTCATTTCCGACGATATGTTGATTATTATTTTATTATCTTCAAATCCCCAGACCACGTTCAACCTTTTCTTAATTACTTAAATTCTAAACATCGTAACATTAAATTTACTAGTGAGCCCGAGGTTAACGGGTGTTTACCTTTCTTAGACGTTTCAATTAATCGAATTGATGGCTTCTCTACCTCTGTTTATCGAAAACCCACTTTTACAGGACTTTTTACCAACTTTGATAGTTTTATCCCATTATCGTTCAAACGTGGTCTTATTTACTCATTGCTCAACCGATATTTTAGAATATGCTCATCCTATCATATATTTCATTCTGAGGTCCTTAAACTTAAAGAATTTTTTGTTAACAATGGTTACCCCGTCGCTCTTTTTGACCGCTGCCTAAGTATTTTTCTCGACAAGATCTTTTCTCCTCCCATTAACAATATCACTGTCCCTAAACGTGTTGTCTATTTCTGCCTCCCTTTTACCGGTGCTCATTCTTTACAAATCCGAACCAAGCTCATCAAACTTGTTTCTTCCTGCTTCCCTCAAATAGACCTTCGTGTCGTATTAAAACCTGGTAAACGTCTTTCTACCTTCTTCCAGTTCAAAGACCCTATTCCCAAGTTTCTGAAATCGAATGTAGTTTATCAATTTAAGTGTCAATGCTGCGCAGCGTTGTATATTGGGCAAACACGCCGTCACCTACACACGCGTATTTCAGAACACATGGGAATTTCGCCTTTGACTGGCAAGAAAGTTTCACATCCTTCACGTTCTAGCATTCTTACACATTCAACCCAAACTAGCCACTCCATCTCCTTTCATGACTTCTCTATTCTTTCCTCTTGTAATTTACCCCTTGAATTACTTATCAGAGAAAGGCCCCGTCCACACGTATGCGGATATTTTTTAAAACGGAGGTTTTTTTCTCCGTTTTGGCCTTGCGTCCACACGTAAACGGCGTTTTCGGCAACCGAAAACGGAGGTTTTCGAAAACGCTCTCCAGAGTGGATTTTTTTGAAAACGCCGTTTTCATGTTTACGTGTGGACGGGCGAAAACGGAGGTTTTCGAAAACGATGACGTTGATGATCGGGTCTAGTCTATAGCGGTGCGCGTTTTGTATCTGTTTTCAAGGTGGCGGACCAAAACTGTATGGCTATTTTACTTGGGCTGATTTCAAGTCTAATAGCTAGCATTCAGCTGCATGTTACTATGTTAAACGTTCACGGAGAATATTTGAGAAAGCAAATGAATATTATGAAGATGCTTTCCGTCTCAACGTCGCAAAAAATCGTTTTAAAACGATTAAATAAAAAGCCAGCTAGACCGCGCAGATTCTTGGTAAGGCCAGGACGAACGAGTGCTCGGTTGGACAACTTTGCCAGCCAAACTGTGGTACCTGAAGAGTGGAGGGATCGTTTGGAAGAGCTCATATTACTAGGCGATGCTCATGCTCTACGCCGGGCGCTATCATATTTCCATCGTTTTTGCGTTTACGTGTGGACGGGCGAAAACGATTCGAATACGCTACGTGTGGACGCGAATTTTTTTAAAAACGGAGAAAAAAATCTCTGTTTTTAAAAAAATCTGGATACGTGTGGACAGGGCCAAAGTCTACTCATCAATAAACATAAACCTTCTCTTAATGAAAACATCACTTCCGTTCCGCTTGCCTTATTTTAATTCTCTCGCTCCTCTACTTGTCTCGTCTCATCTTTCACTTCCCTTATTCTCATTGGCTTTAATCCTAATGTGATACCTTTTGTAATTATAAATATCTTAATATTTCCATCTGTAATAACTTTGAAAATGTTGCACGTCGGCAACGAAACGTCAGTGAACTTCTATTAAACTTTATTCGTGTGTTTTTGTCTATTCCTGAATGATGACACTACATCTCCGAATTTTGAGCTGGGCTCTCATCTTCATTTTACGTCTAAGATTTCCGCCCGGTAAATCTTTAGTGAACATTTTCACAAGTTTAAAAAAAACCAAAAAAGTTACCCTTTTCATTAATTTAACGTAAAAACTGTGCTCACCTGTAAATATAACCCTTTTGTTGAGAAAAATTTCTCGAGCAAAATAGCCCAAAGGAACTTTTTCTGCCTCTTCAAAGATAACTATTCAAAACAGAAGTTTTTATGATACATATTAATTACCAAACTCAAAATATTAACTTTAACGACGTGCCATAGCGTATACATATACAAACATATATATATATATATATATATATATAGGTTGACAAATACTTGAAAGAATTATCGAGTGCCTTTAAACCTCGACTTTTTTTAAGACCCAACTGTGACCTATTGCGAAAATGCAACTTTTGGCTTTCCGGCTGGGAATCGAACCCGCGACCCCGCGAATCTAGTGCGATGCTCTGCCAACTGAGCTACAAAGGCCGTTGCCAAGAGCATGGCCACGAGTTCACTATTCATGAGGAAGGCACACCGAACCAGTGAAGAGAACATTCAGAAACATATTAGCACTTTTCCTTCGAATGCTCTTATTATAAGTTGACAAATACTTGAAGGAATTATCGAGTTCCTCTAAACCTCGACTTTTTTTAAGACCCAACTGGGACCTGTTGCGAAAATGCAACTTTTGGCCTTCCGGCTGGGAATCAAGCTCCCCTCTTGCGAATTTGGACCCTAATTATTGCCAACAATATTCCGAAGAAGAGCAATTCGAACATAAGAATCTGGTTGCAATAATTTTATTTTGGAATAATTTTACTTTGGAATCAAACTAAAACGCAGACGTTTCAGGTTGTAATCAAGTATGTCGTATTAGATTTGCGTTGGTTAGTGACTAGCTTAGACTGTAAAAGTTGACCTGGCGTCAATTTTGATTCCTTAACTGAGAGTAAAGTTTAAGCTTGCTTCGGTTAGTTAGAACTTGAGACAGAGCTAGAAGGTGAATGGCTTGGTAGCGAGTGTCGACCACCAATGCTAGGCCACAAACTCTTCAAAATAACGTAATATGTAACTGTGTACAAAGACCATAATGATTGCTTCACTGTGTCGTTTTTCACTTAAATGTGCTACCTAATGTAATAATATTTTTCCTCGTTTCAAGGACTCGATTCTTTTTAAACTAAGATCTCGTGCAGTTTATTTATAATAAGCGTCAACGCTGCTCGGCATTATACAAATATACCAATATACAATTATTGGCAATAGGAAAACGTCGCTGTAAGAATAACACCATAGAAACTGTCAAAATTATTCAACTGTGTGACAAATAGTGTATGATTCATGTCAAAAACGGTATAATCTCTTTTCTAAAATCTATTTTCTACCACGCATAAAATAATTGTTCAATTTGAAACAAAACGAAAAGATCTGACTATTTTTCCACCTCCAGAATGTATTTCTTCCACTTTTGTGACATATAATAATCAACGCAGAACTTACTAATTTTTTCTACCATTCCATTTGGGGAGTTAGGGCGGAGAAGCCTTCGGACTAGGGGGAGCTCGCCCTCTGCCCCTATGCAACTTGTCAATATGTTTTAACTTTACATCAACGTTCTTCACGTTTCTCTCATCTTAGGGTCTATTTGCAATAGTTTAGAGGTTTACAGGATTTGAGTAACATTTTCAGTTTAACTTAATGACATATTTAAGCAAGCGTTATGCCCGATACGATTGTTCTCAACCATCCAACCCGTTCCGAAATTGTTCGCCATCTTTTAGTGAAGGTCTACCTCAATTGGCTTGTGTGGCTGTAAGCATTGTGAGCGTATTGTACGGTGAGTCGGGTGACAATTCTCAGCCTCGCGACAGGTCATCGATTAATCATATCACTCCGAAAACCTATTAACAGCCTACAAAAGGCAAAGGGGTGACCAGAAAGAATCAGCAAAGACGAGCATGCAATATGTCTCAATGTTTTGCAAAGCCAGACGGTACATATTGCGAAATTTTGCAAGTTTGTGAAACATAGGTTCACAATGCGTACATGTGTCTTCTAACAGTTTGATTGCATGTCAACTGAAGGTTTGATTGTAGATTTGTAGCGATTGAGGTTGTGCTGATACCAACAGATAATTGCTGGATGAGCATAATTCGTAAGTAGGTGAGAGTGTGGAGAGTGGTTTCTAAGCGTAACGATGGTTTCTTGAGAGTTCTTTAGGTGATTATAGACGGGACGATTTTTGAGAAGGTAAGATATCGTCCCAATGGAATATCTTTAAAATTTATCAACGAATGGGCTGTTGCAAATATCAATTTTTTTGCGGCGCCATGTTGCGTAATAAAATGTCATGTGTTAAAGAATCACAAGAATGTTGGTATTTGCACTGTGCTACGAATAAGTCAATGTCGTACCCAGGGACTGTTGTTGGGAAACAAGTGGCGCTGGTAAGGGCTGAATGTTGCTGCATTACCGGTAACCTGAAGCAAGAAAAATTTCAACATGGACAGTACGTGATAGAACCCGTCCAACCTGTCGGAGTGAACTACAAGGATTCGATAAGAGATTCAGCCCGGAAAGTAAAATTCGTCCTCGAGTTGACGTCATCAGCATTACTAGTACTTAAAATCTTTTTTCACGGCCATATTTAAAAATATTGATGTAAATGTGAAGATATCTTTATATACATTAACCGAAAGTTGTATATTGTTCGAATCCTCTCGGCATTACCAGTTTTTGGGAAAAAAAAATGAATATCTTCGCATATGCACTTTAAAATTTGCTTAGCTCTGTGATGTCAGATATGGGACGTCCCAAGGCCATGGAATTATTATTAACTGGTAATACACCTTTTGCTGTTCATTGTCAGAAAATATACTATCATTAACGCCAACCTCAAACTCATTAACACAAAAATACATTCATTTTATTCAATCGAAATTTATTAGAATAGATACGCAACTGTTTGCATCGAAGGGCATTCTATTGTGCCAACAGACGACCATTAACACCACTCTACTATACATTAGGGATCATAAAATTTCAATTACGCAAGAGAAATATCTTGTCTAATTGAAATTTTCTTAACCCTAATGTATAGTAAAATAGTGTTAATGGTCGTTTGTTGGCGCTATGGAATGCCCTTTGATGCAAATGATTATCTACGCTAATGAATGTCGATTGATTAAAATGAATATATTTTGCTTTAATGACTTTGAAGTTGGCGTTAATGATAGTATGCTTTCTGGTAATGAACAGCAAAAGGTGTAGTCAGCCGATGGGTGCCTTATGTCAATTGACAATTAAAGTGCAATTAAGGAATGCCACACTGTAGGAAAACAGCTCAAATATCTACGAACTTGCTGCGAGAACAGATATGAAAATCTTCAAAAACCTTTTAAACGGTATGACGAGGAAGTTCCACTTTTTATTTCCTTTGACGTAAATCTTTAATGAAATGGACTACAAATAACATCTTCCTCGTTCACAGCCGCTGTTCATACGAAATTTTTTGCGTGAACGGCTGCCAATATTGCTGTTTCCTTTCACAAATTGCGACACATTGACTGATTTCTTGTGAAGAAACAGAAATCGATCCGCATGAAGTAATACATTCCATTATTCCATAAAGCTGTAAACAACAGATTTATTGTAGTTATTTCTGGAAATCTTAATTCAGATTTGGAAATACAAATTGTATTCGAGGTAGGGTGATGACTGAATAAACAGAAGCCACCCAAGTAGGTTGTTTTGGGGAGATTTTGAATGATTGTTGACGAAATTCAAGACGCGAGTATACACGCTAGTTTTTTATTATCTGTCATCACAAAATATGAAAACAGATTTGAGACTGGATTTTCAAGTTCTTTGGAACTAAACCCAGGTAGAATTATCTGACTTGGACGGCTGCCATTTGGGATAGCAAGGCTCCCATGAGCTTTAAATCGCTATATCTTGATAAAAACAAAATATCAGACAAAATTCAGCTAATAACATGGACGGCGGAGGGAATTTTCAAGTGGGGGGCTAACGCTAAAAGTGACATATCTCCATAAACATTTAGTATAATAGCTTTTAAATGCAATTCTCACTAAGTTTAAAATTCCACTGTAGCTAAACAAAGATACAAAATTTCAATGCCTTTTATCTTCATTGAACATTTCAAGAGAAAACAGCAAATTTTTAGTAAATATTAAAACACTATTGTGCACCATGGCATGAAATATAGCCCAACAATCTTTTTTCATGGCTTAAAGTCATCAATTGTAAATGTTCCAAACTTCCTTCGACGATTTTCGTTCAGCGGCACAAATGAATTAGCTACAGAAACTAAGCATAATCGGTCCAATCTCTCTTTATGAGTGTTTAAAATCCAGAGATGGTTAAATCGTGCTTGTAACATGTTCGATCGCTGCCAGGTTTTAATTCTTCGAGCTGTTGAGAAAGATCTCCCTCCCGTCGAACTAGTAGCAGAATTAACTTGGATCAATTTGCAGACAGTAATGACGTTGTGAATAAGCAGTTGTTCGTGTGGCTGGAGCATTTTGACGGCTGTCAAAATGTCTTGGAAACAGTGCGATTCAGTTTCTTTCATGAGAACTCGAAACGTGCATAACTGAGCTGATAAAGAATTGACATCGACATCGGTAGTAAATTTCAAAGCAAACTCCTCCAATTCCTTGGAAGTGTCCTCTCCCTTTACAGCTTTGAGAAGAAGATTCTCTAAACTGACATACACTTTAAAGGCTGGCTGATCAAAACGATCCTTTATAGAAAAAATTAAATGATCAATTGCTTCGAAGTAGATCATCCTGTAGTGGTCACGGGCTGTTTGTGGATACGTTGGCGCTGCAATCCCAACCTCATAGCGTGCTGGTGCACGTCGTTTTCTTGGAAGAGCTGGCTCTGCAATGACAGGATAGTTTTTTACCTTAATGAGGACTACATCATAAAAGGCATCAAATGACTCTTCATTTCTTATGCTTTGTAATGTTTTTGCTGTAAGATCGGCGAGATGCTGACCTGCAGAAGCAGAAAGACTTGGAGATTGAAGCGATTTTGAAAGGTTATCTGTGTGAGCAAAAAGGCGTGCGCTCAGATTGAGACCAAAGAAGAAATCAAATGTCTTCATTTGGCCATCACAGCCAAGTATTCGCGCTCTGACACAGGGCTCAGCCCTCATTTCAAGACTAACTTTCCAAACTTCAAGAAGTGAAGAATAATTCGCTAGTATGCGGTCGTAGCATGCTGCCGTTACCGTCCACCTTGTGGGACAAAGTTTTAGGATTTCAGCTGGCTTTTCATCTTCAGAATCTTCCTCTTCAATGTTGTCTTCCACACTACCAAGAATTGTTTCTCGTTTGGGAGAAAACTTAATAAGAGTCACCAGTTCCTTGGCAGTACTCATAGTGTCAGATAGCAACTTACAATCTTTCACCACACTTTTTACGCCCAAACTTAAGGAACGTGCATGACAGTGAGTAATGAAAGCTTTAGATTGCAGAGCTAAAATTTGCTGTGCAGTTCCTGATTTTTTTCCAAGCATATTGCCAGCGCCGTCATAACACTGGCCTCAGCATTCATTCAAAGAAAGCTGCAGTCGTATCAGGGCATCTTTGATTACGGATGTAATCGTGTCAGCTTTTATGTCAGGAATCTGGTAAAATCCTATGAAGTCTTCATGAGCTTCAAGGTTCTCACTGATCCATCGAAGGCATATTGTCAATTGTTCATGGTTACTAATGTCAGTATATTCGTCACAAATCAGCGAAGAGTAGTTATTTCTGATTTCACTTACCAATTCTTTAATTAATTGAGTAGCCATTAAAGAAATAATTTCGTTTTGAAGTTCATGACTTGTGTACATCCTTTATTTGGCATCCACCCACTTTGCCAAATCGCTAACATCCTTTGCTCGTAATTTCTGCAACTGAGAAAAATTCGACTCTTTATCACTATTTCCTCGGATTGCTAAACCTTGTCTTGCCAGGTATTGTAGTGATTCAATGATCTTTGCAAAACAACGGTGATTTTGTGCCCTTGTCTTTTTTGCCGTCTCACTTGTCATATCGATAAGGTCACCATGTGTTT
Source organism: Heliopora coerulea (assembly GCA_030142905.1). Classification (NCBI taxonomy): domain Eukaryota; kingdom Metazoa; phylum Cnidaria; class Anthozoa; order Scleralcyonacea; family Helioporidae; genus Heliopora; species Heliopora coerulea. Next base: position 469,045 of record JASJOG010000162.1, read on the forward strand.
TTGAAATGAATACCTCATAGCCAACAGCAATTCTGAAGCACTCTGATGTTTGATGCTCTTTAAACTTTGTTAGTGCGTTTTTCCAGTTTGAGAAACCTTTGGATATGAAGGCCTGTTCCATGTTTTGGGCAGTTCTTAAATTGCCTTTCTTGTTTTGATTAACACAAATGTAACAAAATGCGGAGTCACTCTCTTCATTGTAGTGCAGCCACGGATATTCTTTAAACCAGGAGGCTTGGAATGAACGGCTTTGCTTCCCAAAATTTGTTTTCGGGAACTGAAGATTACTTGGCTGATTTGGTGTGGCTATAACTTCCTTCAGTACCGCATTTTCTGACAGTGTTCTATCTGTATCCTTGTTGATGGATTTTCGCTCTACTTGACTGTTATCTTGTTCGAGTTCAATACTATTATCTCCAGAATTTATTGGCCATGACGCGGTTTGTTCCAATTCTATATTTCTGGTCGCCGTTTCCTTCCGTTGAACCTTAAAAAATCTTGCGATAGACGATTTCTTGGTTGACATATTGCTGTAAAATTCTCAAACTTTGTAAACTTTGTGTTTTTCTCCGGCAATTTTGATTTTCAGCGCAGTTCTATGATCGCAGGCACAGTTGGTGTTCTAATACTTTATTTTATTGAATTATAGTGACTTTCAGTTTGTGCAACACAAAACATCGCCAGTACGTAACATCTATTAACTTTTTACTGCACAGACTAACGGTACATGAAACGTTTTCTCACACACAGTTTTATGTGGTAATCTTATAATTCTGCATGCTTAAATATTTCAGAATACACAAAATTGAAATCAATTTATAAAGTAAGCTCCTGGGAAAAGTGGGGGGCTGAAGCCCCTAGCCCCCGCGACTCCGCAGTCCCTGAATAAGCAACATAAACCCTCTCAGTCAGAAACGTTTATATCCGTTTTTGCCAAGATGTTGAACAAATATTTACTAAAAGAACTCATAAATCGCACACAATTTTGTTAAAAGCACAGGTCAGAAGTCGCTGCCATTAGTAGAGGGACCCAATAAATTTCAATGCCGACAAATATGCTAACGCCATGCTTTTGGGGACACTTTTCGCAAGAACTTCCGCAAGTCAAATGTAATGAGACCAAGCAGTCCAGTTTTATATAGGTCAGCGTGACCGTGCGTACGACGTTGAAAAGAAGAGAATGTTTTGTGAATTTTTTGACACAAGATGCGTCTTAGACTGCCTTTTTCTGTTTCCGACCCGTCGTGCTTATGCCATATTCTGTTTACATTAGTGTATCAACGAAATCATTGTGTTTGCATTGATCGACATTTTGCGTGAAAGATCACGTACCAAACATTATTGAACCAAGCCGTTGTGGCGGCATTACTGAAGCAACATGCTCGAAAATTGGCTCACATATATTGAAACTTTATGAAGGCAAAGGAAGCTTCATCACGTCCTTTTGGTAAATTTCTTATCACTATCATTTATCAAGTTATGTTGTAGTGTATTTTGTTTTGCCTGACGCATGTTGTTAAGTAGTATCAATGAAGGGATGAATTTGTAGTTTAGTTTGCCAAGATGATGTGCTGCTATTTACTCGTGCCGTTGTTATTAAGGCTTTCAAATGACGCTGAAGAAAATCCAGGGCATGTCAAACATGATGAAAACAAGTTTGGGCATAATGCTGGAAAACAATTCGTGGCGGTGACACTAACTTTACTTGTCTGTAATAAAATTGAATATGTGAACCTTTAGGACAAGTCTGTCATGAATACAATATTATTTAATGGCCTTTACAGCTCTATTAAATCTGTCAATTAAGACTTGTTATTACTGACGTACCTGCAATGGTTTCAACTGATAAAAAGAATTTATAGCTTACAATACAATGAGTCAGGTTCTACTGCTTTGTTGACGAGAGCTAACAGTGGCCTTTCTGTGTCTCTTAAACAGGTTTTAATAAGGTATTTTCGAGGTCTTTGTTAAATCAGTAAAGGCCAAAGGTGTACCGTAGAATTTGATTCCAGATAACATCAATCAAGTTTATTCAAATAGTGGTACATTAGCCCCTTGTTATGTTAATTGTCAGTTTGGTTAACCCCATTGAGGGAACAACGGGTCACATTAAAAGCTGATTCTGGCTAATTCCAGATGATTTAATTAAGCAGAGTAACGTGCAACAGATTTAAATGGAATGCCTTGTTCATCTGGATATTGTGATTTAAGTTTTGTGGAAGTTGTTGAAAGCTTAGTACAATATGTTAAGGTTCCTTGTGTGCTCAGGACATAGCTTTACCACTTAAATTAGATAGTATTGCATATCACTTAATAAGGTTATAAAAATGCAGGGTGCATCATCAGTTTCATTCCACAGTCCACCACCTTTAAAATGTAGAGATAATGACCCAAGTAAGTCTGACTAATCAAAAGGAGAGAGATCATTTAATAAATGCAATTTTGCCAGAATTGTGAGATCAAATGATACTGCAGAAGTGGTATAGCAAAGACTGTCATCACCCAGGGACAAGCTTAATTTATGGCACCCCTTTTCCTTCCAATAACGACACGACAATTTTCAGAAGTATGATATTGCCATGGCATTTGCAATATTTTTGTACTTTTTCAAGTTTTGTTCAAAAATTCACTCAATGTTTTAATTTGGCACCCTCTGATTTTGGTACCCAGGGGCAGCTTCCCCTCCCTGCCCTCCACTGCTCTGCAGAGTAGAGGAGAAACAATTGTCAAGGAGACATGATTATAATGAAACTTGTATGTGAAAAAGTAAGTGTAGAGAGCAGAAAAAGAAAGGACTGACAAAGAAAAGTATTTACAAAAAGTTACTTCAACAAAATGAACGTGCTCAATCAAAAGTAAAAACAAGGCAATCTAAATAGCGTGATAATTCAGCAACTGTAAGAGCCAGGGAGTCATTTGAAAGAAAAGGTTGTTTTCCCAATCTGATCATTGCGACAACATGGTTTAGCAAAACCTAGCACAGAGTGAATTAATAGATTTCATATTGTCAGGGCCCTGTTTATATAGTGTACAAATATTTTTTCAAAAATGCACAATTTTTTACAGGTAGGCCTCTTCCCTAATTTTAACCACTGGATCCCACATGATAACTAGTGTTTTGAATGTTATTGGAAACCACACAGTTTTCGATCAGAAAGCTCGTTAATCATGTTTTAAGTTCGCATCTTTAACCAATGATAAAACAGTCTAACCCGACTTTTTAATATCACATCTAGTAAACATGGTTCAACGATAACTTTAGCATGATGACTGGATAAAAGTGGTGAAAATAAAAACAAAAAAACTTTCAAACTGTTAAGTCCACTGCGTGCGGGTAGTTCGCACAAGTCGATTAAACGATACGCCTCAGACAAGGGCCAGCGAAGTTCTTGAGAGCGAAAACTACTTCAAGTAACCAACTTATAACGAGGAACGTGTTCAAAAATTCTTTCGATGGAAGTTTGGCTGGTCTTGGTTGAATGGTTTTATGTTTGCACGTTATTTATGCATTGTTGAATGTCGCTTGGAACAGATGTAGATTCAATTCATTGACTGATGTTTCACTGATGTAACATCAACAAGTACGACGTATGTATTTATTCTTTGTAGCTTGGGATTACTACTTTCATGATACTAATAATCCAAGCACCTCTTCTGAGATGTTAGTCTTCAATCCGTGGTCGTTCCAAGGGTTTACTTCTTTCTTTCTATTTCCGGCAATTTCAGCTCGGAAATTTTGCAAAACTTAATCGGTAAATCACAGGTGAGATTCAGTGGTTTTCGAAAAGATGATATATTGACGGTGTTTTTAACCTTGCGGCATGTATTTCGCTGACAATATTAGTCTGCAATCTACTATGCAATTTGTTCAGTAATAGACAGCAATGGGTGCCAGTGTAGGTAGTCGAGGATGACAAGATGCGATAACTTTGGGTGAAGCAACTACCTGAAATATACGAAAAGAAACTTCGAAGTTTCGAGCGAAGGCCCTTCGTCAGGAAGTTAGTAGGGTGGGTCGGGAAAACAACATGAGCTTTTATATTGTTGAATACAAAAGCGATCACGTGATAAAAATAGACCAATAAGATGGATTTGGTAAAAACAAAGTATAAACAAAAAATGTAAATCACATAACAGAATATATTAAGGAGGAAACTAGGTTATAATATGCGGATAAACAAGAACAAAATGGAAAAAGTTAGTAACACAGATACAATAAACTAACATCGGGCCTAGACAAATGGACTTAAACATAAGAAAAACGCTCATTAATACCATGAGGGTGGACGGTGCCGAATTTGGAAATGAGACGCATTTCATGTCTTTTGCGGCTATCATTGCTACCAGAAATGGGACAGAAGGCTCGAATTTTCATATCTGAAACACTGTGATTACCAGCATTGAAATGTCTGGCAACAGACTGGTTAGCATCGCCACCAATGACAGCGCGGCGGTGCTCACCAAACCTTGTCCTCAATCTAAGTATCACCTAAGTGGCACCTAAATCTAAGTATCATATCAAGCACCATTTCAAGTGCACCTCCTCCCATCTCATCTACTGCATCTCATGCAGTAGATGTGTCATGCTTTACATTGGAGAAACTGGAAGACTTTTGAGGACAAGGTTTGGTGAGCACCGCCGCGGTGTCATTGGTGGCGATGCTAACCAGCCTGTTGCCAGACATTTCAATGCTGGTAATCACAGTGTTTCAGATATGAAAATTCGAGTCCTCTGTTCCATTTCTGGTAGCAATGATAGCCGCAAAAGACATGAAATGCGTCTCACTTCCAAACTCGGCACCGTCCACCCCCATGGTATTAATGAACGTTTTTCTTATGTTTAAGTCCATTTGTCTAGGCCCGCAGTGGCGGCGGAACTGGGGGGCTAGGGGGGCTTTAGCCCCCCAAAAGTAAAAGTGGGGGGCTAAGCCCCCCCAAAATATTTACTGGAAAAATATAAAATTATGAAATAGATAATATAACAGACATTGTGATTCACTGAAGATTTGAGTAAGCAAAAACTGTATTTAAATTGGTTTTTTTTACCTATCTTTCCCTTTAAATCTGAAGCATTGATAAAAAGTTCACGAGTTAAGATGGTTAATATTGTCTCACATCTCGAAATTTCCAACCGCCATCTTGCATAAATTGAATTCGTTTATTTGGAGTAAATTCTTCATGTAAAACTGAAACTCAGAGATCTAAGGATAACAACAAGTTTTGTTACCGATCCAAAGCAAACCATAATCCTTCTAAACAAATCCACGTGGTGTGAGAAAAAAGTGAAAAAACTGCATGAATATTAAAATAATTTTAATAAAAGTAAATAGTGATCAATGGAGCAGCCAAAATTGTTTAAGTTCTTTTCACTTCTTCCACGGAAGCGGCAAAAAGGTTAAGAAAACCAAAATTCTGAGTACAGGCAAAACGAAGTATTAACTGTAGAAAGTGAAAGTGGTCTTACATTTGAATAAATGTTTTCCTTATGCTAATATATCTTGTTAATGATTGTCTGAATGCAAAATTCAAAAAAAAATAGAGAAATAAATAACGTGCGTTCCTGGCTGCTAGCAAACAAGTTATCATTGAATGTTAGCAAGACCGAATATATGATTATTGGATCTAAGCAAAGAATATCACGCATTGAAACCGACCCTCGTGTTTCCATTAACGATCAAGTTATCAATCGTGTAGGCAACACCAAAACACTAGGTGTATTCATTGATGAGAATATATCATGGAAAACGCATATTGAACATGTTTGCAAAAAAGTCACCAAAGGAATAGGTGTTTTACGGAGAGTAAAGGATGTAATTAGTAAAGAATGTTTGGAAAGGTTATATAAGGCTTTAGTGCTACCTCATTTGGATTATTGTTCCCTCGTATGGGACAACTGTGCCAACGACCTAAAAACACGGTTGCAAAAACTTCAGAACAAAGCAGTTCGTGTAATCACGGGAGACAGTTACTACTCATCAGCAACTAACACCTTGAAGAAATTGGGATGGAATACGTTTCAATGCAGAAGGGATGAACAGTTGTTGTCACTATTTAACAAGTGCATGAGTGGAAACTCCCAATTAAGCCACTTATTTCATGTGTTAAATCTGGACTGTTATGATTTGAGAAGTAATAACACTAAATTGCATTTACCCAAACCGAACACAAATGCCACGAAAAGAACTCTTGGGTATCGAAGTGCCATGATCTGGAACTCCTTCTCTTAAAACAATTACACATCTTATTTTAATAGTCAAGATCTCTAACTTTTACTATTTTTATTCTTGTACATAGTATTTTAGCTTTAGATATTCCATTTTAATTGTAAATATATTATCTTAATTATTACGTATTTTACTACACGGTCCTATGAAAAACAACCCCTTGTTGGATGATCAGGTTACCGTGTCTAAAGATGGTTAAATAAATAAATAAATAAATAAATAAATAAACAACCGGGCGCTATTTTTATGTTCGGATGCGCATTAAGAAATGTTTCATAGCTAATACTCCAAACTCAATTAAAATTTTTCTTTGACTTAGCTGAAAATTAGCCCCCCCAAAATAAATGTTGTTCCGCCGCCCCTGTAGGCTCGATGTTAGTTTACTGTATCTGTGTTACTAACTTTTTCCATTTTGTTCTTGTTTATCCGCATATTATAACCTAGTTTCCTCCTCAATATATTCTGTTATGTGATTTACATGTTTTGTTTATATTTTGTTTTTCCCAAATCCATCTTATTGGTCCATTTTTTATCACGTGATCGCTTTTGTATTCAACAATATAAAAGCTCATGTTGTTTTCCCGACCCACCCTACTAACTTCCCGACGAAGGGCCTTCGCTCGAAACGTCGAAGTTTCTTTTCGTATATTTCAGGTAGTTGCTTCACCCAAAGTTATCGCATCTCAGTAATAGACAGACTGTAATCTACTATGCAGTCTGTTCAGCAATATTTTCCGATATGTATGACTTTGACCATACTTTATGAGAACCAGTTTGTTCGTTTTATTGCCAATCATTAAATCGAGAGCGCAGTCAGCGATAAAAATACCGTAGGCAATTAAAACTACATTAATAGTAGTAAACAAACTTAAAATATCGTCCACGAGGTGTTGTATCAGGTTCGAGATCCACAAAAGTGACCACGAATAAATTCGGCTCGGTCAGGCTACCAAATCACGTTTCATGTTAGACGCCCCAATAAAATTAAAATTTGTGATTAGAAGGCAGGCTACCTGTGAAAAACAATCGGAGAAGCAAATTTGGCCATTTGGGCTTTCACAGAAAATGCGGAAAAGGGGGCAGAGAAGTTAGAAACGAGAGAGACAGAAAATAAAAGAAAACCTACACTGGCGGTCAAAAAGAACTGCTCAAGTTCTATTTCTTGGGTAATGAAGGGTTGTGGCAATGGTTTTTGCTCACTTCTATGGCAAAACAGTGAATTTCAGATAATTTTAACGTATCTCCCACAATTCTTGATAGAGCTGCAGCCATTTTAAGCAATTTTTATGGGAAAGTCAATATATATTCCTGGTTCCCCAGGAGATTACTTTAAATTGTTGGTAAAAAAAGAATTTCAAGCAATATGCAAAATCATGGGTCTAAGGCAAAGGATCAGCCTTGAAAATGGAGGGAAAGTTACTCATAACGGGAGACTGCTGATGAACTGGGCTGTAGCCAAAGTGTCAGCAATATTTTGAAGAAGCCGAGACTTACTGGAAGTGTTAAAGATTTGAAGATCCCTGGACAAAAAAAAGGAAAACTACGAAGAGAGAGGACAGAATCATGGTGAGAAAAGCAAGTGAAATCACTCTAAGATGGCACCGGAAAATTAAGCAGAAATGCAGATTGAACGTGGCGAGAGTGTCTCTACTTCCACTACCCGACGAAAACTGAGCGAGGCTGGTCCCAACGGCCGCAAACCTAGTTACTATCTGCACCACAAGTGAGCACCTTTTTTTAACCGCCAGTGTATCTCTCTTGTATTTTTCTTCGATATCAGACACTATACGAATCTATACTCGAACCTTCGTGGGATATCGAAAAAGATTCGAGTTATCGGAGATGGCATCAAATGAGCGGTAATCAGTAAATAAAATTGTGTATTGTCTACATGCTTCGTTACCATTCAAATTGAGTTCGTTTTGGTCAGGTTTAATAACTACACAATACTTTGCCAACAAAAAACAAAACACATTTTCTGTATACTTAATACCTGAAAGACACTAAAGAACTTGGCACAAACGACAATTAGACACTTCAATATGAATGCATGCTGCTCAGTTTGATTCAAAGTAACTTAAATATTCTGAATTATGTTTGACATCGTTGCACTTTATTGACAAACGAAGTTCGAGTTATCGAGGGAAAATTACAAAGAAAAAAACCTGAAGGGAAAACAATGTCACTTCGAGTTAGCAGGATGTTTGAGTTATCGAGGATTCGAGTTACCAAGGGTAAAATCACCGTAAAAGAATGAAGCAAATCCAGGGGAAATTTATTTTAGTTCGAGTTAGCGCAAGCTTCGAGTTATTGAGGGGTTCGAGTTGTCGGGAGTCAACTGTATGAAGTAAAACTTGAGCATTGCACAAGTACTAAAAACTGTTGTGGAAGGTCATTGATTGAATTGGGTTTAAGCTGTCGCTTTCAAAAACAAAAGCTTTGGCCAAAAGTGGTACGACCTAGGCCGCTTCAGCCGCCCCGTCTTAGCAGGCCTTGGTCAGACAAGTAGAATTCTTTTCCTTTTAATGGCAAATAAGACTTATTATAAAAATAAAAACATCACTCACTTGAGTTGGTTTGACCCATCCACGTTACCTTCGGCCTGACTGAACCTTGGACGGTGGTGCAAACTGTACTTCCCAAGCCACGAAATGCAACATAGAGGACATTCCCACTCCGAGCCATCACATATCTTGGAACTGCTGCGTTTTCATGTGAAACCACCAATTCACTCAGCCAATGCTTGTCAGCAAACTTATTAAGGTACCTCTCTGGTTTTTCAAGGTCTTTGCATTCATAAGCAACCCTGCAGCAAAGTAAGGCATGGTTGATGTGTACAGGATCCATCAGCTCGGTGTTCGAGATTGCTTCGTAAATATCTGATTTAGACGTGGTTACATTTGTCTCTCTCTTCTCAAAATTTTCTTTGATCACGGAAATCCTTCGATCAAAATCTTTCTTTATTTCATCTAAGGAATTCATAAGCATGCCATATTTATCTTTCAGTTGGTTTAGCTTTTTGTGAATGTACTGCTGAAACTTATCACAAGCACTTCCATCTACTTCCTTGTTGACACTGTCATATTGGCTTCGAAATGCGTCCATCACATTGGAAATAAAATTCCTGGCGTGTCTCATCGTTTTATCGTGTTTTTCTCTTTCCCCAGACCACACATCCCCGAATTTGTTTTCGTTGATATTTGCTAGGCGCTCCTTGAACGGTTTGATGTACTCATCAAATATTCTTTCAAAAATGAAGGGAACAGTCATGTCAGTCGTAACGCTATCTACCGAGTCTTCGTTACTATCGTCGCCTGTCTCTTGTGACGCCATTTCTCTGAATTGCTATGGCTAGAACAGTCAACTTTTTTATTATTTTAGACGAAGTCAAGGTCTCTGGAGACGCAACCCACAGGACCGGCCATTAGACTGCTTCAAAAGCTTAATATTTTCAAAGAATTTGTATTGTGTTAGCATTTCACAACAAGCTCATGGTTGTATCGCCACGTCAACTTATGCTTACTCCCGATAGGCTGTAAATCAACCCCCCATGGACAGGTTAAATTTCGTCTATATTCACAAACGAAATGACAGTGGATATTCACTCTGGTGCCATAGTGCTGAAGTTCAGGGTTTGAAGCAGTACCCATACTAAGGCACCGATGCCCAGATTATCGTTCAGGCACCACGGAAATGCTGCGTTCACATTGGTGCCCGTGCCGGGACACCGTACCCGGGCACCCAGTCTGAACAGGCCGTCAAAAGACCAGTTTATACGACCAGCGTTTTAGGTGCGGTTATCTTAAATTTTGGTCCGCGGCCTAGTTTTCCAAAAGACAGCACTCTAGGTTAAACATGGCCAGTTTCTATGAGGCCGCCGCGCCGCGAATTTCCACACGCAGTCCGAATCTACTGTCGGAATTCTTAAAAAAATAGATCGGCAACCAACTCTTGTATGAAATCAAGATTGCAGAGCGGTCTTAAGACTGGCTTACCATTTAAAAAGTTTAAACGTCCACGAGAATTCGATAACGAACTGTTAGGTGACAAGTAAGAAAACTAGCGACGTGATAAAAGCCTTAGGAGTATTGCATAATAAATACTATCTATCCATCAACAGGTATTAATCAAATAAGTTGCCATTAAATTAAAACGAATTTAGAAAAAAAGTTGTGAGCCAGTCGGATCCTGTTACCGGTTAAAAATTTCGATTGTAATGTTGATGGTTCGCGTTGTCGAAGCTTCAGTCATAATAAATTATATATTCCGTGGGACAAATTAGCAAATCTATGTGGCAAAGTGATCTGTCAAATAACTTAAACCACTGACCTCTGTAATATTCCTGGACTGCGGGTTGTCGTAAAGGTCGGCACTAGAACGTAACCACTGAGACTACGTAACCATGTGGAGACTGGGACTGGAAATTGAAATATTTTATTTATATGATAACTTGGAAAAAATCGTTGGCGTTTAGGTTCAAATGTCTCAAGGGGCCAGACTGCATAGTTTCTTTTATGCGCTGGGGACGGTAAATTTTTGCTGAAATTTTTGCGCGGCGTGCCGATGGGTACACACGTCATAACACACAGTGTGAACGATTATTTAATGTAAAGTTTGTAAACATGAACTATAGACACTTTATTTGAGATTGCATTAATGCACCGAGAAATCGTGGAATTGATGTAACTGAGCCCGCAATCTGCAGATAATTTCGCAAAGAAACACTTCATGTCAGAGACATAATAGTTTGTCTAGTGTAAAGTGTATAGGTTGTTTTTAATCACGTGAGAAATGCGCTTGCAAAATCTCATCCGGTGTACAAATGATGGGCAAACAAAGCACGCGTGCGAGGATAGCTGATTGTATTTGAGGCTGCATAGCAGAAACAATCATGAATATGCAGCTGTCGGATTATTATAAAACTTTACAGGCTGTTGTTCAGGCACGTTATCGAAAAAAATTGAATTATGTGGTGGAGTCGATCCTTATTGTCTGAAGAAAACAGATTTCTCGACCGATTTGTAGGACTTGCCGAATTTACAGTTTTCCGACATCTGTAACTACTTGCTTGTCCAAACCTCGTTGTATACCAAGGCACAAATGAAGGCTTATAAGAGCATGGAGTCTTACGATTACTTTGTTTGTGGTTGGGTTTCTGATCTTTTAATCAAGATTCTTGAAGAAAATAATCGACTGATTTTTGCCAAGGTGAGTTTGAAAACTATATTAATTTGCAAAAACCTTTTTAGCTCACAGTATCGTGACATTTGTTTAATATATCCTCAAGGTAAATCATTCGCAAAGATCGACTGCAACTCCTCTCAAAGTCTGGATAATTATATCAGAGGATGGAGATGTCTTGACAGCCCACTGTGAATGCATGGCAGGGTACGTCGATTTAATTTCATTTACTACCATTTTTAGTTGAGCGTTTTATTTACAGTTTATCCTTTTAAATTAAGGTTGGCAGAATCCTGTTCCCATGTTGGAGCAGTATTGTATGCTGTCGAGGTTGGTGTGCGAATGCGTGACTTGGTGACGTGCACAATGGAAAAGAGCAAGTGGTTAATGCCAACTCACGTAAACAAGGTAAGAAAACTAGCATCAATAGAAAATTTGGATCGTGTAAAGAATTATTGTCCTCAAGTTATTGGGGTTAGGGTGAAAGTTTTATTTATCTTGGAGGACTGTACTTCCTTTGGGGGTGGGGGTTATTATTTACATGATCTGAAAAGTCAACATGTTTAAACCAAGCACGACTAATCTTTATTCTCATCAAACAAAAACATTTTCTATGTTACAGGTGGTTGCTGCACCAGTTCATAAAATAGATTTCACTTCACCAAAATCAAAGAAATTAAAACTGGATAATCTCAGTGCAGATGTCACCCAAAAACCAGTGTCATCCAAAGAGAATGAAATGTCTGATTTGCCAGATATATCAAATCAATGTGAGAAAGAGCAGTTCTTTGAAATGCTCAATAAAAATTGCCCCAGTAGTGCTGCTTTACACATCAGGAAGCCATACAACCAGAGGTTCATTCCCAAGTCTACCAGTGACCATTTTCTCAAATCCATTCTGGATCATCACACAGATAACACACTGAAGCTATCAGATGACAAGCTCCTTTGCTACTGTCATTTCACTTTATCACTGACCCCACAGGAAATAAAAGTAGTAGAGATGGAAACTAAAGAGCAAGCAGGATCAAAATTTTGGTTCAGACAGCATGCTGGTCGAATTACAGCATCACACCTCAAATCAGTTATGCATACCAAACCTGGAAAGCCTTCAAAAAGCCTCATCAAACAAATATACTATCCTGAGGCCCACAATTCTTCTACCAAAGCTAGAAGGTGTGGTGAAATAAATATTGTTATGTTTAATGATATATCTCATAAAATGTCTGTGAGAATAAATTGCCATCAAGTCAAATCAACAGTTGATGGCATTCCTGTTTTTAGATATGGTTGCTCTCATGAGAAGCAAGCAAGAGCAGATTATATAGTCTTAATGAGCAGCCAGCATGAAAATTTTACAGTTGTAGACAGTGGACTGCATCTAAATTCAAAATGGCCATACATGAATGCTTCTCCAGATGGTGTGGTGGAGTGTAGCTGTTGTGGCCTAGGTGCCTGTGAAATAAAATGAGAAAAGAACTTTTGTCTAATTCAAGGGGAAGATGGTCAGGCACACCTAGACAAAAAGCACAGTTATTTCTACCAAGTTCAAGGACAGTTGCATGTCATGGAAGTTGACTATTATTGTGACTTTATTGTTTGGAACAAGAATGACATTTTTGTTGAGAGAATTACTCCTGATGCTGATCTGTGGACTGATGCTGTAAAAAAGAGTGAAGCATTTTTTAGAGCATGCTTACTTCCTGAAGTGCTTGTACTTGTTACTTGTTGTCAGCAGGAAATTAATGAAGAATAATATATATTTTAATGAATAAATAATAAATTAATGATAATTCATGGTTCTAAATAGTTAATTGGTGAAACAGTACTTTGTGTAAATAAAGTCAATGGCCAGGTTATTCAAAGTGCAGTTAGCTTGAAATCCTGGATTAGTGAAGACCTTGGTATAAGACTTTTCAGTGCATTTGCCAAGGAAAGTTGGGATTTTCTTTAACAGATTTTATATAAAACAACTTTCATTGTAAAATGTTTTTAAAGTTAAACTGGTCAACCGAAACATATGGATATAAAACAGCTGATTTACTTTTAACCCAGGATTAGTGCTAATGGTCTTTTGAACAACTGGGCCAATAAGTATTAAATTTTATTCTATTGGAAGTACAGAATCAGCTCAATTTGTTAAGGCACAACATACAATCCCTATCTTGTCAATCAGAGCCAGTGTTTGACCAGAGGCAGTGTACATATACTCAATGGGCAATGCTCTGCTTTGTAACAGCATATACTTTCTTCTAACTAAACCAATTACCGTTTCCACATGTATGTGTACATTAGCTATCTTTCTTGTCTCCTCAATTTCATATGGGGATAGCTGTGATTTGCCCTTTGTAAAAACTGGAATCTTCAGTGAGGCACCATAAAAACCAACCTTTTCCTCAATGTAGAATCCACGATCAGCAAGGACAACATCTCCAGGCAGTAAATTTTTCAAAATCCCACATTCTTCAGTAATTTTTTTGTCACTTGCTCCTCCACCCCAAGACCAGTGAAGAATTGAAATTTGAAACTAGAAAAAACACCACCTAACCGCGCCACCGCGGTGCGTTAATTAGCTGAAAAAAGCGCGGATTTTTCGAACTGTTTGTTTAAATAGTGCGGATTTCTCTTGTGGGCGTTAAATTGCGCGGATTCATTGTAGCTAAGAAAAAATTGCGCGGGGCACACGTTGCCCGCGCGGACCAAAGTTTGCAGTCAGGTCCAGGGGTAACACGTCAAAGGTTAGAATTAGTGTTAGGATTAAGGTTAGGATTGGGGCAAGGATTAGGGCCTAGATTAGGATTAGGATTCTGTCCCTAACCCTAATCCTAACCATAACATTCAGGATAATTCCGAATCTTTGGACCATTTACATTTCAGGATTATCCTGAATCTTAGGTGAGAAGATATCAGGTCAATAAAGTACTTAATTTTTCAGTTCAGTCTTCACACGGTTACCTGGTCTCAGTGGTTACGTTCTAGTGCCGACCTGTCGTCGTAAGCAATCAATTACACATTTAAAGAAAACGATATATTTTTTAAAAGCATACATGTTTCGACAACTTCAAGATGCCATCTTCAGTGCAGAATGAATGATGTGAGGTAATATGATACAATAATATATGAGTTAAGATATGAATAAATTGTTTACAATTGATGAGGAAGTGATCTGCTTACAAATACAGGATTATTTGCATAAAGTGATGATAGGTGTATTTATAAACTGAAAACAGTATTGAAGTGATGAATTTGGACGTTGAGATCGGGATTGATTTTGTTGATGTGAAGAGCCTCTTTGATTTTGAGAGCCTTTGATTTTGAAGAGCCTCTTTGATTTTGTCCAATTCCTCATCGATTGTAAATAATTTATTCATATCTTAACTCATATATTATTGTATCATATTACCTCACATCATTCATTCTGCACTGAAGATGGCATCTTGAAGTTGTCGAAACATGTATGCTTTTAAAAAATATATCGTTTTCTTTAAATGTGTATTGACCTTGTTGCTACTGAGAAATTATGGTAACAATCAATTACAGCGAGTGTCGGAAAAATGATGGCGTCATTAGAGCCCATTTTTTTCATGACGGATACCATTGACACGGAATAAAGAATTAACCAGAAGTCCCACTAGCGAGGAAACTTGTCACACTTTTTTAACTGCGCATGTCCGCATCCGCCATGTTCTTGGAGGGTATACTCAGCGCATTTCAACTAGAAACAATATGGCGAAAACCAAAGTTGACACACCAAAACTGCTGTATTTGGAAAAGTAGGAGGACGATTTTCATTACATTTCTGAATCTATTGAAAAGGAGGTAAGCGATTACCTTTTTATAAGTTTGGTAATTTTGATGTTTGAGAAACATGAGAGCTTGGATATATTGAGGTAGATGAACGATCTTCAAGCTCGATACTCAGAAAATGATTTCTGAGCCCCAGACGGGAATCGAACCCACAACCTTCTGATGACCGGTTAGACGCTTTTTCTGATGACTGGATGACCGCAACCTTCTGATGACTGGTTAGAGCGTCTAACCGGTCATCAGAAGGTTGCGGGTTCGATCCCCGTCTGGGGCTCAGAAATCATTTTCTGAGTATCGAGCTTGAAGATCGTTCATCTACCTCAAGTTTGGTAATGTATAAACGATTTTTTCGAGTACAATTTAGCTTGTGTTCACCGGCACCTCAGTCGCTCTACAGTTAATACGGTTCTTTCCAGGGCCCTGGAAAACTCCTGGAAAAACAGCTGTTTTCTGGGTACTCCTGTAATTCTCCTGGAATCCTCCTGGAATTTTGTAAAGAATTTGAACCTGGATAATCCAGACCTGCCAATTCGTACATTCACAAGAGTTCCTTTTTTCATACACAAAATAGATTTGTTTGCTTTTGTCCTTGCTTTTCTGTCAAATCCAAATTTAATCAAGTCGTGAGTTCATTATTGCATAATTCTTATATTGAAACCATGTTTAACCCATTGAGGGACAAGGGCATACTTTACTGTTTTATTCTGGCTAACAGCAAACAATTTTATTCACCTAAGTGATGAGCCCCAATGCACCCTTGCACCTGAATGGGTAAATAAACAACCTTAGGCAATGTTTACACTTGGTGCCCAATTGTATTTTGGATGGGTAGTTTAATGAACACGCCTATTATGCAAGAAAAAAATATATAAATTACAACTGCCATTATAGTTTGTTATTTACATACTACACATGCAGACTTTCACCTCATTTAACCAAATTATTTAACTTAAATTGTGCACTGTATGCTGTTGATGATTAAAGTATAGGCCTTTCCAAGCATTACAAACAAATGCATACGCATAAATTCTGAGTAGAAACTGTAAGCCAAAGTCTACGTACCGTATGTACATTATCAAGCGTCACTGGGGTCGGTTACTTCTCCTGAAACTCTTTTAAGATATTGAAAGATGATTCAATCTTTACTGAAAGGCATAAATAGTTTTATAGGTAGATGTTCTTTAACTGATTTACTGTAACTTTAAAGATTTCTTAGCTCCTAATAATGCAACGCAGTGTATGCACACATTCATTGAGTTTTAATCGTTTCAAGTCAAACATTTAACACATATAACAACGGCTGTTAGGTAACTTTTAAAAACTGTACTAGTCAATAGAAATTGTAGTGTGATTGTAAAAATGTAGTGTAAATTTAGTTCAAATTATTTGAATAAATTTCCGATTACCAGACTATTAATGTGGTGAATCACCGAGAGACAAGGATTGTTAAACTGCTAATTGTGATCAGTTTTAGCGTAGTATTTGGAAATTTTTTAACAAAAACAGTCAGTTTGCCTTCGCTTTAACCGGCCTCGGTGGTAGAATCACCATCCGACGTCCAAAATTTAGCCAGACCCCTTCAAACTGAACTACTCCATATCGTTTCCTTCTGAAAATGACTCAGTTATACCCTCCAAGAACATGGCGGCCGTTCAATTTCCTGTGTGCGCGTGGCAACATGCGCGAAGACATGGGGCTGGAAAATCAAGTATTTTATTTACCTGATGTCCACTCACCTAAGATTCAGGAAGTGTCAATGGTCCTAAGATTCAGGATTATCCTGAATGTTATGGTTAGGATTAGGGTTAGGATCCTGATCCTAACCTTAACGCTAATCCAAGCTTTAAGTATATACTTTACCAGAGCTTTTCGAGCGTTTATGTTTGACAAACTTTATTATCCAGTCAGATTTAGAAAGAATTTTCTTTTCAGAATATTTAGTTATAGAAATCCGAATATTTAAGTGATCTGGACAAACAAAAATATCAGCCCAGTTCTTCAACGAAAATTAGATGCTATTGCTTCCACTGTTGACCTGTCAGCCGTTCCAGTGAGGTGTCCTGCGAACAGACGAAGAACGACTGATATTTCATGTCACTAACGCTTTCAATAAGAAAAACGACAATAAGAAAAATTTGCCTTTTTTGCCGAATGGCGTAAGTACTGCATGATTCCCCACGTCTGCATGGAATGCCCTAACAGAACTCTTTGTCTTTCCTGTTTTTTGCAACCAAAGCTTAGCAATCAATAAATCAGCAATTTTCATGAAAATTTTTTCAAAAATAATTTCGACGACGAAAATTAAGGACATCCAGCAACATTGGAATATCATAAAACCTGTTAAGTTCGTCAAAAACGAGGTCAAAAGTTCATGAAGTACGTACCTGAAACTACTCCACGTTTTGACGGTGTGCCGTTCATCCATCACCAAAACTGATTCGAGGCTGTTATGCAAAGTAGATGAATTTCTATTTCAGAATCATCCTCAAAGATACACGACCAAACATTTTTTTCCATGATAATCTGACACAGCCGAATTCAACTGAAAAATGTTGATTCGGGTGGGATTTAAATTCGCACCTTCGGGATACCGGTCCTCCGCTCTACCTGTTTTAAGTTGTCGCGAGAATGTCTCGTGCACTTAAGTTGGATAAAAACTCTCCTCTAATCCCTGTGGACTCGATAGCTCGACAAGTAGCTCCAAAAACAAACACGTACTAAAAAATACAAAAACGGGGCCGAAACCTAGATTCTCGGGCTAATAATAGTAATAAGCACGTAGCACTTATTAAATTTTACGACTTTTTAATGGGGCGTTTATTCGAGTGAAAACGGTATTGTCGCCACGTTTACTACATTTGCATCAAGCGAAGAATAAATAATAAAGCCCAGCAAAAAACACGCAGAATAGGCATATGTAAAGGTTTATAGTATGCATCTAAGGTTTCGTTGCTTTAGGCAAATTCGTAATATAAGTTATTCATTTTCTGAGGATGTTGCGTGCAGCAACAAAATGTTAGATACATAATTGTATCCTATAAGCTTTTAAGTATGCATATTTTGCATTTTTTTTGCTGGGCTTTATTAATCAGCAGCTCAGAGACAAGCTAGTTGACATGTTTGTCTTTTTTATCCAATGGGAATTTTGTGTATGCTCCGTACACATCAATCAGAAAAGCAGGGTGATGGTTACAGGCGCTCTTTCACCGCTTCGCTACAGCCTCCACCAAGAGATCCTGCTTCCCAGGCTAAATCGCATGCGACAATCGCGTCATTTTGAGTTGGATTTCTAGACAGATTGGGCCTTACAAACCTTGAGCGGTGTTTTGTTTTCGATTGCAGTGTATTTTTGTATTTTCTCATCGGTTTAGGTCACTGACCTCTATTATATACCTGGACTGCGGGTTCTGCTTAAAAAGTGTCCAAAAATTGATCGCGTCACTAGAGGTCCTTTTTCTGATAATGACGACCGTTGACACAGGATTTAATACCTAATATCTACTGAATTACTACTTACTACAAGAACGAAGGCTCGTTTTGAAAAGGACTTTTTACGCTGCGTTTTTGCTACGTATTGGGGATCTATTGCTGAACTACTAACTCATGAACTACCTCACACTGTTAGGTGAGTTTTTTTTCCAAAAACGAAAACAAACTAGAAGTTTCTTTTCTTAACTTTTTTACAGAGCCTTCTCTCAAATCTCGATATGGACACATTTTAATCCGTTGTTTATTGTAACGGGCCGAACTTAGAGCAAAACAGACACGAACACTTTGCGATCTAGTCTAAGTCTGTTTTATTATCATTCGTGCGTACCCTTATATCTCTCTTTTACTGGTCAATATTTGTCAACATAACTATTCACTTCGATTACGACAATGTGTGTACAGGTCATTATCTATCAACCCCATTACGTCAATTACAACATATTACATTGCCCATAATCTTTCATTTAGTCGAGTGAATCGCTTGAAACAACAAACATGGTTTTTGAATTTTATTAAAAAAAAAAACTTACAAAGTGGTTTCCAAACAAGTTCTTTTGTAGGTAGTTGTGAAAAAAACCGCGGCCAGAAAGCTTATGACAGAAATTCATCGATACGGCCCAGCGTCAACAAACTTTCACAAACGAGCCTTCTGTCCTGGTATCATATAGTAAATAGCTTTCCTTCTGTGAGGTGGTGGCAATAGAACTTAACCTATGAGGTCAGATAACCGTGTGGAGAATGGGACTGGAAAATTAAGGATTTTATTTACCTGATAACTTTTTGGAAAAAAATTGTTGGGGTTTAGGTTAAAATGTAACTGGGGGGTGACGCTTGAACGTTTAGGATTAAGGTTAGGAGACAGTGCATTGTGTCAGCCTTGTTGTAAGGAAGCAGAAAACTGCATTGTTGATACTTTCCGTGCTAAAACTTCGGATAGACAAAAAGAAAAAAATTGTTGAAAATACTGAAGAGCACAATGTAAGCTTTAACAAAATGAATTTGGAAGAGAACGGTTGAAATTCGATGCGCTAAAGCTGAGATTTCGTAATTTCGCAGTCGCGCTCAAACAATGGCAAGTGTAAACGAGCCTTTCGGTGACGTTCATCATTGCTGGACTGTGAGTCGATGTCAAAGGAACCTTTTGGGACTTTCTCGACCGGTTTGCGCCGTCATTGGTTCTGAGTTGAAAAACTTGTACGGTTTGTTTCGGGAATCCAAGACGTCAGCAGACGTTCAGCAAAGGGGGCTAGAGGGGACTACAGCCCCCCCGTCGGTGAACCTTAGCCCACTTGTCGGGGAAAATTACATTTTGTCGGGAAATTTTCACTAATGATAACACATTTATATATTGTAAAACTACGAGCACTTATTAATTTAGCAAATGTTAAATCTGAGTATAAACTGTTTTTAGTGAGTTGTTGCTATTATAGTTGGGAAAATAACATGTTTTCGACCTTCAAATAAGGAAATTATAAAGGAGGCGTAGTCCTGGCCACTCTGGTTTATCTCCCCCGTCAGGCAGGTTAGCCCCTGCGTCGGGGAGGTTAACCCCTGCGTTGGGGAATTCCTGGCGCCACCCCCGGTTCAGCAAATGTGACTGTCAGGCACTGTCATCCTTGAATTGTTTTCAAGGATCTTTCCGTAATGAATTTAAGAAACTTTTGAGAATTCGCTGTTAAGGCCAACCATTTCCTTTTCAATAACCAACTTTACGAACAGGTTGATGGTGTTGCTATGGGTTCCCCTCTGGGACCTCTCTTCGCCAATATCTTTCTCACCTTTTATAAAACCAAGTCTAGTGATAAAGATTATTGCCCAGCAAATAATTTTGAAGAAGCCCATAATCAAATACACATGTCAGGATACTTTGAAAGAAATTTAATGAGGAACTAACGTTTCGTCACTTTACAAGTAACATCATCAGAGTGTCTATTTACATGAAAATTTTCGGCTTAAATAACCTACACGATTACAAAAATAGAGGTGAGAGAAGGAGAGAATGATGAATGAGGTGTCATGACAGGGATTAAGGTTTTCTCCTCCACCTTAATCCCTGTCATGACACCTCATTCATCATTCTCTCCTTCTCTCACCTCTATTTTTGTAATCGTGTAGGTTATTTAAGCCGAAAATTTTCATGTAAATAGACACTCTGATGATGTTACTTGTAAAGTGACGAAACGTTAGTTCCTCATTAAATTTCTTTCAAAGTATCCTGACATGTGTATTTGATTATGGGCTTCTTCAAAATTATTTGCTGGGCAATAATCTTTATCACTAGACTTCGTTTTCCGCCTGGTATCTCGATTGCCGAAATTATATAAAACCAGCTGGCTAAACGTCAGTAACTTCCACCAACAGTCTTTCACAAGACTACACTAACCTGGAAGATCAACTTCCATAAACATGTCGCCTTACCTTTCCTTGACATCAAAATTAACCGCTCTGAAACTAATTTCACCACCAGTATCTACCGAAAATCCACTTACATCGGTTTACTGACTAACTTTAATAGTTTTATTCCGGACTGCTATAAGAAAGGCCTTATCTTTGTCTTTCTATTTCGATATTTTAATTTATGCTCTAGCTACTCCGTCTTTCACTCTGAACACCAGAAACTCAAACAAATTTTCATCAAAAATGAATTCCCAGTTACCCTGTTTGGCAAATGTGTAAGTTCATTTTCAGATAAATCCTTTTTGTCCACTCGCAAGATTTTGATTGCTCCTAAGTTTTTAATTTATTTTTCTCTACTGTGTACTGGCTCACATGGTCTTCAAATCTGCACTCGACTCACCAAATTATTATCGTCCGCCTTTTCTCAAATTTCATTACGCTTCGTCTTTCGCCCCTCCGTTCGCCTTAGCTCTTTTTTCCCTGTCAAGGACAGGGTCCCTGATGGCCTGAAATTGCATGTGGTGTATCTGTTTACGTGTCAATGCTGTAAGGCATTGTATGTTGGCCAAACTAGCCGACAGTTACACACACGTATTTCAGATCATATCAATCCCTCTCCCACTAGTATCCTTTCCTACCACATTGAAACCGGCCTTCCCATTTCTTTTTCCGACTTCAAAATATTATCCTCGTCGCCTTTCTGCTTCTGAACTGCTCCTTAAAGAAAGTCTTCTAATTAATAAATTAAAACCCATTCTTTACGGGAATATTGGTTCTATGCCTCTTTCTCTTTTCTGATACCATCTGCTGCTGTCTCCTGTCAATTTCCGTTTCTGTTGTAAATATGTCATCTTAACTGTCATTCAACACTCTTAGTTTAATATAAATATATCTCGTTGTAATCCCTGAACGCCACTCTGATGATGTTGCTTGTAGCGACGAAGCGTTAGTCAATAAATATGTTTTAAATTCTTCTAGCCTTCTTTGTTTAACCATTTGTTAATGTTTACATATGGCGATACTTCGCACAATTTGTTGGGCATTGCTGTTTTTTTGAAGTTACGATTTCCGCCAGGACAATCACTCGTAGAGTTCAATGTGTAGTTTGCACCTCAAGGAAGACTGGTACCAAAGATGGATGGTCTTCAAGTAAATTCGTTAGGGAAATCGAGATTATACTTGATGTGCGATGCTTAAACTCCAAATTGCAAAGCCCCAACTCTGATCAAAATGTGTCTTAAACTTTAGCATGGGATCGAAACACTCGGCAGACAATGAAGAAAGCAGAAACATTTAAAGGCAGTCCAAGAAATTTCAAATTATAAGTATATTATTTGTGTTAATATTTACATTTAACTCGAATGTCTAGGTGGGGATCGTGGTTTTAGTTGACATTCGTCGCATTTCCCCTCAAGTTCTACAAATACGCCACCGTGATACGTAGTCAAAATATTATACAGGCTGCGTGCTTTTGAGTTTGTACTTGTGATTAATAGTTCATGTTTTATATTTTATATATTACCCACATATACACGTATTACCGAGGATGTGCTTAATGGAGGGAGGGGGAAACGTGGGGTCGTCACTCTCCCCCAATGTTTATGATAAGCCGAAAAAGTCAGTGTCTTCCAACCATGAAAAAGTTTGTAGCGAAGAATTGAACAGAAAGAATGGGTTTAAAATTAAAAATTTTTCTAAAGTTCTTTTTGAAAGCTAGAAGAAAAGCAAAATTAAAAATTATTTTCTGAAAGTTTTTTTAAGCATCACTGTTTTGATAGCGAATGAGAAACTGGGTTGAGCACAAACATGCACATCATCCTCTACACAACATAACTAAAGAGTCTAGGGGTTGGCCACAGCAAACCTTATACATGTACTGGACAACTATTGAACAAATCATTAAATTATAAGTCAGTCATAGCACCTTGGCACCCCCTCTACCCAAGAAGTTTGGTCTAAGCACATCCTTGCATATTACTGTTATATATAACTACATGGGTGACTAGAGAAATTCTGCATGGTGATTGAATGAAAATTGCTTCTAATTTCTAAATAATCACCTACTGTGGAGGTGAATGTGACCCTGAAGGCATTTACACAAAATGGCAAATGTTGCTAAGGAATTTTTGCAAGTACATGTAACTAGTTTGTTGTTTTCTTATAAACAGACACCTGTATAATTATACTAAAACAATTCTCCCCTCAGGCTCAGTGAATATTGTTGAATAATCCCTTTGACTTCATCTCAGGAGTATTATTGAATAATCCCTTGGATTTTGTTTCAGGATTATTCCATGATAGTTACTTCACCTTCAACAAATAATTGCTAAATGTTGGCATATACACTCCCATTGAGAGACATCTGGAACAACTGATGTTTTGAGACCAACTCATGAACTGTTAGGGAATGTGACACTATTATGTTCCCCAACATCTCATAAATAGGTTCTTCTGCCAACAGGCCACTGTTTTTTATTAAAGCTTTTATATCTTTAGCTCTATAGTGGACCAAGACATTTTATTTTTACAAGTAAATTTGTCTGAATGATTTAAGGGTGCATGTGAGAGATTACAAAAAATGAAAGTAGAACTAATTTTTTTGTTTTTGTTATCAGAGTCCTTTGGTTGAAGGTTCCATTTCAGTGACTAGGTTATACAAAACACAACAAGACCTGTTTGTGCCACCAATACTTATATTAATTCTGTTTTTGCTGTTCTTTTACTTGATATTTTGCTCATGCAAGTCTGGGATAACTATATTTTTATGTGATATAGGCTTGATGCCTGTTAAAAAAAATGCAGTAACAGCACCTACAACTACATGTGGTAATATCATTTAGGCAATTGCATTACTGATGCCATAAACCTTTGATAATAAACCGTGGGCCTATATCATTTCAGAGGACATTTTTCTGGGCTTATATGCTAGGTGGCTTGTGGTTGGACAACTGGAAAAACATCAGAGAATAGTACACTATAAACTCCTGTACAGTATTTCACTGTTGTACATTTTACATCCAATGAACTGTTTTTAATCCAATCAAATCAAAGCTTTTCACTTCATGTTTAGTTTTTATCTATGAAAATATTGATTTTATTGTTTTGGTATAATATAATTAGAATTGCCATCATTGCCAAAACTCTTACCAGCTGTTAGTCAGATTGTATCTTTGTAGTTATTCATATTGAGAAAACATCTCACAGAAAAAAGTGTGATTAATGACATATGTGATATGCATTGTAATGTATGACAGAAAATAAAACTCTCAGCTCCCCTAAGCAATGGCAACTATCAGCATTTTTTTAAATTTAGTTTTGATATATGCCTTATGGCACAAATTAAATGTATTGAATACATGAGTTTAAATAGGAGAGTAAAAAGTTTAATATCACATGGAAGCTAAACCCAGGGCTCGACACTAACACTTACCCGCTTTCCATTGGAAAGTAAATTTACTTCTTGGAAAGTAAAAAATCAAAAAGGAACCAAAATACTTACCTGATCTGGCAAGTAAATTTTGGGCTAAACTGGAAAGTAAATCTTATGATTAAAAAGGTTTAAATGAATAAAGTGGGCAAAAAATAAGGCACCACCCAAAAATGATATTCAGTCTTTGAAAACTACTGAAGTCTGAAGGTAATGAGATGTGAGGAAGAATTGTTTTGTTATTATTAATTTATCTTGGTTAGCACTTAGCAGGTCTGCCCTTTCTTTTGGGAAATAAAATTTTGAAATGGAAAGTAAAATTTGAAACCTACTTTCCAAGGTGGAAAGTGTTGTAAAAAGTTAGTGTCAAGCCCTGAAACTGTGAAAGATTCCGTTTTTGGTTAGGTAAAGTTAAAATTCTTTTGTCCAACATTGTGAGAAAGGGGTGAATTTATTTATCTTCTTTTAATTATTTCTTTTAATTTTACAGTTCACCAGTATTTGTGCATCACTTCTATTGATTTCAAGAGGAAGTGCCTATTTGTAAGTTTGGTGGTAATATGCTGATGATGTTTGAAATAATTAATTAACTTAAAGATTAATCTCCACTACAACATAATGGCCAAAGTTGAAAAGCAACCACTTATTTAACTCTTTCTGGTCCATGCCCAACTTTTTAATTTTCCTCGGGCTAACACCAGACAGTTTTACTCATTAAAGGGAGGCATCTCAGACAAGAGAGCATTGAAGGATGAAACTAATTCTGATCATATGTTTGGAGATCAAATTATGATAAAGTGTGTGTTACTGCTTAGAGCATGTATAACATGCAAAGAAATGCAGTGGGACACACACTTCTACACCATGGGGTGTCCCAGGGACATAAAATGCTCAGCAACATCAATCTACTCAATATTATTTTTGCTAACAATTACAATCTGAGTAAATAACTACATGATTTACTCAGACACAAAAAGCAACACTAGACAACCATTCCATTGACAAATTGTTATCTGTTCATTATCCCCTGTCTTAGTTTTCATATCTGCATGTTTACAAGAATGGGTCAACTGCAGTCTGCAGACCCAAGGAATTAATTAGGTAATTGTTTCAATGTTTTAATTGTTCCATAAGTGCATGTGTTCTATGAGAGACTTGGTGATTATATTCATCATTTAGTGCAGCAGGAATCTGTGATGAACATTTGTGCTGTATGGACATAATTACATGACACTGTTGTGTACAATTGTTCATCCAGGCCTATGCAATGTTGTCTCAAAGGCACATATCCTGGTTATGATTCACCCAGTAACATTGCAATCAGTCATGATCAATCCAGTGCATGCCCATGCATGCAGAATAGATGCAACTAGTATGACCTTGGTTGCACCATTAATTTCACCAATCTCCAAAAATAATCTGCAAGCTGTATGAAATGACAATCTTTGTATTCAAAACAGAACTTTAGAAATTGTTCATGAAAATAATAACAATAAAACTAATTTGCTAGCATGGGAGTATACTATAACCTATGCAAGGAACTTAAAATCTCTTGCATCTCAGAAACAACTCTCAGAAAACATGCTTACTCAAGAAACTCTAAGAATGGAGGTAGGAAGATAACTTTCCTATACACTCTTCCCAACCCTGCCAGTTACAGCATTTGCTTTTCAGTCACATTTGTAAGATAAACTTCCCCTGCTGTTAGGTTGTACCAATGGTAAAATGCTTCATCCGGCCCTGCAGTGAGTTGATCATATACGTTGGAATAAACAATTGTATCATGTAGCAGTCAATGGTGCATGTGATGACTACAGGTACAATTTACTGTTGTAGTGTAGTATACTAATTTATCCTAGCTGAATTACTGGATTGCAATCATTCCCATGCTGGCTGAAAAATGCTTAACCCTTTAAGGGTCAGCGTCTTGTACACAGGACATCAAGAACAAAAGAACAAATGGGAGAACAAAGCGAAAACAATGAAAAAACGACGAACAAAAAAAAAAAAGACAAACGCAACCTTTAAAGGATTAACAAAAGTATTTGCATACATTAAATGCCTGAACTTTGAAGTTGCTCTTCATCTGGGTCAGTTTGACGTCATATAAAAACTACCTATAACCCACTTACTGTAGTAATGATCCTGTTGGTGGGGGGTTGTCTATGATCGAGAATATTTCCGTTGATCTTTTGATTAGTCGGTTTCACATTAAATGAAAACTTTCTGTGCAGCTACTTCAGATTGGTGTCGGTAATTGTTAGTGGGCTCCTGAAATTTTGTGAAATGATTAGGTCGGACTTTAATGTAAAATTTATAAACTAGAAATAATCAACAGGATTACTTGCAAGGGTGCCGGAGGCATGAGGTGCAGCTGCCTCCGTTGCCCTTTACTTGCAGGGGCACGCGGGGACAGTAATGTGTTCCTTACGAATTAAGAAAAGTTAGTACACCCTTTGATACAACCTAGTACAAGCATATTAGCGCTACTCCAAGTGAACGAATCCACACCGGGTAAGTAGAGAAAAACTCTACTTGACCGAGGCTGTGATTCGAACCCGCGACCTTCGGTTTACTAGTCCGACGCTGCTTTAATAAAGTGAAAGTTTTCTTTCTCGATATTCTGTCCGTGCTGGCCTAGGTTACCTCGGGCGCATCTGATTTCTTGAATAAAAAAAGACGTAATTCCATATCTAGAAAATTCAAAATCGGTGGACGGCCGTAAGAGGTTTCAAACAAGTTAGTCCGTTTGTGAACTTTTAATATATTTTTTTTTTTGTTTTTATGTTTCAGGGCGTTGTGGAATTTTGTATTCTTCCGCTTCAAAGCAATTTAACCAAGCTGAAGCTCAACTGTAAACAATTAAGTATCCTTTTGATAAATACCAGAACTTTAAATGGGCAGTGGGATATAGGAAATAGATGCTACGTATGAGAAACAGATATAAAAAACATCATGTGGAAACATCTTTGTCAGTTTAACTGCCTAAAATGTTCATAAAGTTGCCGCATTCTTCCCATCGAGAGTCCCCGGACTTTATTTAAAACTTGACTTTTTTGTGGACCTAGCGTACATTTAGATTCCACATTTATTCGAAGCCCGGCTTCGATTGAACGAGAGTATTTTTTCAACTTTTTTTGACTTCAAATAGTTAAAGTTCCAAAATTACAAAACTCTCAGCAAAACAACTACAAGTCACAAACTTCGTTCTCTAGTCTGGCCAATAAATTGCAAGAAAATTAATTGTTCGGCATAGCACACGATCTCGAAATGTCTAGCCGTACCATGTAGATAGCCAACTCACTCATCTCAGCTTCCAGCAAGACAGGCTTTGTGATATATGCAAGATCTTAAAGATGACAGATTTTATTGTTCAAGAAAGAAAGTCCTCTTGACAAAAATAATATCAGCGAATAGTTCAGATGTTACAAAGTTACCGACTTTGTAGTTCACCTGAGTTAATCATATAGATCAGAGTGAACAAATCGTGTATGGCAGTCGTATCATATAAAAGAATACTTGCAAAAGGATCTTATAAAGGTGACAAACTTGTAGTTCAAGAAAGGAAGTCCGCTTCACAGAAATACTGGGAAGTGGCAACAGTAACAATTCGCAATGGTTCAATTACAGTTTCTGTAGCATCTTATATAGCTTTCCAATGCACGCAAAAGGGTATCAATTAGAGCAACTAATCCTGCCCATTAGAGTAAAATTTTTATAGCGAATTTTTCTTTTTAAGAGAGAAAAATGACGAACATAAATTGAACTAGTGAAACCACTGGTTGTTTATGCACATGTAGGTAAACTTGCATTTCGATTATTAAGTTTACGTTTACACTACTGCAAAAGTCTTCTGATTTACACAAAAATTGTAATCGGATTCGTTCGTTGTTTACACAGGAAAAAGTATCTGGGTTTGTTTCATACTCTTGTTAATGCAAACAGTGGTTTCTTGTTTAAGAATGGACTTTAATCTTCACTAATTTTTATTGAAAGTAACCCTAGACAATGGACAAATTTCTTTCTATTCATTTGTTTATTACAGCCTTAAATAATAAGATTGTTTCACCACTTGCTGCTTCTGCTGTTATTCGCAAAAACGAGATAGATTTCACCGGAGTCTTAGCTGTCCAGATTCAAACCATCCAGGTTCTTTTCTGGATTCATATTTATCCGGATATGTGAGCAATCCGAAGACTTTATACCGGATTCGTCATTTCCGTGTAAACGGCTACTCTGAATCCAAATGAAAAGTCCCTGGATTGCCTATGAATCCAGAGAAAAATTGGTGTGGTGTAAACATATAGCCTAAAAGTTCCATTACGACAAGCTCGGATGCGTGTCGTATCTCGTTTAAGCCAGACTCTTAGACTTAGTGTTTACTTGAAACCAGCGTTTATTTGGGCCCAGCGTTTTATTCTATAAAATATTGCGCGACCAGTCAGTGTTTGATAGGTCTGCTTACATAAATGACAGACGCTGCCCTCAAGCAAACTTACATGTTCACCAATTTTGACGTTGGCATAACATCTGTTCATATCGCTTTAAAGAAAAACCAAGCAGTCTTTCAAACACGCACTGCGTATTCAAAAAACTAATGGTTATGCGCAAAATGTTCTTTCTGGTTATGTAACTTAGCTTTAATATGTTGGAAAATGAGTCATTTACTTTTATAAAATAAGTTCCCTATTGCGCACGCAGTGATTCGTCAGTTGCCGTATTTATTTCTGTGCAAACACGGTTATGACATCACAGCGCCGCTTGACTCCAGGTTTTTTTTCTTGGCGCGAATAGGAACCTGTGATTGCTTTACTGACGCCAGAACTCGCTCTTGGCGCGAATGGGAATCTCTGATTGATTTACGAACTAAAAAGGAGAAATTACTATCTGATAGTGAAAATAAAGTTTGTTGTTCACAGTTATTATTGTTTAGTTGTTTGCTTATTTTATAAATGAAATAGGAACTGTTTTTTTCTGTTTATATAGCCTGATGCAAACACTCAGAGAGGCTGGGAGAATTGTCAAGGAATTGTTTAAACCCTCGACCTTCGGTCTCGGGCGTACACAGCAGCTTTGGAGTTTTCCCAACCATCTCCTCCTATTTGCACCAGGCTGTATAAACGTGGTTAATTAGCTTCTATTTCTTAATTGTTATGCGCTAAATATTCTTCTGGTTACGTTACGTAACATTAATTTAATCCAAAGATGTGTTATTTATATGAACATGATAGTCATACCACTCGCTAGGCAGGTTCCTTAACTATAAACAGGGATTTTTCGAGTGTGCGTTCAAGATAATAAAGAAAACAGTGAATGGTTTGATGCTGGGTTTCAATTGGATGATGCAGAGCAAAATGTCTGCAGTCAAAGTAAAAAGTACGTCCCTTAATTACCGTACCGTGTTTACTCCAATAGACGCCCTGGGCATTTATTAAAAAATTGAGCTCTAAATCGGGGCGTTTATTTCAAAATTTGGTATTTCAACCATAAAAAATAAAAAATACTCCCTCGATTTCACACAAATGTTCACACAATTTCAATTTCACCGTCATCATCGTAAGTAGTAAAAGATAGAAAGTTCGTCAACTGTGCCCTCAACACCGGAATAAGCGATTAAATACAAAAAAATTTTCCACACAATTCAACAGTGAAATTTTCACAAAATTTCTATGTCATTGTCATCAGACTCAAGGATAAAAAGTTTGTCATCTGCGTTCTCAACATCCAAATCAGTGATGTCCTTGAAAGGATCGGGCCTAACGCTTTCTTGAAGGACTGAACGTTGAGACTGGAGCTGTCTCGCTCCAGCTTCATGCGACTGTTCTTCCTTGAAACAGTGAATGAACTGATTTTCAGATCCGTCAACTGGAAGGTTGCGTTCGCAGGTTTTGAAGGATTTCAAAATTTTACAAACGGACCCATTTGGCCTACTGGGACGCGTTTCCTGGAAGAGGGGGCGTTTATTAGATAGTAGGCGTCTTCTGGAGTAAATACGGTAACCATGAAAGGATGAATTAGAAAAAAAGTGCAATCGGTAATTTGGTGTACAGAACAGGTACTATAAGTACAAAGTGTTGTTCCGTTTGCTCGGGACTTTAGCATCCGAACCGATACACTGCATACACAGTACGAGAAGTACGCATGGAACATGAGTTGTTTAACTCCACGATAGTTTAACCATGTTGCCTCCACATCCGGTTGTGTTTTCCCTCTTCAAAAATGGAATTTAGACGGTTGCAAACCATGCTGGTATCATCTTCGTGTTAACCTAGCGACATAAGATATCAAAGGCTGGGAGAAGTTCATGTGTGTGGGTTGTAGCATTAAGATGTTTTGGTAAGATTGGAGGGCAGGGTTCCAAATTTTTTCAATCCAACTGCTAATTCTTCCGCGAACTCGTGAGCTTAAAAATGTTCCAGTTAACTCTTTGGCAACCAATCGGGTCGTGCACGATCCGACATTTATTCTTCGGCTTTTTGGCCATGACAAATGAACAAAAAAAAAAGCGAAAAGGCACAATTTCAAATTGTTATAACATTGTTAACAGGCGACCGAAACAAACTAGTAAAAGGAGACCCCGTCTCTGCTCGCACCCTAGCCCGCTCAAGGGTACATTGAGTTCACGGGAGTAGAGTCTCTGCAGAGTTCCACCCACACCGGTCCACCCGCACGTGGGCTTCAAGATTCTAGGTACGTTACATTTTGATTTATACTCGGAGAGTTGACCAGTTCCCCTTCATGTGGGACGATTGTTGTAGTCTCCGGCAGTCAACTTTCCCTCCCCACGCAGTTGGGTGACATTTGACTACAATCCCCCTCTAGTTGATATATGATCTTTATGGTCCACTTCCCCAGTGATGCAGACCTTCAGATCTACGACGTCAACATGAACGACCACATCCATCAATGTTTCAGCATTTAAAGAAGCCATGATTTATTGAACTCCATATTTGATTTTTGTGGCTTGTTTTTTGACCGCTTCAACAATCCAGTTCTTTTACGGGCCCGTTGACATGATAAGATTGTTGCATGCCGTTGGTCGTCTTGAAGTATGCAATGTTGTCATCAATTGCCAATTCTTGCTTACGATTCGCCCGCTAATGTAGCAACATGTCGTGACGACTCTAGTGAATTCATCACATACATCACGATGAACAATCATAGACGACAATCGTATCGAGTTGGAATGCTCACAAGACTAGAAATTATTCATTCTCTTTCTCTCTAAGCTCCCACATGACAAATAAATCCAAGAAAAATGAAGTTTTAATGGAAATATTTGGTATTCAATAACGTACCTAGGGGTACTTTCCCCCCTACTATGATCATTCTAAGTCCGTCGGTACATCAGGACATTGTTGGCGAAATAGCAAAGGAATATTCTTTCTTTGTCCAGCAACAAACATTCTTATACTAAATTCCCTCTAACTACTTTAAAAGATACCCGACGATTTCTGCTTGAGTTTTTCGAGTTACTAACTGATTTACTTCAACGACATGAATTATTAAAGTTGTTTTTTGAATTTATCTTTATATGCCCTCGCATTTGTTGCAATGTTTTTGTATGAACTGTAGACTTCGCAATTTGAAACAAAAAGAAGAGAAAAGAAAATGGTCCATGAATGCAATCCGTTTAAGAAGTCTACCTCACCTCTGTGTCCATGAAGCTAACGTACACAGTAGTGATGTAGACTTCTCAAACTCATTAATAACTCATAGAAGAAAAAACAAAAGAAATACATAATTAATCAGTATTTAGAAATCGGAGGAAGATTACAGCTGAATTTTTCCAACTTTTGACTGGATTTTTGCCTAAAATACTGGTTCGTTTGAGAAGTAATTTCGAACACTCGTTTAGTGTTCTTCCTCCGATTTCTAGATTCCTCGAAACTCGTTACAAAAACTCGGCTTCGCCTCGTTTTTCAACTCGTTTCTTGGTATTTAGAAATCGGAGGAAGAACACTAACTCGTACTTGAAATATTACTACAAAAGCATGTTTTATGTAACTTGTCGGTACATCTTCGATTATGTGCTCCCCCGGCCAACAGCACGGACCTGGTTACCCCATTATTGGTATTCACACTCATAATCAGCAAATCAAAAGCTAGAAGAGTTACTTTTGAATGTATATTTACGAACGAAAGCCGTCGTTAAGGCCAAACCGAGACCTTTCGCGTGAATTCAGTGTCGTTTGTTTACTCTCGCTGTTTCGAACACCAAGAGAGAAACATCTGCTGACAGCTACAATTTTCATTTCCGTGTATTACAGGCGAAGTCTTGAACACTTTGCAAGCTGTCTTCAAAATGCGATTTCATCAGTAGAACCTGAAAATGGTGGAGGAGAGCTGACCGTTAAATTGCCAAAAGAAGCTCAAAGATTTGTTTCAGAAAAGAAGACGTTTCGGTTGAGCATCGAATTCTCGCTGGAGCATCCCGAAGGAGGGATTCAATTCGTTATTCCTTCTGGCAATGGAACCATGACAGAGGTATTTCACTTTGAGTTTTTGAGGGGAAAATCGAAGGAGAAAAAACCACTTTGCAATTGATTAAAGTTCATAAATATAGGATTTTTGTCAATTTGGGTTCCCACGTCGGATTTAGAATGATTAAAGAGCTGTCAAATATACATCTCAAATGCTTAATCCATAAAATACTAAGCATGCGTATTCTTTTTTTAAATTCATTTTTACATCTCTTGTTGAGGCCATTGAGAGTGAAAGTGCTTTTATTAACCTTCTTGAAAAGTGGAAAAATAGATATTTGACCCTCAGAAATTGTAAATAAATGTTTTTTAGGAAAATAAATGTTTGAAAGGGGAAAATTTTTGGCATCAAAAGTATGACTTACTAACGTAATGCTGGGGTTACCACGGTAAGAGTGACGTTTCAAAGTAAATCTACTTACAATCCAGCCTTTCTTAATCCTGAAAAAAATTCGTGACCACTATTTATAAAAAAATCGTCCGTGATTTGATGTACTCCGTTGAGTTATGGATGCACGTGGGAAGTTTGGAGGGCTCGTAAAAAGCGTAAAAGTCGCTCGAGGTGATAGCCAAGAGCAACTCCATATTTTTGAGTTTCTAGATCTTAGTTTATGTTTAAAATTTAAAGAGCAGTCGTGGAATACCTCTCCCATGTCTTATTTCTTTCTAACTTTAGAGGTCTGCCCACATGTTCACATATGGTCATGGTAACTCGTCCAGGTAAAGATTACTTCATTAAAACCCTAAATATAAGTAAAAAAGCATTCCTTTCCACATCGTTTTGTTGTAAACAATGCTCTTATATTTGATTTATAGGCTTTGGTTTCCCTGCGTCGACTCTTATTCTGAGGTGTGTACATGGAAAATTGATGTTACCGTGGACAAGGATATGACAGCTGTGTCCTGTGGGGATCTCGTAGAACAGGTGAGTGTTCGCGTGTCAATTTAAATTGCGTCGTTGCTTCATCTTAACAATACAATGGATAGAAATCCATTATATTGTTACGATGAAGCAATGTTCTTAAGCTCCAGAAAAATTATGTTTGCGAGACTTGGAAATACAACTGCTTCATTTTGAGATTAAATAGTTTCTCTAAATTCCACGTCATGCTCAACAGCTCTTCGGTAAAATATAAAGCTCAGAGATTCCGCTAGACCGGTATATGCCGGTTTTTACCGGTAAAAAATCGTCATGTGCCGGAAAATTTTTAAGTTGACAGTTTCTTGTTCCGATAAATGTGGTTTTTGGCGTGAAGATTTTACTCTGTGCTTTAATATAGACTACAGTCAATCAAAACAGATGACTGATGTCCGATCGGACAACGGGGAAACAGTTTTTGTCGAAACAGAAAAGTCACCTATCCCGGAAGTCCGGACGGTGCTAGATCTCAAAATTGGAAAATATATAACTTTTGTGTTACTTTGTGTGTTGTTTCCAGGTTTACACCAGTGATGAAAAACACAAGACGTTTTCCTATGTCCTGGATATCCCCACTGCAGCTCCGAACATTGCCTTAGCTGTAGGGTAAGTGGCTGAACATTTTTGGAAGACTATTAGAGCTTTTTCAAGAAATTGCACGATATGACATATTCTCGTCGCCATCGAACTCTGGCCTGCTAACTCGATGTGCAATGTTTCAAAACAATTTCATGCAGACAAATCCTTTAAAGAAATTCCACACGCCAGATTTCACATGTTATATTGGAACTTGTGGAATTGCTTCACATATGAAGCACGTGTGAACCACACATTGACCACATGTGTAAAACAAGTGAAATTAAATTATATGTCAAACTTAAGACAAACAAACAAACAAACAAATAAATAAACAAACAAACAAACGCAAACAACAGGCAGATTAAACAGGCGAGCCAAGAAACAAAATTTGACATAGTAGCAAAGAAACAAACAAATAAAACAAAATAAAGGTCAAACTAATAAATAAGCAAACAAACAAATAGTTAATTAAGCAAAAGCAGCACAGGAAACCAAACGTAAACCATTTAAAATGAATGTCTATTTTTCACTTAAATAAAAGCTGTTGGCTTGATAATGCGAGGAACTCTATCATATGTCTATTCTTGTTCATTCTGGAACGTTTTAATGTAATCTTCAATTGTGTAATTGAATGCTTTTGGCTTTTTCTTTTTCTTTTTTTTATTCCAAGTCCATTTGAAATCCATGTGGATCCTGTTATGCCTGAAGTTACTCATTTTTGCTTACCTGGCTTACTTCCTTTGTTAAAACACGCGACTGGCTTCCTTAACGAGGTATTTAACGCTTGTAATAGAACTACAATCCTGGCCAAAAATATTGGAACAACTCTTAAAAATGAATAAAATTTTTTCACACACCTCTTTCCCTTTTTCAATGTTGCAAGTGTTCGGTCAATTTTTTGCTTTGCGTGTGACACAACCAGCATAATCTGACACGGTGGTATAAAGCAACATTAATGGAGGGAGAGGGGAGCTGGAGCGAGCGATATTCCCTCTTTCGTCTTTGGTACGGTTAGAATGGAGTTATTTGTTACGTTGTCACAGGAATTTTTGGCTCTGATAAGAGGAATTAGCGTTGTAATCTTCTGTGCCAAAAGACTTCACAAAGCTGGGATTAATCCCTGGTCGTGTCATTAATGTTGTAGTGCTTAGTTATATTCACACGCTGTGGTGAATGATTTCCTAAATATGGCAAATTACTGTTGCCCTATTGCCATATCTCCTGCGATCAAGGGAGACCAGATTCGGGCAAATAGCTCAGGTAGAATTTGGAAAAATAAGCGTGATTAAAACAGAATAATTTTCAAAAATCGGTAACGCTGAACAAGAGTTTGGACATTAGCATGCATTCAGGTTGCCATATATATATATATATATATATATATATATATATATATATATATATATATATATACCGTGTGCAGTATGTAATTCTTATTCCTAGGTTTTTCTAACTAAACATTCGAGCAGAGCGATTCGGGCAGATCGTCTTTGCTCCTTCAAAATGATTAGAGCCCGTACGCCTATGGCCCCTGTCTTCGATACCTGTTACATTCCAAATTTTAATTCTGAAAGGATGGTGAGACACCTTTAATTTAATCATGCGAATAGATTTTGATATGTACTCCAGGTTCTTAGGATTTAACTGGTGTCCTTCTGTGTAACGAGGTATTTAGATGTATTTTTGTTACTCTTTAAGGTTTTTGAATTCTACGAGGAATCTCTCAGCTGTCATTATCCTTATCCAAACTATAAACAAGTGTTTGTGGATAATGCATACAAGGATGCTTCTTCATACGCCACACTGGCTATTTACAGGTAATTTTAGTAATCACTTATTATTTTAAAGTCATAAATTACAATCAAATAATTTTACGAAAACTCGTACAGTTGTAAATAGCTAGTAAAAACCACCATTCACACACGTCAAGTTGTATTTAAACAGCGAGTAGTAGTGCTTCATCTGATTTAAAATACGAGGCGACAGCCCAGTGCTTTAGGTTTGATAAAGCACGGACTGCGAGTTTTTTAAATGAAATCAAAAACGAACATCTTAATACTCTAATTCGCGAAGAAAGTTTGAAACTTGATATTTCCTGAGGCGGAAAAATTTGAGCAGAAAAGTGAAAGTGTTTTTAGTAATATTTAGAACTGATCAGGAGTGCTTTGCTGGGAGTTAAAGCACGAGGCAATAGCCGAGTGTTTTAGCCCCGATAAAGCACGTACTACGAGTTTTTTTAATGTCTTATAAAATTCTAATTCGCTAATTTGGGAAGAAGGTTTGCAAATTTATGTTTTCTAAGCCAAAAATATTAACTTATTCTCCACCTATAAAGACACTTGTGTCTTCATCACGTATAAAGACTCGACACGGTTATGATTTGCTCGTGGATTATTGATAAGATAATTAGAATAAATTGAACACGCTGCTCCTGTAAGACAATCCCGATTTATAAATGTTGAATAACACCATCACTTCATCAACAACAACTATAACATCCAATGTTTAACCTAAAGAAGAAACAAGACCCTTCGAAACATGTAGATAAATTCAAAGGAAAAACTCCAGGACGTCCAAATTTTTGTGGTAATATAAAGTCATAAAACTGTTATCACTGTGTTTGAAAACTCTTTCTTTGTCTTCACCTTCGATAAACCTGTCCATTCGCAAGTGTTTTTCTTCCCTTCTATCCCTTCCTCACCCTCTCATTCCCTGCTACTTTTCACTCCCTGATATTGCCCTTATTTTATCTTTCTCCGTATCCCTTTCGCTCTTCAACTCTTCCTTTTCTTCCTCACTTCCCTCTTGTATTTTTATGGAAATATTTATTATTTTAATCTATTATTACTGTAATGATTCTTTTACTGTTATTATTATTTATTATGATTGTAAAGATTTATATATATTGCTACTATTAAGAGGACCAAGTTCGAAAAAACCTATGCTTTCTTTGTTATATCCTCGGTAAATAAAGTTATTATTATTACTACTATTGTTATTGTTATTATTATTATTATTTATGAGGAAAGTCAGCTCATACGAGCCAATGAGGTCGTTTAGCCCAAATTGCCATATTATGCCAAAGTGGACACATGTCCCATAAATTATAGTGGTATGGCAATCACAAAGTGAAAAACATCGTGAGTAGTTAATGCCATTTTACACCAGTCTCACATACACTATTCCGTTGGTTGGGCATGGTCAAGGGCTGGTGCTTTGCACCTACAAATCATGAGACTTCCTCAATAATAATTATTATTATTATGTTATTTCACGCAGGCCGATGTTGTGCCGATATATACATATACTGAGGGAGCGGGTAATAACAAATTACCAAAGGTCCCCTAGATATTCCTTTTTTCCAATATCAAGAATCAAGTACTTTCCTTAGTACTCTTGCCGTCCCCAATAATGCGGTTTTTTGCAATTGCTCCGTCCTTACTTCAACACCAATCTTCTTAATCCATGATTGTATCCTCTTAGAGACTGTTCCTAGCGCACCTATCACAATTGGAATTACTGTAACTTTCTTCATGTTCCACATCCTTGAAATTTCCCACCTTAATTCTTGATATTTTTCGACTTTCTCATGTTCCTTCATGCAGACCCTGTTGTCATTAGGCACTGCTATATCTAATATATTACAAGTCCTTTCCCGATGATCAACAATGACTATGTCTGGTCTTCTTGCCTCTATAACCTTATCACACTATATGTTAAAATCCCATAGCACTTTCACCTGGTTTGATTCCACTACCGCATCTGGTTGGTGCTCATACCACCTCTCCGCTCGTGCGAGGTTATACTTCTCACAGATTTTCCAATGTAATATTCTTGTCACATTGTCGTGTCTCCTCTTAAACTCATGCTGTGCCAATTTACTACATTCACTTATGATATGGCTCACACTTTCTCCTCTTTGGCCACACATCCTGCATAATGGTGATTCCCCAGTCCTATCTATCTTGAATTTGACATAGTTTGTGCGTAGCGCCTGCTCTTGAGCAGCGAATATCAAGGCCTCAGTTCCCACTTTCAGATCCGATTTCCTTAGCCATGTCCATGTATCCCATTTATCAGCTCCTTCTTCCATATCTCTTAGAAATTGCCCGTGCATAACTTTATTTTTCCACGCCATCTCTCTTTCCACAGTGCTCCTCATCTTGTACTCTTCCTTACTAAGAGTATCCTGACCGTCAATTACTCCAATCACTTTTACCCCCTGTATCAACGGCTCTACGTTGTTCCTCACATACCACCCTAAATTATTTTCCCTACTCCTGATACAAAACTCACAGCTAATTAAACCTCTTCCTCCATTCTTCCTGGGTAAATAAATCCTGTCAACATTGCTTTTTGGATGCAATGCTCCATAGTTAGTCATCATCTTTCTTGTCCTTTTGTCTAGCTTTTTTACTTCTTCCATATTCCAATTTATCACTCTTGCCTCGTACTGTAACGCTGATATAGCCCATGAGTTTATTGCTAATACCTTGTTCTTGCCATTTACTTGGGACTTTAGTATTAACCGCAATCTCCTTAGATATTCTTTACCGAATGCTGCTTTCATAGTACTTTCCATGATCTGATCCATCTCCATAATACCAAGGTATTTATATCCATCATCTTCAATTTGCCTCATCACGTTTCCATCTGGCATCACCACACCATCTGTTTTCACCACCTTCCCTCTTTTCAATACAAGAATTCCACACTTTGTTAACCCAAACTCCATTCCAATATCTTTACTAAAGATATATACTGTATTGATTAGCGAATCAATTTGATTCTCCGTTTTCCCGAACAATTTAAGATCATCCATGTATAACAAGTGATTAATTATAAACTACTTTTTCCCCCATTCATAGCCTATTCCTGTTTTTCCCAGAACCAGGGTCAGAGGTATCATACACAAAACAAATAGCAGTGGTGACAAACTGTCTCCTTGAAAAATCCCTCGTTTCCCCATATGATGTTAATTCCGTCCTCCATGTTTCCATACTTCCATGCCATGTTTCCATTATTATTATTATTATTATTATTATTTACATTTCTTCTTCTCCTTCCCTCTCGTACATGTATACGCACATACCTTTATATGTGTAGGTCTGTGCCTATGCAGATTGCAATACTTATGGCACAAAACATACCAGCATACCGCTACCTTTTGCTACCTTTTTGTCTTCATAATTTTGATATTTCTACGGCACCTGAACATCAACTGTACCATGAGATGTCAAGTATTAAGTAAAGTCAAGGGATTACAGAAAACATACTTGGTGATATACTTCTATTTTTGGCACACTTTAGACAATTAGCTGCAGATAATAGCTTCGTTGTAAGTGTATTAGTAGGGATATATGTGAGCATAGGAATTGGTATGAATGTGTGAGCGTGTTTTTGTAAGTGTGCTTGTCTGTATGTATGTATGTATGTATGTATGTTTGTATGTTTGTATGTGTTTGAGTATTTGTATGTATGTTTGTATGTATTTGTATACAGTTACTCACCCCTTGGTTAAAATTTTCCTTATGCTTTTTGGAAGTTGCTGCCTGCCTGACTGCAAAATACCGTGATATTGGATATCTGGTTAGAACGCTGTAGTTTACTTTTCTGCTTTAAAACTATGAAGGTGTTCACAACAGCGAATGCATTGGGCTCTAAGAGAACCAAGGTCGATCCCAGGTTAATTTAACTCTTTCCTGTCCAAGACGTCTTTCCTTGACGAATAAAATCATCTGGTGTTAGCCAGAGTAAAATACCAAAGTCGGGTATGAACCTGAAAGGCTTAGCCTGAAGGGTTTTAGAACGATCTAAGATAGATGTGAACGCTTGCTTGAAGAGAACTCGGGTCACAATTGAGTCGATCTAAAGTAAGTCGACTTAAAAGTGAGTAAAGTGTGAGTGGTCCCTGTGTGGTGTTCTAACAATTTACAAACTAATGTGCCACAGCCGTGTTAAATTTTAAAAACCTTTATAACCAATTTTATTTCTTTCCCAAAGCACGAATTTGTTGCACTCGTCTCGGATAATTGACCAAACTTTTATGACGAGGAAGACGCTTTCCCTTACGTTGGCTCAGCAATTCTTTGGATGTTACCTTTCAAAACACACTTGGTAAGAGATTATCTCTTTGAAACGTTGTATATTGAGTAGTTGGATACAGTTATTCGTTTTCTTGAGACGTCTGTTGAGCCATTTTCTACAGCAACAATTTTGCTTCTCACACGCTTACATCCTGTCCTCAAAACGACAGCGCTAATATATCATACACGAGAAGGAGTATTTCATAACCGAGTTTTTTAATCAACTTCGAGGTGTTTGGATATCTGATGAAACACGACTTTCGAGTGTATGATATTACATCTCAAACGAATCCGTATTTAAAGAAAAAATCGGGTTTAAATTTGACAAAATTCTATGCTAATTAAGATCAGATATCCAAACCACGTCTCGGTACTGATTTCTTTTGTGTTTTTCTCATGAATTATTGATAAGTTTGAGATGTTTAGGTCCTGAACAACGTGATAAATATTTCCGAAGAAACATGACCCAGACAGCTTCGTTGTGTACTTGTTTTCCTTGCCAAAATGCATAGAAAACATGGACAACTGCAACCTAGTACTTGTACCAAATCTAAACTTCTCTAAAGGCCCATTCTCATGACAGGATTGTCGCATTCGATTGTTCGTCTTGATGTATGGAATGTTGTGTCAAGGGCACAATTCCTGCTTTCGATTCGCTCACTGATGTAGCAGTAAGTCCTGGAGACTTCAGTGAGTTAATCGGATACGTCAGAAGGAACATCGTATACCGCCGTCGTATCGTGTTAATGGGCCCTTATACATACGAGGTAAGTAAAATTGGAGTGACTTGTTTTTTATATCGTCGTGATATTGTTATGGATGATGCGTTATAGGTCAGATGCGTGGCTTCAAGCCGGCATAACAATTTATCTGTATGGCCTTTATGTTAAGAAAGCTTTCGGAAATAACGAGTACAGAGACTGGATACGAGAGGTAGGACTCTTAGCGTCAACAGTTAGTCAAACATCCTGGCATTTTTAGGGTCCAATATGATCTACTTTTCCTACACTCCTCACTGGAGCCGAGTCCTCTGTCATTAACGAAGAGCGAAGTCCGTATAGGAATATATTTACCTGAGGTTTTTAAGGACTTTAGGATTGCGATGACGTCAATGCGACGTCATCATGGTCCTTGAACGAAAAACTTATTCCACGTATAGACCTCTTGCACTCATAGGCAAAACAACCCATCTGGAGGACAACTTCAAAGTCTTGACGTTCAACAGATCGAACAATTTATCAAAATTCTTTCCTTAAAAGGCATTTTTCCTCCAGCAGGGGAATAAATGCCATTGGTCTATTCCACAAATACAATATCTTGGTTATTCTTTTGATATGTAATCGATATCCCCACCTGAAGAAAGTTACCCGATAAAATTTACTGTCCATAGCAACTGTAGGATAACGGTGGAATACTTCTGGACACCTTTAAAGTGTCGACATTGATGCTAGGTGGACATGCTATTTATTGTTTAAAAGGTTTCGAATTGAAGAAAATAATCCCATTTTGAACTTTACCCAGAGTGCTAAAGGTTAAGTAATATATCTTCGGTAATACAAAATGACAACCAGACGACTGTGTTTCCCTTATTAGCTTAAATTCTTCGAGGTTTATGTAAATTCAAATTTGCACTAATTTAAAACGGCATTGTCTTGTCTCAAAATGTATTGAGGATTCTGATGCGTCGTTTAGTTTTAATTGTAGGACCTTTAGAACTTGAAAATGTGATTAGTTTTTTTCTTCTTAACTTAAAACCAACTAAGTCATATAACCTAAAGCAATTAGAACTTTGAAATTTCCAGAAAAACACTTAGTACGAAGTTTAGTCAGATAAAGTTTCTTCCTTGTAAATATCACGGCTTTAAACTCTAAAGGTGAACGTAATCGTTCAGTATTGTGAACATATATGGACATGTAATGCACTATATAATATATAATGTATGAACATGTAATGCACTAAGTAAAATTAAGTCTTAGCCGCTTTCTTACATGAAATTGCTTCGAAATGTATTGTACGTCCACGGATAGTACGTTTTGATGCAGAAAGAGCGTTTTCAAAAATTGAGTCGTCAAACGTTCATGCAAACCTTAAATCTGGTTTTTAACTTCCAAGCTGCATAGCTTAAATACTTTGCATCTTGATTTATCTAAAAGTTGTTATCCCAGCGACTTCAAAACAGTAGATTTAGATTAGAGGTTTAGGAAGGTAGAATATTATTGGGATTAACTGTTGAACTGGAAACGTAATGTTTTATTTTCGGGCGAGCTTCATTGCGATAGACGTTTTGAAAAGCATTCATTCAAACTTTCAAGCTCCAATTTTAGCCGATTATTGTCATGATATTTTGTTATTTGTCATATCTTTTGCGATGGTGAAGTTTTTATCAGTGTTACTTGTTTTACCATCATGTCAATGATTTAAATCTGTAGGAGATGAAAAATGTCTGTCAATATGAAACTGAAGGTCCTGGCTTGTCACCACTCCATAATAAACGGTCATCAGACACGACTGTGTCTGACAACACTTCGAGTACTGGGTCTGAAACGTCCGGTGTTCCGTTCAGCCAACCCAGCTTCTTGCACATGCATCCTCATTTTACTTCATGTAAGCAGTTAGAAGCTGCCACCAGTAAAGCCCACCTTGTGATGAGGTTGATTGAAATGAGGATTGGGCAAGAGCCCCTACTGCAGGTAATGTAGAAAAAACGGTGGACTGAGGAAAAGTGAATATTTTTGAATAATCGCCGAGACGAAGTCGAGGGGATTATTCAATAATAATCACTGATCCTGAGGTGAATAATTGTTTTAGTATAATTACACAAGTGATCATTTGAAAACAAAAAGTAGGGAACTAGCACTTTTTAAATCTCCTCGGAGACATTTACAAAGGTAGCCGCTATCTTGTTTCTGAGCCGTTACTGTTATAATCATCTGTAGGTGATTATTGAGATTTATGACGTAAGTTTCTGGCCAATCGCCACGCGGGATTTTCGATAATCCACCTGTGTAATTATACTAAAGTTAGATATTCATAGCTCAGTGTGGTATTGTTTGTAAGTATATTGCTCCACTGACGCAATAATTCCATCCTATGTATCTACAACAATGCACTTATTTTTTATCCATTTCAACCAAACAATGTTGCAATTACCCCGTCTGGACATACGCAGCAGGGTTTGAGTAATGGGTTTGTCTGTCGTTCTGTCTGTTTATCTCGCGAAGATCTTCATTTCTACGAGGTATCTGTAAATAAGGGTTTAGTTATACACCAAATGCCAAATAACGAGAGAAAAGTTGTTGAAAAGCGTCGAACAGTGTTTTGAATGACGAGAAAACAAGAAAGCGCAACCAAACAATGTACTTCCAGTTTCCACATCATTTCCTCTGACAAAGTAAAA
Source organism: Heliopora coerulea (assembly GCA_030142905.1). Taxonomy (NCBI): domain Eukaryota; kingdom Metazoa; phylum Cnidaria; class Anthozoa; order Scleralcyonacea; family Helioporidae; genus Heliopora; species Heliopora coerulea. Next base: position 513,035 of record JASJOG010000162.1, read on the forward strand.
GTAATGTTACTCGCTGCCATAGGTTATGTGGAAAAATCACGATATTCAGCCCGCCACGCAAAGACCATGCGTTCGTCCAATCAGAGGACAAGAAAAACGGATTTGGTATTGGACAATTAAGTATTTGCGATTGAGAAAAGAATTATACAGTTACTTAATACGTTTTTTGTATTTTAACAGGTTTTTAACAAATTACTGTCTCTTGCGAAGACAGCTGTAAAATCCAAATTTGACCTGAGCTCTTGGGGCAACATGCTTTTGTCAACAACAGGGGTAAGGTGAAGAACATAGGCAAGTCTTTCTCTCTTCCTTTCTTCCTTTCTTCCTTTCTTTCTTTCTTCCTTACTTTCTTCCTTTCTTTTTTTCTTCCTTTCTTCCTTCCTCCCTTCCTTTTTTCTTTCTTTCTTTCTATATTTCTTTCTATATTTCTTTCCTTCTTTCTTTCTATCTTCCTTCTACCATTATTTCTTTCTCATTTCCTTCCTTCCTTCCTTCCTTTCTTCCTTTCTTTCTTTCTTGATTGATTTTTTAAATTAATTTGTTTGTTAATATATTTATTTACAAATCTTTCACCATTAATACTTAAAAATAAAAATTAAAATTACCGTCATATAGAATAGCACAACAGAGCTAAGTTCCAACTAAGGTGCACTTTAAAAATCAAAAGTCAATACTAAAACTAACATAACCGTGGAGATGATGATGATAATGATGATAATGGTGATGATGATGATAATAAGGATGATGATGATGATGATGATGATAGTCGTGACAATTTATTTGCTATTTCCACGTTACGTGGCTCTTTTGTAAAATTCTACTATTAAACCTAAGGTAAAATTACCTTTATATCAAATTACATTTGTAAAGTTACTTTTTATGCCCCGTTGTAAGGCGTTTGACTTGGTTTTCTTCTTTAACTTTCACCAGATCGATTCGACGATGATACGATGAGATTTATTTTATTTTACCTTACCTCAGCTTATCTCATCTTATTTCAGCTTACCTTACCTCACTTCGCCTCGCCTCGCCTTGCCTCACCTCACCTCACCTCACCTCACCTTATCTTATCTTATCTTACCTTATCTTACCTTACTTCACCTCACCTCACCTCACCTCACCTCACCTCACCTCACCTCACCTCACCTCACCTCACCTCACCTCACCTCACCTCACCTCACCTCACCTCACCTCACCTCACCTCACCTCACCTCAACTCAACTCAACTCAACTCAACTCAACCCAACTTAACTCAACTCAACTCAACTCAACTCAACTCAACTCAACTCAACTCAACTCACCTCACCTTACTTCACCGTACCTTACCTTACCTTACCTTACCTTATCCGATGTCATGTTATGTCATTTTATTTTTAGTTCCTCCGATCAATTTCTATCGTATCTGGCAAAGACCTTAATGTTTTCGTTGATCAATGGTTGTATCCTCTTTAATTAAAAAAACTAATCTTTGTTCCCAATTAAATTTTTAGATTAATCCAAAATAAACACATGTAACTATGATTCAGTTCATAGAGCTATAATTACATAATATATATATATGTATTTTATATTAATAATGTTTGTGGTATTTGGAAGCAAAGGAATCCAAATTCGATGAAGGCTTGACATAGTTTTAGATATCGAAGTGGTGTGGTATCTTTTTCTGGTAACTTTGTGTTTAATCGGAAGAGAAATATTGTGGAGCTGGATTTAAAGCAGAACTTGAAGAGAGGAACTTTTAAATATATGGTTAGTAACTGTACTGTGAATATGCAATACTGTTAGCTGCTATGCTATACTGTGCTACAGCTCATCTTGGTACAAACCATGGTAAAAAAACCCCAATATCTGGCTGTCAGTTTCAGACTTTCAAAAAATTAACCACTGGGAGGGGTATAGCCAGTGGCGGCGCCAGACATCCAAGTGTAGGGAGGGCAAACGTGAGACATCAGAATTTCTCGGGGGGGATTCTCTTGGAGAACATGCTAAATTCAGCGCGAAATATCACATCTATTACGGTAACGGCATATTAAGCTTCCGTGGCTCCTAGAAAATATCACAAAACTGCAATAACATTCTTCATTTTGTTATCCAAAATGCGTTTTCCGATTGTTCGTGGTTTTAAGTCCCAGGCGCTTTGAAATAGAGCTTTTTTTTGATTGCCTGTCTTGGTCCCTCGCTGGAAGTAAAAGTTATGACTTTATGAGTTTGCTGCTCCACTCTTATTGTTCATAAGTTTTCGTTGATTAATTTTGTCGAAGTTCTTTTATAGTCTCTAAGAGTACCGTATTCTCAGGGCCTAACGGAATTACTGCTTAGTTAGTTGATGGTGTGCTGCTGATATAAAATTGTCTCATGTAATCGTTACCCATTCTTAATATGACTTCAAGTCTGTGTCTTGCGTTTCACCCTTACCATTCGTTTTCTCAACATCTTAATCTGTCCTTGGGTTTGTTTTGTACACCAGGGACCTCTCACTGTTTGTATTCAGGAGCTAGATGGCTCTTTCAAGCACACAGTCCAGATTGAAGATTCGCTAAGTCACCATGAATTACAATGCCACTCTAAGAGTAGACGGTCAGTATTGTAAGATGTCGTAATGTTCTTCAACTACTGACGATGACGTGTAGCAAAGTTTAATGTACTTCCAGTAATTTATAATTATAATATAACTGATTGTAATAACAAGAAGAGGAAGACGAAGAAGAACCGTTATAATCTACAGTACATTTCGAATGTTCATGGTTAATTGATTTTTTTACCCGTAGGAACAAACGGAAAAAAATCCCCCTGATGACAGGCGAAGAAGTAGACATAGACCTGGATACTATGGAGTAAGTGATTTTATAAAAGTGGCATTAAAATTTTCAATAAATTGCTAACTACCATTAACGTTTATTTTCATTGCCATTCCCTGTTAATAAAGTTTATTGCTGAGAGCTTCTTGTTTTTCAAATTCCTTCGATTGCAAACTAATTTAGAAAATAATATCAATTATTTAGGTATCTTGTCTAAGAACTCTCATTATATTCGGAATCTATAACACTTTAATCTAGAATAATATCTTTTAATCTAGCACAACTGAAACTCGGGGAAGTATCAGTTTTTTTTATATCGTGACTAGGACCGCTGCCTTATACACCAGTCCCTCCAGTACTTGGAAGGGCAAACGCATCGACCTGATAAATGCTAAACACATCTCAACGTTCGTTTATGTCTCTCCAAAATGGGCTATCCACATTTCAAGGGACTAGATAGGAAACCTTCCTCGTCGTTAAACATCAGATCTATCTATTTCTCCATAATTCATTACGAAACCAGTTCCTAGATTGCCAACGTTAAACAAGACTCCGTTTATTAATACCAGATTTATGAAGAACTTTGTTCAGCTACTGTTCGCGTTTTCATTTTCATATTTAGATTTAAATGAGGAAATTGAATAATATTGTTTAAGAAATACCAAAGGGATACTGGTGTTTGGATACTGTGATCCAAACACGCGGATTTGGGTAGCTTGAGAAAAGCGTGATAAAGCACGGGCCGCTCGACGAGTGTTTTAAGCTTTTCGAAAGTCGAGCAACATCCCAAGCTCTTAACTTCGTTAATGCATTGATGAAGTGAGGAATTTTGCCAAATATTATCAACTACCTATCAAAGACAATCTAAAGAAGATCGAAGCTGGGTGAACAAAGTCAAGCCACTTCAGCGTGATCAAAAAAAAACCTAAAAAAAACAAAACAAGGGAGCGTTTTCTAGATATTCGAAAGTGTTTCAAGTGTTTCAACCACAGTGAGTCAAGTGTTTCAACCACACAATTCAAGTACACAAAAAACATTACGTATTTCTTTTATACAGAAAGTAAGACTGAATGTGCAACACAAACTTCGGCATACTTTTGGCGGGAAATTTTTCGTGTTTGGATACTCTGATCCAGACACGTGTGTTAAACAATCAGAACCCGCGTGCGTTATATGTTATTTTATAATTACTTATTCCACAGTTCTGACTCACCTGTATTGTGGATCCGTGTTGACCCGGAAGTAAACCTGATTCGTAAAGTGAGCTTCGAACAACCTGACTTCATGTGGCACTTTCAACTGAGACACGAACGCGATGTGATTGCCCAAGCTGAGGTAAGGCTTGAACTGAATTGTTTGATTGAAATGAAGCCTTTCAACAGAAATTTCATAGAATATAGTGTGATATAACTTACAGAATGTAATTTTTGTTAAGATACTCATTAATATTTCCTTAAGAAAACACGGTATGCTGTAAATTGGATACAGAACCGCCCTTATTTACATGAATTTCTCCTTCGATTTTTTCGATCAAAACATCCTGAAACTTCAAAATGGCTAGTAAACATGGACATTTAAATGTATTCGTATTTTGAGAACGATACAATATTGGAACTAATATGTACCGCATGTACCGACCGAACCGTATGGGACTTGATGGCTCGCCTTCGGCTCGAACTATTATCTAAAATTTGTTTTTAGGACATTTTAAGTTAATGACACCAAAAGGATATACTCACATGGAGTGAAGTTCGACACGGTTCAGCCATCATAGTTTCAACTATTCAAACGTTTGGTAACGCGTGAGCATTTTACTCGAAAGCAAGGTAGTTGTAAACAGGCGCGTAGTTTATTAGGGTGTGGGGGTATGAGAGGGTACGACACGCCCCATTGCGAGAGTAATCGGGCAAAATTTGGTGAGGCAAAATAGATCAGAATTCCTTGCTGGGAAACCGAGGGTACACGATTCATGTCCTGAATGTGTGTCAAATTAAATTCGGGCAATTTTTGAAAGCATACAACATTTGGCCAAATTGAAGTCTTCGAGAGTTTCCCGTTTTGTTAGAGATCTACAACCAGGGGCGTAGTTAATCCAATAAAAATTGGGTTAACTACGCCCCTGATTGTAGACCTTTAACAAAATGGCAAACTCCCGAAGACTTCAAGTCCATGAAAGCCGCGGTCTTTCAGGTATTTATGCCCCAAAGTTCCTTACACTGAAGACTCCTCTCTTTATTAAGCACTCCTGATGTTCCGAAGCTAAAACATTATGGCTGTGTGGGAATACTGCAAATTTTGCCCACAGTGGTTGGTTATCGAAGTTAATGTCGCATCTTTTGCTTGCTTTTTAGGCAATAGGAAATTTAAGAAGTTTCCCAACACGCCAAACGATGGCAGCTTATATTGATATCGCGAAGCAGAAGGAATGTTTTTACAAAGTCCGCCTTCAAGCTATTGAAAGGCTAGCCAAGGTAATTGTCATTTTCAGACATCGAATTAAATTTAGTCCGGGCTTGATCGTAGCCCTAATATTTCTCGTATTTAGCTATCATCAAAAAGCTTTGCTTCGTGTGTTGGTGACTCATTTTCTATGGTTGTTCACAGCGATGTCATTCAGTATGAATTTGTCAGCAAGAATATTCTTCAAATTCGTGTTGCCCATTGAACCTCGAATTTGTGCGCTGGAATTTGTAATTTACCTGGAAGACATGTTCTTAACTGCTTTGTCGGTTAAAGGCTAGACATCCAAAGGCGCCATCTACGGAATGTGATTGTTGAATACGATTAGTCTTTCTGATGTATACGATTAAGTCAGTAGCGTTTTCATGACGTATTGCTACAATAGCGAGCGAATAGGAAGCAAGAATTTTGCGTTTGAGACAACATGGCATACGCTAGAACGACCAACTGTATGCGACAGTCTTATCCTCTGAACGGGCCCAAAGAGACTACCAGGTGGACTGTTGACACTTGGGGTCCTTGCGTTTCCTCCACAGCCATGCGCCACGTTACAACTCCCACCGACCCTGATCATTCCTGGGTTCCCACCCTGTAACTTTAAACTAACTTTACTCGCTGTATTTTTGAAGGAGGAACTGGTTTCTAGTATTCACTCAATTATGCCCACAGCTGACTGGATGTTTATCTACCCTGAGTCAGTTCTCCCATAAACTCATGTTACCACTTTAAAAGAATATGTATGATTCATTATTTATTGCATGGCTCACGCAAAACTGACCCAATCAATTCTGGTATAATTCAGTTTTGTGAAAACGCTCGTGAAAGCTCTTCATGAAAATTTCATAACGTAAATGAATACTGCATCTCAAAAGAGGCGAAATCCGATTACGGCACTGCTATATTTGCTATGAAGAGAAAATTTCATTACTAACTTGCCCTGCTAAAGTCAACTCGAAAAGTTTGCTTCGGCGTGATTTGAACTCGCATCTTGGGATTTCCAAACCGAAACCGAAACTCTATCAGATGAACTACCGAGTCAATTGGGAGCAGTTTGTGCACTAAAGATTCTCGTGATAACTTAAACGCTATCCGTGAGGATTTAAGCGTTAAGCGTTTAACTTGTCACAGAATATCTGTTTAGTATCCCTTATAACTTTCTATATTATTTACCCGTATTTGTATAGCGAAGGGGAAAATAAATATATTCACAAAAGTATTAAGTCCAGATAATTGATTCGAATATTGATTCCAAATTAATGCACATTATAGGTCAAAAGATTCCTCATAACATAATTATTTTACTTTCGCTACCCACCGATGCGCATGGGTTTTTGTTTCGCTATTTCAAGCGTAATTCTGAATTTAAGGATTAAACATTTGACCTTTTTTTTCAGCTTGGCAATGTCAGTGGGGAATCGTGGAACATTCATTTAACGATGATCTCTATGTTTCAAGATTTCTTCGGGTCTCAAGCGTGTCCCACCATAGTTAGATATAATAACTTCTCTGATTTTATTGACTATTTTGTCCAAAAGGTCAGTGACTTGTTAATTTTATTATAGACAACAGGACAATGTATTTCATTTCAAACTTTCAGCGTTAGAACTATGTCTCCAGTCCACACGAAAGTCCATACTTTCGATTAGTGGATATTGAAGTTCTTATTTTTTAATCAACTCTTTAATGCTGGGTTACGCGAGCTAATGCTTCTTGATCAAATCAGCTTAATCCAAGCAATAAGGAACTGGTTTGAGCGAAAAAGCGGGAAAAGGAACGCTTTCTTTCACTGACCATGTCGAAGCATCGTGCACCAGAAAGGAAAAAAAATTGTTGCGGCGATAAGGTAGTTTATAGAAAAGTTATGAAGAATTGTACTGTTGATTAAAGTTAATGTCCTTCACCAAGTATAATATAGATCGTTGAATAGAAAGGAAACCTTAAGTATCTGGAAGGCGCAATTTGTTAAGGCACGCCGTACATATCCGTCAAACCATAATTCAGGTAATACTGAGATGCCATATACTTGATGACGTCATGCTTTTGCTATCGGCACCAAAGACTTTTTAGGCTTTTAATTGTAGGCTTCATGGTGATCTCAAAAGCTGTCACGTCACGTTGTGACGCGTAAAGTTTATTGTAAGAACGAACCTAAAACAGTAGAATGAACAAACTGACCAGGAATAGAAGAAATTAATCTATGGCTAAAAACCCATCCTATATTTTGTTTTGTTTTCTTTTTTTTAGCATTGATCCTTAATACCTACCCTGAAGGTCGCTGACATTTTAATCACATCATTAGTAACTGTTAAACTCAAGATTTCTAGGTTTCTTGAAATGCTCATTTACCATTTTCAGCCCCATGAGTGACATGATTATGTGATATCCAGTATGTGTCATTCAAATTTTAATTTTATGCTCACCGTGACGTGTTTCTAACTTTTACTTTTCAGGCGCTGGTTTCTTGTATTGGATTTTGCAGAGATGTCCACGCGCAATGTCCTAAAGCTGTTGTACAGTTCCTCTTGGATCTGTTAAAGTACAATGACAATAGATTAAACAAGGTATTGTAACGAGTTATATGTGTCAACTAAAAGAGCGATATAAAGATCGATGTAACGATTGTAAAAACCTAGAAATGTGCGTCCATATTATGATGGAGAGGATCTAGGAAATGATCATCGCCGCAATTTGTATTTGGTTTTGTGCATACTGATCACTGCTCTCTAGAGAAGACTGGATTCAGCATCCCATATTCGGAAAATGAAGCCAGAAGTGGATTCCGGTGGCCATTGCTAAAGGACCAACTGTGCGACTTCTGTATGGTCCATGCAGGGTTTTTGTTGGTAAAGCTGTCTTTTGGCCTACGAAGTCGTTCCATTTTGCCATAAAGAGGACCAGGAAATATTTTTGAAAGTGCTGGGCAAAAAGATTTACCACGACTTTGGTCCCTTAGTAATGGCGCAGGTCAAATTTCGCGGGCTTCATTTTCTAGGCCTTTCAAACAATAGGATGCTCGATCCAGTCTTCTTTAGAAATCGATGATACTGGTAGATGCGTTTTCAACGAATTCCACGGGGTATTTTCCAAAAAACACACTTTCATGTGACAGTCAACTTGTGGTGTAGGACAACAGATAGCATGGCACAATATCAGTGATATAGGATGAGACTAACTGAGTTTATCATGTTTCTAGTACTCAGACAGTTACTACGTTAGTGCCATTATCAATGGTCTGATGAATACTGTAACAGCAACTGTGCCTTTGATAAGCACAGACAGGTAGGTTTCTCAAAAGCTTTTCTGTTATAGTGAGAGCATGTTTTTAACTTTAATCAGTTGTGGAAATCCTTAAAATGCGTTTAATCAGTTTTCAATTTTAACATTGGTGGCACAGTGATCGTGTTCGTGTGTTTCACTTCTTTGACTTGGGTTCAGTCCATCTCCGAGCAGTTCAATTAAAGTTACCTTGGTCAATTAGTAAGAAGAGCGTTATCTTTTTAATCTGTACCTAAAACCACTACCAGCTGAAAACTTGGAAAATTATTAAACAAAGCATACTTCGAATAATATTGACATCTCGAAACTCAAGATTTGAGTTGATAACAAGATGAGATTGTCGTGAGATTGTAATGTTTCGACATTACTTCAAATTCATCTTCAGACAGAAGAGATCGAGGATTACTTTGAAATAAAGTTGAAATATTACGCTCTCACAATAGTCCATCTTGCTATTAACTCAAATCTTGAGTTCCAAGATGTCCATATTATTCGGAGTACGTTATTGTTTTATAACTCTACCAAATACGGCAGGTTTTTCCCGTACTTAGGTTTCCTTCTGTGGTAAGTGGTGGCCCTCGCAGAACAGCTCAGTTGTGTGAGAAATTCAAGAGAATTTTTTGCTTTCAAATGTACCCTGTACTAGTCTATTCTCAAAACACGCTCGTGAATTCACATCATTGTATCTTATTCATTAATTCTTATTTGAATTGTTCATCAAAGTTGTTTGTCGTTTTCAAAATGAAAAAGCACAGTAATATGTGCAGTAATAACAGTAAATGTTGAACTTCGTTCCTCGGTCAGTTTTCTTACTCTGTCATTCCTTTGAAATCAAGGTAGCACCTTTCGGCTGGCGTGATGTGACAATCGGGTCTTACTTGCGAGTTTTTGTCCCTTTACTGATCGGAAACGAGTCGTTCGTTGTTGTTTTAATCCGCCTTGGATTTCATTGGTTCCGACCAAACCCGAGCTTTTTCTTTCACAATTTTATAGTGTAGTGCCTGCTGTGCATATAAGTATTAAATAGAAAAATAACTTGATCGTTAAACATTGGGCAAAAATCACGTTTAAAAATCTTTATCATCAGCATAAAAGGGAACACGGTATAGGAAAAGTTCCTGTCAACTAGTCGGTAGAAATCGAAAAATTTAAAGTATCTAACAAAAGACAATTGTTGAAAAAACGACGTGAGTGAGAATGACCTGGCGATTTATTTTCCGTTTTGTTGTAGTGAAGGCAAGCAAACCGTTAAACTTTCAGAAGAATGTAAGGTATGCGACACGGCCTTGATTATTCGCTAATAGTAGTGTTGGAAATAATTCTTGCAAAGGACCTTGGAGCTGTCTCCAAAAACGGCCGCTAGCTTCTTTGCTATAGACACTATAATCTTTATGTTTTAAAATACAGAACAATTATTAACCGAAGTGGAGGTGAAAAGTGTTGGATTTGGTAGTAAATATTGGTGGAATGGTGGTAATCATTCACCGACACTGAGGTGAATAATTGCTTTAGCATATACCTCGCAAAATTGTTTTCACATATGTTTTTTGAAATTTTTACAATTTTACGGGATGTCAGCTTGTCGCCCGTGCACTCATCATTTGTAAATAAAACATTTTGAAACACATCCTGAATGCATTTATCACCAAAAAATTATAAAATACATATCTCTGTATACTTAATTGCCAAATTTCGTTGCTGCTTTGGTGTTGTCTGGTACGGCGACTTTGCTTATTGAAAAAAAGTTCTTCCGTAACTGAAACATAACTGGACGCCATCTTGTTTTGCTCGAAGGTGAATAGTGCAGAATATTCCGAGGTAGAGGAACCAATCAGATTGTGCAAAAAACACTATCCACCAGCGAGGTTTATGCAAATAAAAGATGTGCTGACTCTGTTTTTTCCCAAGTAAGACTATTCAGTTATAAACTGCCATGTGTACAGTAAGTAATGAAAACTACGGAGCCCGATTAATGCCATGCAAATTATATGTTTGATTTTCCCATTCCCGACTTTTTACTCGATTTATCCTATGCGGCACTGAAGTAAAGACTACGTTGAACACTTAAGCCGAAGATCAACACCTTGACAGTGACTTCTTAAACCATCTAATCCAAGAGAGAAGCGTGTCCTGAATTCCTCAGTCTTTTGTTTTCATGTAGTTATTCATACAGCAAAGATTCAAACGCCTTAGTTAGATCAAGTAAGATTTACCGCTTATCGAAGCAAACTGGTCACTCAAAAAAAATTGCTTTCCGACATTCAACAAGATGTTGTGGAACTGACTTCTCACGTATTTTACAACCAATGGAGGTTAAAGTTACCAGACGATGTTTTTCATGATCATCTTCATTGCCTGTCTTATATAGTAGTTCTACGCGAGCAAGCTTCCATTCTGTTGGAAGAATGCCCAATAAAATGACTGCTGAGTATCATATTGAATGAAGGAGATTACTTATTAGTTTGTTTATTGTATTAATGTCATTGAATGTAATTATTACTATTTTTAGGTTCTCTTGTCAGAAATAACGAAACATTTGAACCTTGAAAAGTTGCTTCCTTCTTATAAATATGTTGTGACAAGAAGGTTTGACTCTTTTCATATGTTGTACTGCTTTCCTTACTTTTTTATGGTTTGCTTTAATTTGTTTTGGTTTTGTGTTTATTTTATTTTAAATTTTCTTTCGCATCCTGTTATTTCCTATTCAATTCCCATTCGACCTTAATTTTCACAAACATTATTAGTTTTTACTTTTATTGTTATTATGTTGGATTTTACTTCTGTTCTCATTTTGCTTCATTTTCATTTTATTTCATTTCGTTTTAGTTTATTATATCTTTTCCATTCAGTTTTAGTTTTTGTCTTAAGCGGTATTCTTTAATTGTTTTGTTTTATTTTGTTTCGTTTCGTTTTATTCTCATTCATGTCACTTAATTTTTATCTTATCTGTTTCATTTTATTATATGTTGTCTCTTATACTCAAGTTGTTTAAAAGGTCTGCGACTTCTTCAAACCAATGGCCATATCCCTTCAGATTCTGACATCTTCAAGTATTACGCAAGGTTAGACGGTGTTTGATATCTGTAAACAATATATACCATAAGCACAACCCTCAAATGTCGCCGCTATTAAGGCTTACTGTACGGAATAAAACATAAACCGAAAAACGTCATCTTGTTAGGCTGATATTCAAGTTATAAACAACCCTTGGTTGAAACTAATGTTGTTGCTGAGAATTGCATATGACCCTTTTGCAATGCCAGGCAAACTTTCTTCCCTTGGTTGGTCATTTATTTATCTAGTTTCGACGTTCATTTTTTTAAAGGCACGGACATTTTGAAGACGTTCGCCAGACAGCAATTGAGTGTTTGGTCGACTTCGTAAAAGGTATTGTGCCAGTTTATTGCCAATTTTTTCTGTGCGCGTTAAAGAGTGCTTCAAAAGTTTGTTCAGTTTTGCTATTGAAATAATGAGTCCTATATGTCTCCCTGTTTATGCGTGGCTATCAGGGTAATAAGTCACTATATGCGGGTGGTTAAATATAACTACATTTGAGACGGTTCTTGCATGGTAGCATTGTAAAACTGAATAAGCTGACTCGGGTTATACTTATCACGAAAACTGACCATTTTCGTTACATTACAATTCAGCTTCATATTGAGGCTTAGGAAACAATTGTATTTTGTTTCTCATATAAGCTTAATTTTTGAATTGAACTTTGACGTTTTGAAGATGGGGTGTAATGGCAGTAGTCGAATACAATTCACCGGCACCAGACGGTTTAATGCCCCGTTTCCAACAAAGAAAAATTTAAAACTCAAGGATATTTAAGTTATTCCATTTTTTTATGAATTATATTCTGTATGACAAATTCTGATGCTCGGATCATGCACCACTCGACGACTCTATTTACACGTTTGATTCCAATAATTCTTGTTTGCTTTTACCTCCAAGCCTTATAATCAAATCTGGTTTATGCGAGATGACCACACACTTTTGTTACCACTATCAAGCCTCGTTTAGGCGTTAAAAAAAGTTATAATCCGAGCTAGGCTTGGTTATGATGATAAAAGGTTGACGACATCACGCGCAAAACCTGTCAGATATAGGAAACTACTGCTTTCTTAGTGCAGCTGCTCCCCGATCTAGTAGGTCAGCGTAGGAAATGTTCACTGCATGCCGTAGAATCACGAAAGTAGTAGAGTGCGCTGCAGACGCTTGCGCAGTTCCTGTTAAGGAACTTTAATGGCTTTATATTTATCATATATGCCTTCTTTTTCTTCATTGTAACTTTGACAGTTCTACTTCAATTTTGGCGGGCCGAGATTTGAAACTTGATACTTTAGACTTAATGAAGCGATGACTGAAACAACACTGACGAGTTTTGAGCACTAGAGGGAACCAAAAAGATCAATTTTTTAAACACATTTCCACTCTTTTTAATCATTTAATTGGTACCTAGCAAACAACACAAACGTGTCTGTTTTATTCGACAGCACATTTCGACAGGAGCAGAACATGAAATACCTGGCGATGTAATATTGTCCTTCGTTAAAATGTTCTTAATCTTAAACACTTCCGTCAGCGTTATTCCTCAGCAGTTTGAGCTTCTCTTTCAGACTTTTTCGAAGGTTTCGGTTTCACTCTTGTCGAATTTCAACATCGTAGATACATGGATTTTCTACTCCTCCTTGCACCCACACACCTTCTGGAGCACCTTATGATCATCGGTATTTTCGAAAGGGTCGCTACTTTCTGAAATTTTCTACATCTCACATTTGTCGTTACTTTCGGGGGCCGCTGTTTTCGGGATTCTACGGTAACATAATCCTTACAGAATTCAAAAAACTCGTTTCCGATCTAATCAACTCAGGTACAATAATCAGCGGTAGTTCCGGAATGCTGCAGATTTTGATGGCACGAAAAACCAGAGTTAATCCATGCTGTTTTTCGAGAGAATGGTTCGAAACTTGAAAAGTGTGAATCTTGTCCGGCATGAGTGTATTTACGGTAAACGTCACTACGAACTTCGGAAATCTTTAAATCAAGAAAGTGAACGTCACTGTTAGGGAAGGAGTCAAAAGTAAATTTTAAATTTTTGTGAAAGCTGTTAAATTTGGATAACACAAATTGAATGTCACTGAGTTTCATAAGTGTCAGTGTGTCGTCAACGGATCAGCGATAAAATTTTATACCTGAGTTGATTAGATCAGAAACAATACGTTTTTCGAATTTTGTAAGGATTATCTTAGCGAGTAAAGGGCCCAGTGATGAACCCATGGAAACACCGTCAATTTGTTCGTAGAGCTGATTGTTGAAAGAAACGCATTTTGGAATTCTGCCCTAAAACTACATTCTCTTTCAACAATCAGTTCTATGAACAAATTGACGGTGTTACGATGGGTTCACCACTGGGCTCTTTACTCTCGAAAGTAGCGGCCTCCCGAAAGTAACGGCAAATGTAAGATGTCGTAGAAAATTTCAGAAAGTAGTGGAACCCCCGAAAGTAGCGACCCTTTCGAAAATACCGATGATCATGAGGTGCTCCAGAAGGCGTGTGGGCGCAAGGAGGAGGAGTAGAAAATCCATGTATCTACGATGTTGAAATTCGACAAGAGTGAAACCGAGACCTTCGAAAAAGTCTGAAAGAGAAAGCTCAAACTGCTGAGGAATAACGCTGACGGAAGTGTTTAAGATTAATAACATTTTAACGAAGGACAATGTTACATCGCCAGGTATTTCATGTTCTGCTCTTGTCGAAATGTGCTGTCGAATAAAACAGGCACGTTTATGTTGTTTGCTGGATACCAATTAAATGATTAAAAAGAGCGGAAATATGTTAAAAAAAATTGATCTTTTTGCTTCCCTCTGGTGCTGAAAACTCGACGGTGTTGTTTCAGTCATCGCTTCATTAAGTCTAAAGTATCAAGTTTCAAATCTCGGCTCGTCAAAATTGAAGTAAAACTGTCAAAGTTGCTACGAAGAAAAAGAAGGCAAATGCGGTAAATATATGAAGCCCTGAAAGGGGCGAAGAACAATATTTCCATAGTACGTTAACGTTCTTTACCACTCGAAAATAACGGCCTCTCGAAAGTAGCGACCCCTCGAAAGTAGCGCGGCCCTCAAAGGCTGATAAATCTGAAAGTAACGGGGGTCGCTACCTTTGGGATTCTACGGTACTTAACAAACAACTAGATCAAATCAAAACATTTATACCTTGGAATTGTTTTCCTCGCAGATTCCACAACGCACTTGTTTATAAATTAAAAAGCAAATCCCGGTCTTCCGATTACAAAACTCCGTCATCTCAATTTAACGACTCTAACCTTAAAATTTGGCTTAAACTTCCGTATCTCGGCCCTAAAGGCCCAATTACTTGTCAAAACCTTAATTAGAAAGATTCGTCGACACTTTAACATTGAAGTCAGTCTTATCGTTATTTATGACACTAAGAAAACTGCCTTTTTTTTGTCTAACAAAGACAAAATCCCGGACCTTTTACGCAACGACGTAATCTATGAAATCACTCGCCCAAGTTGTGATAAAAAATAGATTGGTAGAACAGAACGCCGCCTTGAAACTCGACTCACCGAACACTCTAAACACTTTGAAACCAGTGCGGCAGCACAACACTTCCTTAACTGCCCTCACGCTCAATATCTTTCATACGTCAACGTCCTCTACGACAAACTCCATTCTAATCTCATGACATCTGTCCTAACATTGAAAACCTAGTCAATCCCACCATCTCTGCTATTGTGTAATAATAGTCTCCTAGCAAGGCGATATAAACAAATTACAAGTCTGCATTCTGGCGATATTGGCTCTTCATTAATCGTGTCTCGTTGAAGAACATGCTTTATACGATTAAGAATGAACATAAATGTACTCCTCGAGACTTGAAAGGTTCTGGTAAATCTTTTCTCGGAGTAAGTATTCCACACAAGAGTCCACCAGCCTCTGTTGCGTTGAAATCGACGACACGAACGTTGGCGAACGGCGTCTCATTTGAACGCAATAACAGTAAAAGAGTAGCCAAACACATGCTCAGCATCAGACGTCTTCTGTACATGATATACGTTAAAGTGGCTATTACTCGTCGTCTTCTATTACGTCGGATAATACTTTATCGCAAGAGAGCTTTTATGATAGTTTTACCCGCCATCCTGCATTTTACGCGCGAAGGCCTCCACTACTTGGTGTAAGTTAAAATATAGTTACCTGCTATTCGGTGCGCCAGCATTAAGTTCGACGTATAAATCAACAGCCACTCTGGAGTCGAACTTATTAGTATTAGATTCGGCGCATGAGAAGAGCGGCGTCTAAACCGGACCTAATTTACTTACGAAAGAAGCACTTTTAATCAAACTCCATAAGCCTGAATTGAACAGTGGTACAATGGCTACCAAAAAACTTTCTCTCTTTTAGTATTTGTGTATTGCATATCTGTCTGTCGTTGAATAATTCATTGATGATGTCATTCTTGTATATATATATATATATATATATATATATATATATATACATACATACATATATATACATATATATATATATACATACATATATATACATATATGCATATATAGCATCAAATTTTAAAAAAATCTTGTTGACTTTAATAACCTTTTTGTAATATAATAACCTCTGAGGAAGGGGCTGTGCCCCGAAATATTATGTTTTTTAAAAAGGTTATTAAAGTCCACAAGATTTTTTAAATTTTGATGCTGCATATGGTTGACGAGTTAGGAAGTTGGTCTTGATGTTTTTTATGTATGAATGTATGTATGTATGTATGTATGTATGTATGTATGTATGTATGTATGTATGTATGTATGTATGTATGTATGTATGTATGTATGTATGTATGTATGTATGTATGTATAACTGCAGACGGACTGCTTTCGGCCTATTGGGCCTCATCAGTGCAGAGCAGGATGGAAAAGCCTACATTACATAGGCAACTCAAATGTTCCACGCTTGTGGTACATCTAAGCCATGCCAGAGCGCTCTAACTAGAGACTAGAGACTAGTGAGCGTGCGCAAATGCGCTAGCGGCATGACTCATCCTGTAGAGCGCTCAATATGAACCATATATATATATATATAGCGCTCAGCAACCTTTGTAGTTTAGTTGGTTTGATAATGACCATAAGACAGAGTCGAAATGTAACCGTTTTATGAAACGAAAACTTCATAATCAACCTACACTGCCGAAGTCAACTGAAACATGTTGACTCGAGCGGGATTTGAACTCGCACCTTCGGGATACCGGTCAGCCGCTCTACCTGTTGAGCTATCGAGTCCACAGGGGTTGGAGGCGAGTTTTTATCCAATTTAAGTGCACGAGATAATCTCGCGACAACTGTAACGCTTATCCATGAGGATGGATGTGCAGTGTTTCAATTCTATTTCAGAATCATCCTCAGGGTATTATGAAACGATAACTTCACAATGAGCCGTTACTGTTTTACCTCTTGCCAATTCTTTTTTACTTGAATCACAAGTTAAGAATGACATTTTTCGGAATCTGTTTTATTTTGTATTTGCTTAAACTGTCGGCCGCTTATGGTTCTTGACTTTAGTGCTGGTTGCTGTTGTTTTGGTGTTGGTCACTCGCTGCAAATAGTGGTGGTAAACTTCGAATCCAGTTAAGGTGGTTACTAGCGTTACATATTTTGCCCTAATTGCGCTCAACGAGTATAACAATTTATTAAATGATTCTCTTTTTTATTCATTAGCTGAGTCAAGCAGTGATATCCTTGAATTGTTATTAAGTATGGCAGACCAAGATCCTTCACCAAATATCAGGTATCTTTACAACATAGATCACGTTCCCTAGCAGTGCTAATCTTTAAAATTTCCATACAATCAGTGAACTCCAACAACACAATGGTGACTTCAGGGAAAACAATGTTCGTCTGATGTGTTCCTAATATACTTGATATACTATATCTCACCGCCAACATTACACCTTCATAACACCTTTCGCGGGTTGATGCGTTATGTCCGTTCTGTGGATAGAAAAGTGGAAGTACCACAAATATTAATGCGATGTCTATGCTCACAAGCAAAGCTTCAAGGATACTAAATTCATATAGTTAAATATGTCGTGCGCGTTATTAAATTAGAGCAGCTACTACGACGCATTTTTGAAACGGGTGTTTGCTTTACTCTTTGACGGCAGGATGTCTCCCCTTGACAAGTAAAATCGTCTTGCGTTAGCCAGAGTATAAAATAATAGATGTCTGGTCCTGTGTGGAAAGAGCTAATGATCTCAAGTATACCTGAATTGAACTGGTTGTTCATTACTATTTACAGACATTGTATTTTGCGAACGATGACGGAAAATCCTCCGTTTACAAGAAAATCAGATTCTACTTTAAATAATTTGGCCCTGGTCGAAAAACTTTGGAATTATGCCAGGTAGGGAATTGCATGAATTGTGTGATACCGTAATTACCAACCGTTACTGTTCCAAAAAAAAGGAAAATCAACTGCTTAAAATGCCTCAAAGAGGAAAAATTGTCAGATTTTCGCATTAATAACACATATATGAAAAAAATTTTTCGATTCTCATTGGCTAGGCCAGTAGTGCAATTTTAAGGTAACACGGAACAGAAAAAGGAATTTACACTAATTTTTACTGAATTACATTTTTGGCACCGCATCGCTTTTTCCTTACATATTATTAATTGGTAATAGCGTGGTTTTTCTAACAGTTTGGGAAAACACTCGCTTGTGAATTTTTCAAAGACCTCAAATAGTCTATTTTAAAAGTCTTTGAAAAACTCACTCGAAACCATGCAGTTACTTATAGCAACGAACAGATGCCGCCATTAACCCCCGTGGTAGAGATCCTGAATATAATGCGCCTTGTTATGTCCAAAAATTTGTTCAGAATAAGCATTGTATAACGACAATTATTACCATACTGTTAGCATTAGTAATGGGGTTGGCTTTTTTTTATGTTGTAGCAAATGGTGGGCTGACGCACGTTTACGATGTGACGTCATGGATCTTTACAATGCATTATGGGGAAGAGTTACACCCGGATGTGTTCCAGCTCAAGGGGTAAAAAATATCACCTACTTTTTGACGAAATAGTTTAGCAAAATTTAATAGCGAAGTCCTTTAATTCTCAACTATTTTTTTTGAGCAGATGGGTATCCTGATCGACCTCAAAGAAAAACGAATAACAAACCTGTCGCCTCTTCCACCAGCACAGAATCCATCAGTTAGTGTAAAAATCCCAAATGTTCACTTGTATTTACTTCAAGTAATGTTCCACCTACAACTAGTGTACTTTCTGACAGTTCATGATCATTTTCCTATCAAATTAGTTTTAAGTTTAAGCTTGCAAGTTTTGTTCATCAAGTAAGGACATATTTGGCGATGGATAAACCAGGCTGAAATCTCAACTTAATGAATACCCAGCAAAAGACTCGTAACAAACACATTTTGTTTGATATATATTTATTGCCTAACGCTTCGTCACATCACACAACATCATCAGAGTCTATTAAGTACGACAAAACATTAGGTAATAAATATATATCGAACAAAATTTGTTTGTTACGAGTCTTGCTGCATGGGCATTTTTTCATATTAATGTTAAGGACATCTTTGATTCGGAACTTGCAAGAAATTATTTTTGTTACTGCTATTTAGGTAATCCTGATTTACTGGCATCTGCAAGCTCTGTAAATTAAACTGACATGTTCAATTCCTCTTTAAATCATGTTCTTTCTGGTTTCATCGTGAAAGAAACTGACTTCCCAATACCTCGCCTGTTGAATTTGTTAGCAGTGATTAAATAAAGTTATCCTACCTCAAATTTGAATTCTGTGAGCTTACGCGCATTCTTTGCATATAATGATAGTTAGAAGCATGTGAACGTCCGCATTTTTAATTGAATATTATTGTTGACCGTTCTGTGCGTCGTGAAGCATTTTAACTTCTTTTTTCAGAATCTTGAATCCAGTCACTCTGACGAAGAAAGTGGAGCAAGCAAAGAAAAGAAGACAAAGAAAACGCATTCGTTGTCCCCGTCAAGTTTGTAACTCGCTTATCTTTACATTTTTCGCAATATTTTTGTTGGAAGTTGCAGTTAGATGCCATTGAAGTTCTTTTGTTTGTTGGGGCTCAAAGTCTGTAAACACAGCTTCTACAACAAGAAACAACAATACTTCGTTACCATAATTCCTTATCTCAAAGTTGCGCACGTATCAATGTTGACGAACCAGATGAATACAATTATTAATAATTTTGTCATGATTAGCGCATATGTCGAACTTGCACCGTAGCTCGCCATCCTAGTCTTGGTAGCTCAATGATTAGAGCGTCTTACCGGTCATCAGAAGGTTGCGGGTTCTATCCCCGTCTGGAGCTCAGAAATCGTTTTTCTGAGCTAAGAATTTGACTATCGTTCATCTGTCATTCATTCGAGATATCTCTAAGCTCCCACATTTCCAAAATATATCGCATTGATAACATTATTGACACATCGTGGCTGTCGCTTAGGTCGCACATATGATAACCATGCACCTTAGCTCGCCATCTGAGTCTTGGTAGCTCAATGGTTAGAACGTCTTACCGGTCATCAGAAGGTTGCGGGTTCGATCCCCGTCTGAGGCTCAAAAATCATTTTCTGAAGTTTTAGCGTGATGAACGTCCAACGATCATTTATGAACATCTCCAGGTTCCCGCACTCAAAATATTTCTTTCAGAGAACAATTTTATTCTTATTCTTTTTAGGTGAAAACATCACTGATTCACAGCCCCCGACTCCAATGAGCGTCGGATCTCACTCTTCAAGTGGTCATAAACTCAAGCTAAAAATTAAGGTAAAGAAAGAAAGAGTTGTATTTGTTGTATTGTTGACTGCGTATCTGGAGTCTTGCAGGCGCAGAGGTCTTGTACGTTTCACTCACCCCTGGGACCTAGGTTCAATTCTCTGTCTCCGTCAGTTGCGTGACCAGCAATCGAAGTTTGCTGGGGCACAAAATTTCTGAAAAATTGAAAATTTTGAGCTTGTTGGGTGTTCATATAACAATCTTGTAAGTCTCTGGATGTGAAAACTTCTATCTTAAAACTTCTCTCAAGAGCTTTGATAATTTTGGTATCTGCCCTACACTTGGGCCACAGTCTTTGGGCCTTCTCGTCACAACGCTGCCGATACATTATAAAAACGTTGGCTGCCCCATTTCATGGCTTCTTTTGGGTGGTATACCATCTGCATCAGTGCCTTTTGTGATGAGCTGTCGCGCGTAGACTGAATGGGAAGAGCGACGGTGGCGAGTTTCAATCTTCAAAAACTGCCAAGATTTACACTTTATCTTGTTTTTTATAATGATAAAACAGCAATTTTGTCGTGGTAACAAATTTAAACACAGTTTTTAAATACGTAGATACCATGGTGAATGGTAATTTAAGATAAAGTAGGAGAAGATGAAGAGTAATATACGCTTAAAGAGGTATACACAGTTACCAAAGACTGTTGGATAGTTTAGTTCTTAACAGAACTGTTTGAAACTTAAAGAGGTAATATTCTACGTAAAGAATACGCCTAAAGAATCAGAAAAAAGCACGAGCTTTACATAATTAGTTATATTTTTTAAAATATCTTGGCTTCACTAAACCTCATCCAGGATAATGATTGTTAGGGCACAAGCCTAAGTTGCCAGGGCACGTGCCCTAGAGTGTCCTAGCGTGGCTAAACCACTGGTCTCAGTGCAGTCGTATTATTAAAGTTACCTTGATTATATGTAAGAAGAGTGTTGTCCGATGTAACTCTACCAAATACCACAGCTTTTCTGCGAGTGGTCCAGTTTTATCCTGTAGTAATACTGGACCCGTGAGGGTCAGTCACGTAGCCAGAAATTTGAAAGTGGGGGCAGAAGAAATTTGAGACAAACGTACCGACAAGACATTCGTGATGTACCGACTGACGTAATGAAAGAAAAAACAACCAGAGAATTTCCGTGGTTATAAAAGAAAAATGGTTTGTGAAATTCGATAAAAGAATGAACAATTTTTACATAGCCAACACTGACTGACATGAAATTTCGAAAACGATTTGCATATTAAACGGAAATGTGCAACATATCACGTGAGGCATGAGACATATCTTGGTAAATGTATCACCTTTTAGTTCAGCCATTATCGCCTCCAACACTTTTTCCTGAGGAGAGGCCGGATCTGTCGGTATCCACGAACCGTATCATTTTCGTTGGTAGAAACAGTATTCCTTGCATTGTACGTAATTCATACACCTAAATTTTAAAATTCCGAAACTTACGTAATAACAAATAGACATATTCGCTGAATAAAATATAAAAATCTAGGTAGTAAAATTGTCAAAGATATTAAAGCTGAACGTTTTCGATCCATAAGATTATCATCAGAGTTCTATTTGATAACCTTTTGTTCTGGTATTACAAATGCAAAGTGAAAACGCGACGGACAAGCTTATTGTACCGACAAACGTCGTGAATGTACCATTAGACAAGGTCTGCGCGAAAATCGTAGGGGGAGGTGCATTTGCGTTCCGTGCCCCTGATCTTCCTACGCTGTTAATGAGGATGTCCCTTACTGGACCTCTAGGGAGAAGAGTTTAGTTGGCTGATCGGGTTATCCAGAGTTAAACTCGTGGCGCTTACACTCGGCTAACAGTTACGTTTACATCATTATAGACAGAGGAAAATTTCCAGTGTCGGGATACATTTT
Source organism: Heliopora coerulea (assembly GCA_030142905.1). Lineage (NCBI taxonomy): Eukaryota > Metazoa > Cnidaria > Anthozoa > Scleralcyonacea > Helioporidae > Heliopora > Heliopora coerulea. Next base: position 535,297 of record JASJOG010000162.1, read on the forward strand.
GACACTCAAACTTTTCCTCTGTCTATAATAATGTAAACGTAACTGTTAATCGAGTGTAAATGTCACAGTATCTTTTAAGATATACCCTTCTGTTCATTGGCATTTCTGTACCACCATCTGCAAGCTGAATTCCAGTGTCCGGATACATTTTGACACTCGAAATTTTCCTCTATCTATTATGTTGTAAACTTAACTGTCAATCGAGTGTAAATGTCAGTGTCTTTTAAGACATATCCCTCTGTTCATTGGCATTACCACCATATATAAACTGAATTCGTGACCATCCTCTCGGCAACGGCTTCCGTAGTTCAATTGGCTGAACATCGCACTGGATTAGCGAGATCGCAGGTTCAATTCGTAGCCGGAAGGCCCAAAGTTGCATTTTTAAAAATTGTTCTCCGTCTATAATAATTATTTTTTAAATAATTTACAATCTCTATATCTCCAACGTTCGGATAAAAAAAAAAATAATTGACATTTTACTATATTTTTGCACAGATCCGACGGAAAGGTAGAAGTTACTAATATAACGAAATCCATTTCAGTTCTTGAGACTGATAATTTTTCTCGACTTTGTTCTCTGCATTACTCATTATGATAGTTGTTGCTTTTGTAGCTTGCCGAGGAAGAAGGCGGTAATGATAGTGGCGGCGAAGCTCATACGAAAACCGTACGCGAACCAACAAACAGCGAACGTGACAAAAAGAAGCACAAGAAGAAGAAAAAGAAGAAACATAAAGAAGAGCATAGACGCCAGCTGAGCAACAGCGGTGGTTCACCTTTAACTAATGAATCCGCAAGTAACCACAGTCTCGTTAGTCAGTAAAATGTTCGATGGATAAAACCACGGTTACAATTGAAAAGGTAGATTTGGTGGAGAGAAAAAGATTTGTTCGTCTGTTGCAGAGCAAATCTTGCGAAACTGTGACTAAAATATGTTTTTGTTCCCTGAACTCGTGGCGTTTGGACACGTGAATGACGAGCTCTGAACTAAAGTTGGGTGGTATGCCGGTATTTTTAGTTCTTCATGGTATCTTGGTGATAGCGGTATTACGGTATACCAGCAAAATAAACCGGTTATCTTAAAGCCATCTTTCTTATCGACCGTTTAATTTATACGTAAGATTTCATTTCAATAATTTTGCAATCTATTATAAAGTTATTCCATAGGTCCTCGTAAAATTGAGGTTTATTTTCACTTGTGATTTCAAAGTTTCACAAAATTGTGCTCATAGCTGCCTAACTCTGGCAATATTTTTTCGAAAAAGCCCGCTGTTTGAAACTTTAAATATAAAATTCAAATGTTGTAGCAATGGAGCGACCAGGCGGAAAGCGTAATCTTGTTAAAAATATTCTCATATTTTCATTCTCTGATTCATTTTCATTCTCTGATGTTGCAGGTATAGCAACAAAAAGTTAGATCAGTTAAATGTTTCTTATCTCAATGTGTTCGCTATTACGGGCTGATTTAAAATCTTTTGCTGGGCATTAATTTTTATGACAAAACTGAAATATGTTATTAAAGTACATCTTTTATCCGTCCAATTTTTGGCGATTTTATGACATTCTATAATTCCCGATAACGCAAACTTTTTTCCATTTTTCCTTGAAAGTTCGAGTTATCGAGAGTCAACTGTAGATTGCACAATGACTGGAAATTGTAACGATATACCAGTATACCACGACATATTAGCACTTCCAAGTACCGGTATTAAAATTTCTACTCCGCCGAATTTTACTCTCGCATAATCGGGAATATTGGTCCTTGCCAAATTTGACTTGTGTTGAGAATCCTTTCATAGTTCTACCATAACTTATTTTATACAGCATCAAAATTTCTTAGACTACCGAGCTTAACATGGCTGACTGATCGGTGAGCACCGTGTGTTGTAGGCCAAACTTAGCTATCAGATCAGTGGCACCCCCAAGGAAGCAACCAAAGGGGCCCTGAGCCACCTTTTGAGCTGTTAAAATGCCATAGCTCTTTAAAATTAATTTCACGAAAATGCATGGCATAACTCAGTAAAAAACTTTCTTTGCTATGTATAGTAGAGCCTGTATTTGTGATTAGACTTATTTTCCTGTTTTTAAAACATTCTGTTGTGTTGCAGACATGCCGTGTAGATGCTTCTCCACAGGTACAAACTCTAAACTGCCGATGCCGTTGAAGTTGACTAAAATCGTTTATTTTACACATTCATGTAAATTTGTATCTTTACAAGCGTGAATGGAATTAGCTACTGGCCTATTTGCACTAATCATTATCATCGAGCTAGCAAAATTCATTATAGTCCTTGCTCCTTTATTAAGATATTTTCCATTTGGAGAAAGTCTTCGTTCTTGATGCGTGGATTTGCCCCCATAATCGGTCTCGACCTCTTAGTGGTCTCGTTATTCTAAGTGTGACAAGTTTGAAGATTAAATAGCAACGGGAAAACCGGCAGCAAAAGAAGAGGAACTGTGACCAGAATGGCTGCGAACAACACCAATTTCCTTCTTCGAAATTTATCTGCTGTGAATCCAATGGGCGGAAAAGGAAGCGACGGTTCAAATATTCCTATTAGTGATGTTAATCCAACTTCGTTTGCATTAACACCAATTTGTCTCAGATATAACGGGGAGTATTCTTCAAAAGTTGCTGTGGAAGACATCAAGAAAAAGAAGCCGCGTGTTAGAGCTAGGCTTTCCAAAGATATACGTGACATTTCTCAAACTCTCCTCCGGCAGAACGCAAAATTGGGCAGGTCAAGTGCAATGGTGCGTTGCCGTTGTAGGCGCTGTTGTATTCCTACATAATTCTTTATCTTACCTAAGCAGGTTGTATGCCAGCATTACAGTGCGACCCACGGTATTAGTTTTGTAAGAGATTTTGCAGTAGATATTCCAAATAAGCAGCAGCATTCATGAAAATTTGAGAATTTTTTTGGAAAACTGTGGAAACATCGTTGCAATGTTTACATTTCATATTGGTCACGTGATCAAAAAATCCAGGCGTTCCTCTATAAAAGAGGTGGTCCACTGTATTAGTTTCAAAAATCAATGATCACGATGGGACGTCGTAAGGACTTGAACGAAGGTGAGAAAAATATTATTATAAAAGAAATAGCTAAGGGTACAACATCCGAAGCTATTACTGACAGTCAAAAGATTTTTGAAAAATCCCTCCAAGAGGAAACCTCAATCTGATTGTGGAGTTTTGAAATCAAGTAATAAAGTAAATGGTTTGAACCCGGGAGAATCGTGACATGTTTGAGGAAGTTGATCGTCCAGGTTAGTGTAGTCTTGAGAAAGACTGTTGGTTGAAGTGAATGACGTTTCGACAGCCTTAGCGGCGGTCATCTTCAGAGTCAAAAGGAGAGTAAATGTCAGGTTCGCCTGTATTTGTATCTGGCTCGTGCGTGATAAGTAGGCGGTCATATTAGTCATGGAGGTGTGATAGTTGGTGAGAAGCAATGGGTGTGGTTGTGTAGGCGTTAATTATCAGTTTGTCGAAGTGTAAGTCTATTGGCTGCTCGTACGTTTAACTTTGTGAATTAGTCGTTTGTAAGGTTCCGGTAATTGTTGTGATCGGTTTAATGGGTTTTGTTCTAAGTTCGTATACCAGCTTTCTAGTGTGAGTCGTTGTTTGTAGTTGGTACTGTACGTAATGCATTTTTCCGATTCCCAGTCAATGTTGTGTATGGTTTGTCGGTGGTGTTCGGCAATGTGGTTGGTTTTGTCTCCGTTTTTTGTCGCTCGTTTGTGTTCTGTGAGTCGTATATTTAAGTTTCTGCTAGTCTCACCTATATAAGTGGCTTGGCAGTCGGAGCAAAAATTCATTAATAATTCATTAGGAAAATACAAAAGAAAATCATAATCGTGTCGGATCTTTATGTGATAAAGACACATGTGCCTTTATATGTGAAGAGGAAGTTCATTTTTTTCGGCTTACGAACGATAAATTTCCAAACTTTCTTTGTGAATTACCGTATTAGGAAGTTCACTTTAGAAGACATCTAAAAAAACTCGCAGTTCGTGCTCTATCGGATCTACAACACTCGGCTATCGCCTCCTGTTTTAAAACCCGATAAACCACTCTTGCTCGGTTTTTAAAAAATACATATAGCTTTATCATATAGCCTTTAATAAAATATCGAGGCAGCTTCGTGCCAGGCATATTCTGGATAGATGGAAATGAGCAAGAAATTGTGGTGCATGTGTTTCCATGACTGGTCATAATCCAACTTCGTTCCCATTAAAACCGAATATTGCAAGATATTAAGGAGGAATATTCTTCGCATTTTGTGGGTGAAGACGTCAGGAATAAAAAAAAACCCATCTTGCGGCTTCGCTTTCTAGAAAAAGGCGTGCCCTTTTTGAAACATTCTTTCGGAATACTGCAAAAGTGGTGGGTCAAATGCAATGATGCGTTGAGGGAGGAATTGTCTTAGGATACTTAATTTTTCGTCTTGTCTCAAGTGTTGCAGCAAGTACCAGGAGCGCTAGCTTCATGCTACATACATAAGATGTAGCTGATATTCGTAGTCCATATTTAATTTCGTGAATAAGGTTTTCAAAAGAGTTTTGTTTAAAAGCAATTATGATTACGATATACTACACTGGCGGTCAAAAAGAATCGATCATGTTAAGATTCATGTTACTTTCTGCTTACACAGGCAGACAAGAAGCACATCGTACACCGACAGCCTTCAGGGTTATAGTAATGAATGTTTTGGATAGATTGAGTGTGGCCCATAATATTTGTAGAGATATTCTGTTTTTAAAGTAATTTATAGCACACACTGGGGCTAAGAGCCTTGAAATTGTTTCATTGCAAGCGCGCTAACGCTCATGGGCGATTTCCAATATGGTGGATCTTACGATTAATGCTCTCTTTAAGAGAAACCCTCAAAGTACTGAAATTAATCGCTTTTTGATTCGAAATAAGCTTGATTATTTTGGTCAAACGAAAAACACAGCTACACTTAAGGACATTTCAACATTCTACAAGGAATTAGGTGAAGCATTGGTCATTGTAGAGGATAAATACATCTCCGAACCACCCCACAAGCGGCAGCGAATACAACAATTGGTCGGGACAAGAGATATGGTTGTTAATACTTTAAAGAAAATCCATGTGAGAATTTGTCGCCGATTGCGTTCATCGCCAACCTTATCGACGCCATGGCATGGAGATTTCACGATGGACATACCAAAACAAATATCTAATCTCGGTGCTACCCGTGTTATCAAAAATTCTGGAGGCGATACATCACCAGTTACTGAGGCATTTGGAGGAACAAAGCTTACTAACAGAATATCAGTTTGGATACAGACCAAAAAGATCAACAAATTTGGCAGCAACACTATTTGTAGATAACATTGAAAAAGAGGTTGATTGTGGAAATTTGGTGGGTGCTGTCTTTATTGACCTTTGTAAGGCATTCGATACATTGAGCCATAGCACCTTGCTTAGTAAACTCCCTGCATATCGTATAACTGATAACGAACTAGAATTATTTACGAATTACCTGTTTGGAAGACAGCAAGTTGTCCTGTTTGGTTCAGGTATATCTAATATTCAACCAGTTCTTAGTGGGGTGCCTCAGGGTTCTATCTTGGGGCCATTATTGTTCATTATATTCTACGATGATTTTGTTGATTATGTTTGTAACAGTCGTGTCTTAATGTATGCAGATGACACAGTAATTTACTGTGGTGGGAAAAGTATACAAACCATTGAAATGAAATTGACACAGGATTTGGAGGAAAATGAATTGGTGATTAATTTGAAAAAAGGGAAGACTGAGGTTATGTTGTTTGGAACAGCCATGAGACTATCTTTGCATAATCATCAACTGGATCTTAAGTTTTGTGGTATATTGATAAATAATACAGAAACCTATATGTACCTTGGCCACATAGTCAATAAGAGTTTAACACTATGGGAAAATTTTGACAGAGCATACAAGAAATGTTGTAACCAATTGAAGCTCTTATCAAAATTATGTTACTTGATTAATTCCAATGCTGCATTAAGGATCTACCAAACCATGATTCAGCTTTTCATGACATATGCAGGATTGTTAAAGTCACATTTTCAGAGACTCAGTTGGGTAAGATGGAAGCAATTGAATGCCAATCAAGAAGCATCAGTTCTAGAACTGGAAATCCAGTACCTTCTATTGTACAGTCTGCATAAGAAGGCTTGTAAGACAGTAAGACAATGTATAGATAAATACATATGTACTAACTTTCATCAGTACTTTCAGATCCACGAACATAATTTTAGTACTAGAAATAAAGGATACAGCATAAAGATCCCTAAAGTTAAGTTAGAAAATGGTGTTTTGATATTACAGGTTTTATATTTTAAATATTTTAAATTTATATGTAAATAGAGGACACATGTTGATAACAGTGTCGTAGTACACTGAAATGTTCTATCCTCTCTAAATATTTAATAATAATAACAATAATAATTTCTGTGATATTTGAGGAATAATAAAACCACAATGGTTATGGTCACAAAAGCCAAGAAACTGCAGCCCGTATTGAAGTTAATGTCACTGAAATGAAGAAAGCAGTGTTCATTTTCTGTCATATCAATACTGAAAGGGATATCATAGTGAAAGAGGAAATACTGAAAAAGTTAAAGTCAAGCAATGACAATTCTTTGGAGAAATGTGAAGTTGTTGTGGGCCTTTCAACACCTTATGAAATTCAAATACTCTAAAAACACAAAAGTTCTATCTGTTCAATTCTTCTACAGTTACTGGAATGCATACAGTGTACCACAACATTAGTGACTTCTCTATTCAACTTCAATTGGTTTGTTTTTATAGTTTTCAATACATGTTTATAAATCAGTTAGTTAAACATGGATGTCAAAACAGTGGATTAACTACACATATACATTACAGTAAACTTTTTCAATAATCTAGATGAAAAATTATGAAACTGGTGTTCTCTGTTTGTACTAGTAAGTGTTAAAAATGTAATGTTTATTTCTTAATGCTGAAAACATTTTAACTTGAATTTCACACAAAAATTCTATTGCCTACATTATCCAAAATCTATAGTTTATAAAGGTCTTCCTATTTTGATGCAGGTTGAATTGTTTTTCCACCTATTGGGCAAGGGAGACTTTCAGCAAAACAATTCTTGGAAGTGTAGTAGTGCATGTTTCCAATAACAGTTGCAGTCAGCGTAAAGGGCAGATTGTGGACCAGGGGTAAAATGCAGACTGGGTCTGCAGTGGTAAGATTAAGCTGATAAGGTTACTTGGTTAAACTTACACCAGGTGTAAGTTTACCCAAGTGACCTTAACAGCTAAATCTTACCTCTAACCCTTAACCCTAACTTGACCTTAAGCACAGTCTGTATTTTACCCCTAGTCAGTAGCATGCATAACACTTACCATACCCAAAACAGTTGTCTTCTGTAGTTCTTTGTGTAAAGCCTGGTTTCCATTTTGTCATTAGCAGGTCACTCCAGCAATTGGCTGGGTTGTGGAGCTGGAATTGCTATTCCAGTGACTGTGAACAATGGCTAGTGACACAAACCATCAAATGAAAACCAGGCTTAACCCAACAATAAGGCTTATTTTCTAGGTGATTTTGATTTTCTTTTTTAGTGTGATATTCTGTTAAAGCCATAACATTTGCACCCCCCCTTCACAGCACCACATAGATTTGTAACAAGTGACATAAATTTGTTTCATAAAGCTTCTTAAATATGACAAAATCCTTAACTTTTATTAAAATGAATTGGTTTAGCTGCAAATTCTGCACTTGAAATAAATGTGTCAGAAATAATAAATATTTATCACAAAATGCCATATGTAAATAACTGTGTGTGCATTTGCATGGGGAAAGTTCAACTGATATATCCCATTTAAAAGTGGTTGCAATTGGTCAACAAACTAAATTAAATGTATAAGAAAATGTTAGCTAAAATCCATTAAGAAGGAAATAATACAAATAACTTAAGAAATATGATTATATACAAATTAATGTCTGCCAGTGTACAGCCAGTTTTGAGTTAATTGTATAATGTATTTTCGTGCACAATTATTGCCTTGGGCTTCAACATAGCCTCATTACAACATATCTTTCAAGGAACTATGAACCTTACAGTCATTTACACTTTGTTGCACCAACTTTATCAGGTCACTAATGCATATTATGCACTTATCATTTTTTTCAGCCTTTGTGTTTCCACAAAAGCAGTGTTTTTCTGGATTTTTATGTATCCTGTTTGGTATATAGGAATTTACTTCTTTCCCTTTTGTTGATTAGATATATAAGTGATGCTCAGTGGATCCAGCTCTCTCATCCACACCACTGACACAAACTCATGCCTAAAGACAACCCACCATCTGTCAACCTTCCTCACATTGCATGTATTTTGCACATACTTAGCCAGTTTGATGTGTTTGGCCTCTCTTCCTTGCATCGAGTTCAAACCCAATCCATACCCAATTTTCTTGAACAACTGATTACGATAAGGAATTGCATAAGAAACTGTCCAGACTGTGGGGCTTACATTACAAAGAAACAAACAGTTGGTGTTGAAATAGCTCTGGCATTTTAGAAATAAATTCTGAATTAATTCAGTATTAACTTCAACCCTACTGAATATAGCTACCGTGTCCTGTAGCTGAACGGCCATAAATGCCAAGGCATAGAGTTTAACTTTTGCTCCATTGCTTAATGAGCCAATATTCAGCAGTTCCTGGACAGTTTGTCCATAATCCATCATTGACAGACTTTGAATAACCAGACTTTGTATTGGTGGCACAATGAACTGACCTGACAGCTGCATGTGTCTTTTTCTTTCTTCAAATTTGCTGCAACCTTGAAAGTTTCAATTTGTCACTGTCATTTTCTAAAAGGTTTCTTGCCCTTCTTGACTGTTTGGAATTGCAAGTATTGCCTAGGAATCTGTCATCAGGGTAATTTTCTTTTAGTTCATCAAGCTAACCAGAAAACATGTAGAAAACATATATTAATATTAATACCCACCAATAATTCAATGAGTAGTCAAGCATAAAGCAGACAGTGAAATCCTGCATTCACTGCCTGGTTTATGCCTAATTGTACAATTTTGTTTAACACACATCATTAGTTTGCTTGTATACAAATTTGGACAATTAGACTTTCAGTTTGTTTTATATTTCACAAATTTTTTTAATTACTGGTTTAAAAACTCAACACAACAATATAATAGTAAATAGAATACAGCACACAGATTAGCTGTACAAACTGTATATTAGGAAGAAACTGAATTAGATACCAGGGAATAGTGGTAGCTAGTATGTGACTGCTAATCACAAGTGTGAATTTGTGAAAATGAGAAATTCAAGAAGAACAAATATGAAAATTTTAATTTATCACTGCGTTACTTAAAACTGTACATGGTATTGTGTACAGGTTGCCTTTTGATACAGAAATACTTCCATATCAAAATATTATGGAAATTGTGTAATTTATTATTTTAGTAATTGGTCCTATTACGATAAAGCTTACCTTTCGCTTCCTTTTAGATATCAGAACATATCTTGAATGTAATATTTTTGTTAGTTCCTGAAGCTGAGCTTCTTGTTTTGCCAACTCATGTTTAACCTCTTGTACTTTGTGGTCACTCTCTGCCTTTTTTAATAGCTGGGCTTGTATGAGATCTTTCTTCACACGTTGGTATTCCCCAAGCGGGAACCTGTTTTATTGAGCTTGAAGGTGCACTAGAAGTGATATTGTAACCATGATCTAAAAATCCTGTCATACACGAGTGGCGCCGAATAAATACATTTTTAATAAGTTAAAAGACTGCAAAATAATTCTATGATTTTAAAATTAATCATACAAATTTCAAATCAGCGTAATCTCACTTTGAATTACCTACCTTGAAATGACTTTCGTCGAAGCAGATTCGCCATTTTCTGGTCCATTCATTTCATATTTTAAGCCATATTCTTGCCACAAAAACGCTAGGTTTGTATATCAGGAGAAATCATTTGATCCCGCCATTTTCATTCTTCACTCTTCAGTCAGCTTTGCATAATATAGTGTCTAGTCTCTTCAAAATGAGCACATTACCCAGACAACTTCGCGTTTGGAATCGCCATTTTGAAAAAGAGTAAAATGAATTTCAAGTCTTACATGAAAGGATTGTTGGCCTGTCAGAAATTGGAAGATACCGAATAATGGGTCCAAAGAGAAGAATCAGTTTGGAAGATCGAGGAAAAGTGCTGGCGTTGTCCGAAGAAGGCTACACACAACGTGAAATTTCTGCTCGTGTGGGTTGTACTCAAAGCAGTGTCAGTGAAATCCTCAAGAAGAAAAAACTCACTGGTAGTGTGAAAGATGCCAAGATCCCTGGACGGAAACGAAAGACATCTGAGAGGGAGGACAGGCTCATGGTAAGGAAAAGCAAGTCAAATCGCTACAAGACTGCACCCCAAATAAAAGCTGAGATGCTAATTGAATATGGTGTCAATATCTCGGTTTCCACCACCCAAAGAAGGCTTAGAGAGGCTGGTCTAAAGGGCTGCAAACCCAGAAAGAAGCCTAGGCTTACTGCTCGCCATAAGAAGTCTCGATTACAGTTTGCACAAGCACACAAAGATTGGACGACTGAACAGTGGTCCCAAGTTATCTTCAGCGATGAATCAAGGTTTCTTCTTCATAGGAGTGATGGGCGTGTGTATGTCAGAAGAATGGCTGGCGAAGAACTAAAGGAAAGCTGCATTCAGACAACTGTCAAACATGGAGGTGGTGGCATCATGGTATGGGGCTGCATCAATGCAAGAGGTACTGGCTGTCTTTCTAAGATAGATGGAAAGCTCAATGGGAAACAATACATTGATGTCCTAGAAAATTCGCTTATTCCAACCATACACATGCTGACCATACCCGATGGTTGGATATTCCAGCATGATAATGCAACTTGTCACACCTCCTGCCTTGTCAAAGGATGGTTTAAGGAAAAGGGCATAAATGTTATAGAATGGCCAGCACAGTCACCTGATCTCAACCCTATTGAGAATCTATGGGACCAACTTAAGACAATGGTCCAAAAGCAAAACCCTACCAATGTCACAGAACTTTGGAGTGCTGTAAAAGCTGCATGGCAAAGCTTTCCATTAGATAAGCTAACTAATTTAATAAATAGCATACCTCAAAGGTGTAAAGCAGTGATCAAAGCTCGTGGAGGAGCCACTAAATATTAAGATTTGTTTTCTGTTTGTTTTCAGTGTAATAACTTGTCATGATAAGATTTGTTACAATGATTATAGCATCACCATCTTTAGCTTCTGTGTGATTGATTCTTTTTGACCGCCAGTGTATTTGAAACTCAAATGATTTATTCTGTTGACTCTATGAAATCCTCTCATGCGCTGGTTACTGCTGTTTCACGTTTAAATCATTGAAGTTCCAAGAGTACAGATATTCTGGTGGTAAAATTTGATTGTTCCATTTTGCTACATGCCAGTGAATGAATTATTCAAATAAGAAGTCACATTTTGAAGAAAACTCTTCATTTGAACAGGAACTGCTGAGAGAGGGAACTATTGGTTCGGCGCTGTTAGGTTTGTGATTAAACATTCTTTACAATTTGTTCTTCAAGACTACCTGCTGGACTACCTAAGACTGTTACCAGGTTTCCCAGTCCTCCAAGTCTGAGGCCTTAGGCAGGGTTGCCAGAAAGGTAAAGGTCGCTTGGATTGTAGATTTTAAATATAATTTTTTGGTTTTGTTAGCTTCAAGGAAGGCTTCACAATTTATCTAGTTGGCTCGACATGGACAAAACTTTGTTGAGACTTCACAGGAATTAGTATGTTAATATTTTTTCAAATTTCATTTCAATATTCTAAATCTATACCAACGATCGGAAATGAAATGAAAGTGAAATACCAAATGCTTTTTAATGATTCGTATTTAGTATACTGATGATTCTATTGTAAGTACAAAGGAAAAAAATTCTGATTTTTTATTCTCAGAGGCTATACCAAGGACCAAAATCATTTTTATTAAAAGTTTGATTTTCCTGCAGTGACAAGATTGCTCTTGCATGAAAGTTTAAAAACAGTGTTAAATTTTATCGGGGAGGTCCCACGGGTATGAGTACTTGAAGTGATCCAAGTCGACGCGGTGATTTTTTTTAAGGTTAAGAGTATGGGGTAGTGTTACTTAACAAAGTTTTGAAGACTAAAATAACCATTTTCAATATTTTGGTAATGCAAAATCAGTGGGGTGTTCAGCACTATCGGCTCCCTGAGGCACGCCTGAATTGTGGCGCCCCTCCCCCAGTGCAAACTTTAAGATCTCGGGGACGATATCAACGGTGGTATGCCCAGAGAGATGGGTATGACAGTAATTATTAAGTGAAGGTTAATGATCACGAGTGTGAAAGAATTGAACATCGCAAGTGAAACTAAACGGCTACGAGGGGCCGTAGGTCGTGAGTGGACGTTCAAGCCTCAAGAGCGATGTTTAATTCTTTATCACACAAGCGAGCATTGATTAACCACCTTGTCTCGTGACTCACCCACAATGAAATTTTTTTCTGTTTTTTTTGGTTGTTAGAAATTAAGATATTCACTCATTAGTAAGCGATAAGCGTCCATCACACTCATTCCAAAAAAGAGCAGTGTGATAAGTCGTTATCACATTCTTGAATACAAATGAGTTGACTACGGGATTTAACGCTTCTGTTGAAACAGTGAAGTGTGGGTGTGTCATGAGATAAGTCGTTATCACACTCCTGAATACTGATGAGTGGACTAAAGGATTTAACGCTTCTGCGAAAACAATGGATTGTAGGTGTGTCATGAGATTCTGGGGTTGATTGGGGTTAAATCACAACACCATCACACGGTCACACCCGTGACAGTATTTATGACAAGCGACTGCTCTAGAGATTAAAATAAAAGACATTTACATAAAAATTTTCACCACCATTTACCTCAACTCTGTCGTACATGATTTTCTGTTCTTTTGTTCTCTTTTGTTTTTTTCCTTTGTCCTTTCATTAGCTGTATTGTAATTTGTTGTACGACAACCATATATCTGCATGCAGAAAAGGGTTAGCAGGTGGACAAAATAACTATTTGCAAAGCTAAAGCTTCTTATAAAATTTTCATCACGTTTTAAAACGTGTTTATCTTGTCTGTGCATTAAATTCAAAACAGGACAAACTTGGAAAAGCACAGATTTTCAAATGCTTATGTTTTACTTTGCTATCGTACCTTCTTTAAATTCATATTCTATGTTCTGTAAGTGCTGAAATATGGTTGGATAACTTTCAAAGTAATCCAAAGTTTTCAAAGTTAGCCAAACTTTGGCTTTGTAGAGAACCCATGATAACCTTAACCAGTAGGTTTAGCCAATCACTTCATTGTTTTGACTCTCGTGGGAATTGAATTGGTTTAAACGTGTATTTGACAGTTTTGAAAATTTTGCGAAGTCTGTTGGGAATTAGGTGGAAAACAACGTGACTCAAGATGGCGGATCGAAGACTATTTGATAAATACAAACTTAAAGTTTTGAACGTTCACTTTCAGGTTAAGGATAAGGGAAAACTGAAGGGGCTAAAGGTAATGAAACTTTAGTTCTTTAGTAGTCCTTTGCAGTCGAAAAAGAACCAGATTGTCATGTCCTGTCGTCTGTCGAAAAAGAACCAAATTGTCAAACGAACTCGTATTCAAACGTGCACGACCCTGCATCCGGCTGTGGTGGATTTAGTGAGTTGAAAAAATGTTTCGTTCTCTTCTTTTAGGTGTCGCTATGTAGTTCATGTTTACAACCTACTTAAAATAACAACAAAATGCTGGAGTTTGCACGAAATTGTTGTGGTTTCTATGGCAAATAACTACCTTGCTTTATGGTAAGTATTTATATGAGTTCCATTAAATCTGGAAGCTGAAGTGTATATGATTTCTGTGGAAAGGTAGATATTTACATTTAATATATAACAATTCCGTCTGGTCTACTTGAGTGAAAAAATCCTAAATGACGAAAAGAGTTACGTCATTTAGGGCAGAGTTCAGCAATGGCTTTGGGCTAGAAGGCATTTACCCTAGATTTGCCAAGACTTACCCTCCCTTGTTTGCAACATGTTAAATTGCTCTGGTGCTACTGCATTTGAGCAGGCACTGATTTACTTACTCAACAAAAGTGCCTTATAATAAATATTAAACAAAAGCCATTAGTTGGCCAACAACATTGACATTACTCAGTGGTGGCACCAGTTATCCTATTCTGGGGGGCAAATGGGAGACAACAAAACTTTGAAGGGGGAGGAATATTGTAGCACTGTCATAATATCTGATATTTTACATTCAAAATGTTTCATGTACACACCTTAAATAGCAGCTAGGATATACAGATTATGCACTTTCACTCCCAGTTTAAGGGAGTGGGGACTAGATCAAGGGCAAACATTACGGTGGCAAGTACCATCCATGTCCCCGTTAGCTCCACTGCTGGCATTACCACCATTATAGGTACTGAACTTGTGGCCGAGCATTCAGCAAGATCCTTTGTTGCTTAGTAGGCAAAGTGTTGCAATACAGTAGATTTACAGGTTCATGGGTTTGAATCCCAGCTGCAGGCCCCAGAGTTGGATTTTCTACAACTGGTCCCAGTTGGGCTGAGGCAACCATTAATTAGTTTTGTGTTGCAGTTCTCAGTTTCCTAGGGGCCATTGCTCACTTGGTACTAAAATAATGTAAGCATAACTAATTATATTGTCATGAAAAAGTTTTTATGAAAAATATAAAAGAAATATTAAAATATTGTCAAGCCATATTATTAATGTTGCCAGCCCTGAATATTGTGGTACCATCTATCTTTGCATTATTTGTTATATTTTGAACTTGGCAGTAAAGGAGTTCCATAGGGCCACTGACCAGCATGTTTTTCAGTTAGTCAGGACTTCAGGTCATGAACCAGGCTGACCTCTGTCTATTCAACCATGATACAAGTTGTACTCTGCAATAGTGGTTTTTGGATTGGGAAGGAATGGGTATAGATGGTATAGTGTTTTTTTTACTTAGTGAAGCATTACTTGAAAAGTAATGAAAAGAAAAGAGAAAATGGATGGTTTATATTTGTATTTTTCATTGGACTTTTTCAACTGGAAACAAATTATTGCTGGCTCAGGTTATAGTACAGCTCATGTAATACTGGAGTTGTGTGATGTTGATGATGCCTGATTTAATCACAACTTCAGTTTAGCTAACAAATTATATGTTGGAAACTGTCAATGTAGCACATATGCTATTGAATTGGGGGACCAAGCCCCCATGAAACTGCCACTGGTACTCTGCCAAAACAAGAGAACATGGTACTTATGTCTCAAACAAAAAACTTCATCAGAGTCTGAAGTGGTAGTGCACATGTCTCTCACCACTGTGACTAGGGTTTGATTCTGGCTCCATGTGTTTGATTCTACTCATTTGATAATACTATTGTGCATTGCAGTATCAAAAATTAACATTAATTTTACTGCTCCAAAATGTTACAAATATTGAATGAACATTGCAGTGGTAGAATCATGTCAGGGGTCTTCCCATAACTGTACTTCTTGCTAATTGTGATGATCACTTGTGGACTGCCCATAACTTGGGGATCACAAGTTTTACTCTCCTAAAATGTGAATATTTTGAGGCTTTTTTAATTTACACACAAATTTATGATTATCTTCCTGTTGTATGGAATAAACATATGACAGTCTATGACAAGATGTCAATCAGGATGCACAAAATTGCAAGTGTAAATGGGCCTTTGGTGAGAATGAAACAGTGCAATTGGTAGTTTCACCATAAAATTAATATTATAGTTTTAATCTGTGGTTTCTACAGCAATTATGTTAATTTTCATAATTGATGACAGTTTTTGTTCAAGCTGATTAAATCCTTAATCAACTGATGATGGATACTCTGCCACTTTACTCTGGCTAACACGAGATGATTTTACTTGTCTTGGAAGACCTTTGTCTGCAGAAAGGATAATTTACATGCAGAGTTACTGGCAATTTTATTCATCAGTGTCTCAATAGCTGGTTTTTTGATATTACAGGTTTGAGTGGCTATAACCTTTCTGGTTTTGGCTAAGAGTATGAATCTTCTGCAGTTGAAACAAGGTGCATCTGTTTAAAAGATGCAAACCATGGACAACAAAAAATAGCCACAAAATTTTGGAAACTG
This sequence comes from Heliopora coerulea, assembly GCA_030142905.1. Lineage (NCBI taxonomy): Eukaryota > Metazoa > Cnidaria > Anthozoa > Scleralcyonacea > Helioporidae > Heliopora > Heliopora coerulea. The sequence goes on from JASJOG010000162.1 coordinate 551,486, forward strand.
GACTGATAAAACTTTTGTGAAGTAGCAGGTGCCATCCTCTAGTTTTCTGAATGAGGTTATATAAAGTTGAGCTGAGTCATGACTACAGATTGTATAAAGTAGTGATATAATTTGTGTTTTTGTTGGGTTTTTTTTTTTACTTATTCTACACTGTGTAATATCAGTACATAAATTCAAGTAGTTGGTGTTGGATCTCTTGCATAAGAGCACTTAAAAATGAACCAGAAGTCCATCTTGCATGAAAATTTGTCCCTTATTTTTTATGTGCATGTGCTTGGATGACATCTACCTGGAAAGTTCCACTGACAATTCTGACCTTCCAATAACGTTTTGCTGGTTAACTGTAAATGCAGCAAAGTTTTATTGATAACATTGTAAAAATACAAAAAAATATCTCAGTCTTATTAATCCTATGATGAAAGAAGTATGGAATGGCCTGGTGCTCTGTTCCTGGGTCTTCAAACAACAAAAGCAAAACAAAATAATGGCTTTTTTCCATTTGTTGAAGTAGCCTCTGTTTTTGATTTTGTTAGCCAAAACAGGATAAAAGATTGAGTTACATCAAACTTAGTATGAATTATTTATTTAGAGAAATAAAGACAACAGTTTCTTCGGTAAATTTTTGATTTCATGTAAGTCATGCAACTACAGTACTACAGGGTACATTTGATATATTGTTTCATTATCATATTATTTGGTCCATGAGTCTTGTAAATGTGGAACAGTGAGGTTGATGAAATGATAGATAAAGGTCACAAGTTGTTTGCAGTTGTTTCATGCCTTCACTTTAATATCCAAGAAGCACTTGAATTGTTTTTTGTTCACTCTCTCCCAATTGGACATAATCATGCAATTGTATAGATGCCATTATTTTTGAAATCAGTGGTTTCAACCTGCCAATGGAATGTTAGTTTATTGGTAAGCTGAAAACAATTTACTCCACAATTTATACAACTTGTAAGAACTTCAGGATGGCTGGATAGATTTCACTGCACTGAAAATATCTTAATCTTGGCATGATTGAAAAAAAGTCAAAACTGGAGAAGATACCTAGTGACTTCTTCATCAAAGGTGCTGACCGTGAGTTGAACTTTTGGTTGAAAATTTATTCCTTGTTATGAGCCCACAGAACACAGAACACCCAAAAAGGTCTTTTTCTTGAAAAAATAAATTTAGTACAGGCACCATGGTCAGGATTGTTGTCATGGATTGTTGTCATTTTGTGAATATTGTTTGAAGTAAAATTAATCTTGGAGTCAAAAATGTGACTTTTCAAATACAAGTGTCACAGAATGTAGATTTTTGTTTGTGTACAGTATATCATAATCATATGGATAAACAACCAATCACAGATTGTCATTCTTTCAGAAAATTGGCAACAAAATCTTTTAACTACTGAACTGCAATTTAGAACTTGTGTATCTGACTTTCATGTGCAGATTCAATTCTACTCAAATCAGCTTTAAAATATATAACAACAGTAAAACTAAACAGTAACAAAACTGACAAATTTTTTTGGACATCTAAACAATAACTTATTATAAACATAACACTGATAATAACATTTAACAATGACAAATTACTGTTCATAAAGACAGGAATACTGCAGTATATATATATATGTAATTAAAAATTAAATTCAAAGTACTGAAGCCATGACTGATTAAGTGAAGTCAAATGAGTTGCTCCACAATCCTTAACAGATGGCTTTGTCCTTTAAAAAAGTCTTTACAAGTTAATAGAAAGTTATTTAGGCAAGTGGTTGTAATGATATTATATCAATTAAAGCCTCCTCATGAAATGGTAAGCATTTGAGCATACGTGATTGTCCACATGTTTTTGAAATTTGTTAATGAAATGCAGATTCACTATTTTGACAATTCCACAACTATTCCTTAATTTACAGTTTCAAAGCATTGGTGAAAAATGGCACATCTAAAAGATAGTAACTATTTGAATAAACTGAATAAGTGACCTATCAGATTGTGGAATTTATTTTCATTCTGTCAGAGTGTTTAGTTTCTGTGACCCAAATGCAAGAGATCTGAATCAGCAGGCCAGTTGGTTGTGTAACATTTGAAACATTTACACAGGATATTTTCCAGCTGTCTTCATGTTTGTCATTGTTATACTGTACTTACAAAACTGATACTAACAGTATAACACACAGTATTTATTTAAAGTCAATAATGATTAAAGTTATTACTCAGCTCTGTTATAAAACCTTGGAAGAAAATATTTCACTACCAAAAACCCCAAGGTATAAACAAGAAAACTGAATGCAGTTTTTGTCAGAACATATTGCTACATTTATATTCTGTTTTTACATCAACAGGTACATTCATTTGATGTGATGTTGTTTACAATTGCCTTTCTGGAGGAAAAGTGAGACAATTATGTCATTGATATAAATAGCTTTCTTATATTTGAATTATGCTATGTTGCAATGGTTAGCTATGCAAAAACTATAATTTACTTTACTGAAAATTGTAGTACAGTACATGCATCCTAGCAAATGAAGAATTAGAATTTTCAGTTTGTAAGATAAGAATCTTGTGATCCAATATAATTTCATCAGACTTCAATATAGGTGGATGCTGTAATGGAAAATGGGTTATAAGTGAGAATAAAGATAGAATAATTATGTTGATGTGAAATTTGGATGGAATGAAATAAAATATTTTGAAAGAAATGCTGAAGCAAATCAGATACCATGGTTTGTTGTCAGCACCGTGTTTCATGTGTCATCACTGCATGGTAACATCATTACACAATCATACAAAAGATGCAAGGTAGGTTGCTCTTACTTGCTTTTCAGGGAGATTCAGATTTAAAGCTGTCAGGTCAAGTTTGTGTACATTTCTACTTTGAAGTTTTGCATGATAGGATTGTAAATTTGTATAGTTCATTAACCTCAGTAATCTTACACTTCTCTCATGTGTTTGTGACAAACATTCCTTTTGAACTACCACTAGTTCCTGTCATGATTGCCGCATGTTCAAGATTTATACTTTGTTAAATGCTGGTAGGCCTTTTATTAATTAAATTAAACAGGTGAAAAATGTGTTGTTTGGAAGGGACTGAAATCAACTGAATTTAAACCAGTTTTACTGTTGCATGAAATGAGGTATACAGTTGGCAACACAGACTGTTGATGCCATAATATAGAAAATCACTTGACTTTTCTTGGGATTTGAGCCAAGACCTCTAGTTTAGTAATGACTACTAAAAAAAGTATTTTGGAATGAAATATAGTTTCTACATTGTTGACAGCCCACAGAGATGAAAGTCGTCCTAAAATGTTCATGAAATTCCAATATAGTGGACTTGCATTCAGGTGCTGCCCAACAGGATGGAATGGTAAAGCAGACTATGACAGGAATGTGGGAAACAAAATTACAAAGTAGCTGTGAAGTAAAAATTACAGGGCAGCAAAGGCTTGGGATGTTCAATTTTAGTGAACTGTCACTTTGAGACGAAGATAAAAATAGTCGTTCTTCCCCAGTCCAGGGAAATTGTTTTGGCAATCAATAGGAACAAATACTGTATTTTGTCTATTTAGCCCCCTTTTCTTCTAATAAGTCCCCACTCATGACTGGGGTATTTGTTATTAAAAAGAAGATACATTTCAATATGAAAATATGAGCACTAAGTGATAATGTCCCGAAGAAACGTTCATTTAATTGAAAGTCAGTACATTTTATGTGTCAGCATGTAAATTAATGTATGTATTTATATCATGAATAAAGAACATGAAAATTTAAGCCTCCAACTTCTCTTTGAAAGCCCCCTTTCTAAAAAGTCCCATATGAATTAAAATTCCCCAGGGATTTATTACACCAATTGAAAAATTGAATTTTGGCCAATTTTGACTTGGAAAAAGAAATCTAATGGGAATTAACGAAACTTATCTTCGAGACATCAATTTCCTTGGGAATTGGAATTCCTCTGGGATTTATTACACCAACTGAAAAATCGAATTTTGGCCGATTTCGACTTGCGAAAAGAAATTCCATAGGAATTGGAATTCCGTTGGGAATTAACGAAACATATATTCGAGACATCAATTCCCTTGGGAATTGGAATTCCTCTGGGATTTATTACACCAACTGAAAAATTGAATTTTGGCCGATTTCGACTTGCGAAAAGAAATTCCATAGGAATTGGAATTCCGTTGGGAATTAACGAAACATATATTCGAGACATCAATTCCCTTGGGAATTGGAATTCCTCTGGGATTTATTACACCAACTGAAAAATCGAATTTTGGCCGATTTCGACTTGCGAAAAGAAATTCCATAGGAATTGGAATTCCGTTGGGAATTAACGAAACTTATATTCGAGACATCAATTCCCTTGGGAATTGGAATTCCTCTGGGATTTATTACACCAACTGAAAAATCGAATTTTGGCCGATTTTGACTTGCGAAAAGAAATTCCATAGGAATTGGAATTCCGTTGGGAATTAACGAAACTTATATTCGAGACATCAATTCCCTTGGGAAAATAAATCCCATCGGAATTCGAATTCTCTTGGGAGTCAATCAATTTTCAATTAGGAAATTTAATCCTTTTCCTAAGAACCTACACCCTAGCAAGGACATACTTAAGGCACCCAAGTACCTACGCGCAACTAACCAAACACACAGGTGCCTATGGCTATAGCACTATAACGCAACCAGACGTACCTATGCGTCAGTAAAAAGAAAATCCAAACGAATAAAATGCGTAAGTACCAATGCGCAAACAAAGACGCCGAAGGCACCAAACTGACGTAGCTATGCACACGCGGACTAGCGGAGACGGGCCCTAAGTACCTCATGTCAAAGTGAAAACAATGCGCTATTACTACACCTTTTGCAGTTCATAACAAGAAAATATACCAACATTAACGTCAACTTGAAAATAAGCTAGACAAATATACTCCGTGATCTAAGCTTCCCGTACAGATAGCTAAAAGCTTTTTCTTTTTTTTTTCAAATACGACAAATTTGGTGTGTGTTAGTAAACTGCTGTCAACTAAAGTTCGTTAACAGTGTGAAATATACATGTTTCCATGTAACCTTCAATTGACCTGCAACAGACTGGACAAATGTTTTGCGTAATTGAAATTTTATTTTCGCTAATGTGTAGCAGAATAGTGTTAGCGGTAGTAAGTTGGTGCTATGGAATAGCTTTGCTTATAAATGCTAAAGAATGTCACTTTCCTGCCAAAACTATAAATCAGTGTCTACTCAATAAAATGAATGTTTTTCGTGTTAATAAGTTCGAGTTTGGCGTTAAGTAATAAAAAGCTGAAGGTACAATGTGCAAGTAATATATTATCTGGTAGTTACCCACAACTGAAAGAATAATTCGGTATCTATACCGACGTACCAATATGATAGTAGAAGAATGTCTTCGCCCTGACGTCAGTGAGTCAAAGAATAGTCTGGAAACTCTTGTTTTGGTTTACTTTTATGCAGAATCAACGTGCTCAACATGATAAATATTTGGAATAATTAACCAATCAACTAACAGAAACGTTCGAGTTTAGTTTCTCAACCTTGCCATTCGAATGTTAAATATCCATTCAAGAAAACTTTTGTGAATGGTAAGACCCCTTTCAATATAAGTCGAAGCTTCATTATTTTTCTTTGCCAGCCACTTTGACGTGAGTAGAGTTTTCACGCCGTTCTTCGACCGACTATGCTAACAAGTACGCAAGTGAACAACGTAATTTGGTCATATATACATAGGGTCGGTTGTTTAAACCTTGACCTCCGGTATATTACTCTTGACATCGGATGATTCAATCGACAAAAACTTCTCCACCGAACATGTTTGGTTCTTCTTGACATAAGTAACACCGATCACCCTCTTTGTCGTGCCAGAATATGCCTGTCGGACAAGATTAATTAACCGGATATGTCGTGTTGACTCAACCAATCCCAGTAAAAATTCTAATCACGACTAATCAAGAACAAGTGAAAAGACACGGAGACCAATTTCTACCTTTTTACAACTACGGTTACGTTACAAATGAAGTTATACCAATGTTTCACAGATTGAGTATGGTCACCAACAGATCTAGGGTGGGGTTCACCAGGCCACTCTCTTGTCAAAGTGGCACAGTCTATTTCCAGAGACCAAGACCAAAACTGGTCCAGTACTCTTCCATTCCAAACTACGGGAATCGTTTTCGCAGGGTTATGATCTTAATCTCAGTTCGACTCCTCTTCAAAATAAAATCAGGATCTACCAATGATTATCATTTTGATAAAATGCTATTGAAACTGAAGATGACTGCAACTGGGTTTTGTTTCAGCCATATATACACACTTCATCAATGATATGCAATTTACAATCATACTTTGGTTTTCACAGCTAAAACACTAACCACAAACCATATTAGAACTCCCTGAAAGTTACAGCAGAACGAAAATTTCCCGTATTTCGTGGACTTTGTCACATAACTACCTTGCTTTAACACCAATTAAAAACCCACAAGCTGACTTTGAGATTCAGAATTGCCTGAAATTGCCAGAAGAGCTGATGTCAAAACGAAAGCCAACGAAACTTTATTCTTGCAAGTGCGTATGCCAATTTCAAGAAAATTTCACAATTTTTTGGAAGCAAAATAGTCACTGGTGTAGTGACTCAACTTATTTTTCATGTTTTTCTTGTTCAATGAAATGGTTACCATTAAATATCCTGAAACTGTATTGCCTGAGCCACAATGAGTTTATGGTGAGATGATGAAACTCAGGTAGTCACAGGTATTATGTGAAGTCAAGAATTGACATGACGGTTATTGTACGTAGTTTGCCCATTGAAACATTTAGCTGAAGTATATCATTCATATTCTTGTCATCAAGCCTGCAAGATATACTAGTTAAAAATTAAAACAAATTTCAACAGTTTAGTAAAAACAATGAAAAAATCGGAGAAAAACACGCAATGTTAGATCAGTCATGATTTCACCACATGTCTATGCAGGGCTTGAATTTAATTTTTGGGATAGTTAACCACTTGGGTTGGTAGACTGGAGTTTTACAAACCAAATTACAGAGTTTATTGTCCAAGACTCTGTAGATGGATTTCCATTTTCCTGTTTGTTATGTGGACTTTTTAGATTTAAATTCAAATTTTCTGATCATTCAAAATGCAACCAACCTCAAAGCAGTGAAAAAACCATCAACATTTGGTAAGATTTGATCATATTCTTTTACATAAGATTTTTTCCAGTTCAAAATTATTTCTAACATTATTTTTACTAACCATATCAGGTTACTTAATAAACAGATTTTTAGCAATCATGCAATAAAAATGACTAACAATTGGTTAATTGGGATACTGTCAATTTTGAGTCCTGTGTGTGTTGGGCAAATGTACTCTCAGGATCCCTCACAATACTGTGCAATCTTTTCAGCATAGAGTTTCCTCGTGGGTTATAGAAAAAAAACCTTTTCAGACACATCTACTGCAATCTCATACAAACTTGTTTGGTCAAAATGGCTCAACTTTCACCCTACAAAGCAGCCATCTCATCAACTACCAAATTTTCAGACCTATGACTTCAACAATGACAACTCAAAAATTTAATCCTCATTACATATTGCCAAACATGTGAGAAGCTTTGTGTTGTTTTCAACCTTGAGCTACCGTATTAAGATCTCATTGTTCACACGTTATTTTAGCATAACTGAATAGTGCTATAAGCTAGTGTTGGCTCTAAGGAAGTGGGGGTCATGAGAGGACATATGCCCCTCCAGCAAAAATTTTGCCTCCCCATTTTGCTCCCTACCCCACCCCCCCAAACTCATAATGAAAGTGTATGATTTTGTGTATCTGAGTTGCTATTTATGCATGGAAATGCATTTTGAATGCAAAATCAGGGATGTTATTTCAGAATGTTTTATGTAAGTCATAAATGCTGAATAGTCAATTGTCCTAAAACTTTTTATATTTTACCCTAAATTTCAGATTGTTTCCAAGGGATTTGCCTCTATTCAAAATTCAGTTGCTCCTTGTTTGCCCCTCCCCCAGACCACATTGTCTGGTGTGGCCACTGTTATTAGCTCAGTCCAAACAACACTACAATTACTCTTGTTGAATGTGGTTACTCACTGGTTATCCAAATATTCAGTCTTGGTCATCAGTTTTCTCTTGATAGAGGATATACATTTGCCCAACATACAATTCAAAATATTTTGTCAACAGGTTGAATTTGTTCAAATCCACCTGCACAAATAATTTAACTTGGTTTCTCCCAGTAATGCACTTGACTTGGCTGAAACATCCAGTTCACCAGGAATTACAGGCATTGAAAACCTAAAGAAACAAAATAAAAGAAGCTTGAGACAATGAAATAATACTTTAACACATAAATTTGTAGTTCTTGATGATTATTGTTATATGACAATTTGCACTCCTCAATTACAAAAGGTGCTCTTTAAATTTCAAGTGTTGGGAAAAATGTTAATTCTGGAAAAGTATACAGTCACTTAAGTGCTCCATCCCTAAAAGGAATGTCTTAAACCAACATTCTTTATGGACCAAAAAATTATTACTATTGTAAAACATCCCTCAAAACACCTTCATCCTTGTGATTTAAATAATGCAACACATGTGCAGATTATATTCATTTCTCAATTACTCATTAACTTTCAGATATCCCACTTTGGGGAATAAAGTTATCTGGCAAATACGTTGAGCTACTCATACACTAGTCAGGAGCACAGAGAGGATAGGTAGCCAGGGCAACTTCCCTGGGGCCTGCACCATACAAGGGGCCTGTTGCTAGTCACGCCATGCTAATCTGCTAATTTTGTTTAATGATATAGGATAAATTAATTCTACACCAAAAATGTCATTTATACAATATGAATGTATATAAAAATTTGTCCCAAATCCCCTCCTCCACCTCTGTTGTCAAAAATGTAGGCTTCCTGCCACCTAACCTTTCCCTGGGCCCATCTTGGCAGCCCTGACATTAGGCACCAGAAAATGGGAAAATGTCAACACACCTTATCAGGACTGTATTCAAACATTTTTGTCAGAAGTGTACTAAAAGTGTTACATGGCTCAACTTGGTACAAGTATGGCTGTGCTGAAAAAACATTCAACATCTTGTTACTTGTTGCTAACATGCAACATTTAAGTGCATGATGTCCCCATTCATTTAAAATATTCAATGTCAATTTCCAATCAAAAAAAGAATTGCCAAAGTAATTTTTTTGCTATTTGATGATTCAAATTTAAATGCTGATATTGCACTGAAGCTCTTTTAAGCCTAAGTTTGCTTTGCTAAAATAGTGTGAATGAAATGTTCTTTCAATTAGTACTTTGGGATTTAAGTCCATTTTAGAAAAGCATCCTTGTCAGACATTTGTCCATTTTATCCACCATAATTGAAACTGAAAAATAAGACTTAAATTATGAAATCAGAAATTGCTGTGCCTCAGAAAAATGGCTGTAAATTTCTATTGTTTTTATCTTTCATTATTCAATATCAATGAACTTAACTCATTAAGGGGCAGGGGTCATCCCCTCAACAAGTAAAATTGTCTGGAGTAAGCCAGAATAAAATTACAAAGTGCAATCCTACCCCTTAATGGGTTAGAGGAAAGATAAATCCACAGACAGGCAAGGATGTATTTAAGGATTCTATTACTACAATGCATAAATGTGGGTACATAATTTTAAAAACAGTAACTTGAGAGTTTCCAAACTTCAACATTAAACTCAATTTCAGCCAAGAAAGTTTTCTATAATTATTTTGCTGGTTAATGCCAGTTGATTTTACTTGCCAAAGGGAATCTCTGGACAGGAAATGGCTAATGAATATTTAGTTATACAAGGTGACATTAACTTTTCACAGTAGGAGGTTAAAATGCCTTTTTATACTAATCCTTGGTTGTATTATTTACAGAATGAGTGGCCAATTTTTATTAGGGAATACAGACATGAGGGGAAGCCAAAGGTTAAGATGTGTGATGCAGAACTTGCCCAAAGTCATCTTTCAAAAATTGTTATAAGTTACTAAATGATTGGAAAGGTAAAAATAAACCTAGTTTGTGGTGAAAACCCCATTACAGAAGGTAGCAACAAGTTCACATAAATGTGATGCAGAGCTGATTAGTCAAACATCAATGGCTATAAATGTGTTAGCAGGGGCAGATTTAGGAGGGGTGCATTGGAAGCATGCCCCTCCTTTTTGATTAGTTGTCATGTGACTTTTTCTTTGTTACAAAACATATTATTAAACATGTCATCCACCAAGGATTGATGGTTATTTTCAAAAAGAATTGGAACAAACAGCAAAGAAAAGAATTGGTAAGTAGAAGAAATTCAAACTCAAAAAAACATCAGAAACAACAGTAACGTATAGATTCTTCCACTAAAATGTGATATAGTGGCATGAATTTGCAGAAAACATTTTGCACCCCCATCTTTCTAAAACTTTTGGATCTGCCACTGGTTACAGTTAAAGACCATCATATTTTCAGACACTAATTAAACATCAATTTCATTTAATCTGTTTTCTTTACAAGTTATTGATGAGTTTCAGAATCACATTTAACCCAAGGGTGGTGCCATGAACTTCCCATAGCAGGGGCTAAAGTCCATGACAGGAACACTACAACAGAATGGCTGGAACCATGCTCTCCTTGATGATTTCATAATTATTTGAAGGTTGAAAACACAAATGAAAAGTGAGTCTACTCAGTCTTGTATTTGACTAAATAATTCAAGTACAATATCTGATTACGGACTCAAAAATTAAAATGTATTTAACATGCTTTGTTGACTACCAAGGTGTGGTGCCAGGATGTCCTATTACATAAAGGGTTAAGATCCAGGTGCCTGTGCTTTCAAAATTTCATAATTTGTACAGCAGGTTTAAAATGCCATGCTAATTTTAGCCGGAAATAATTCAACTGACAAGCAACAGCTAAACAGCAATGTGACATTATGAAAATTCATTAATTGCTTGGCTAAATCAACAGACACACAGTTTTTATAAAATAAAAAAGATTTCTATATAATAATAAAAAAATGAGTTGCCAACAGTAACAAGGTAAATATTTGCATTTTTCAATCATCAAAATAATACTATACAAATAAGAAGAAAACACTTTGTCTCAAATAATTCATAGAAACAAAGACCAGCTTTGGAAAGGCTAATTTTTTTTTTGTCTTCTACTTTATTCTTCAATGGACTATTAATTTTTCCCTGACAAAGGGGCTGTAGCCCACTTTGGCACTACCCCTGATTCAAATGGTTTTTTAGTCCCAAATGCATGTAATATTTTGGTTGATTACTGGAGTTCAAAACTCTATGGCATAAAACTTTTCTGTAAGTCTTCCTTACTTGTAAGTCTGCGTACAAAATTTGTCTATCAAATGTTCATAATTACTAATTTACAACTGAGTTTTTACAGGATCATTAATTAAGAATAGTTGAAGAAGAAACTGTAATGAACAAAAATGCAACTAGAACTTGGAGCTCATTTACTTTCAACCATTACCTTTTTCATTTTCACAAACACCACAACTATAAAACCACACCCTTTCCTAAGTCTCCCCTCTTAGCAACGATTGAAAGTTACAGTAACTAGGCTTCTGGTCATCAATGATTTGTGACATTAACTACATTTTTCACAGCATGGCCCTAACTGCCAATAAACAGGATGGAAATCAGGTCATTAAAATCATATACATCAAATGTGCATTCCCATTTCTGAACCATCCTCAGGGTAAAATAAATAAATGTTTAAGGTACAACTGCAGCTTTTAGTGAACACCAGTATAACAGTGACCATATTGCATGTTCACCAACCCTAATATAACCAGTTGCTGACACACCAGTGCCTGCTAAACTATAGTCTAGCCATGTTCAGGTGTTGTTAGAATCTCTTGTTCTCTTACTGTATGACAAATTAAACAAACATACTATTCCCGGTTGACTCGACAACTCATCATACTGGTAGAGCTGCATTCCAAACACTCTAAGATGCATGTTCAAGTCCTTCTAAACATCTGAGTCATGTCTGCCCTAAAGCTTAAACTAGTTTAATAGAGATAGGTTATAATTCTTTCCTGGCAGGATGTCTCCCCTTGACTAGTAAAATTGCAGGTAAAAAAGTTCACTAAGGTCAAACAGGCTAGGCCAAAGTAGGGTTATATTCGCTTCGTGTTAACCAGTTGAATGACAGGCAGCTGACTTTGCTGCACAAAATCGCCCCGTGGCAAAACTTAACTGTTTTTAATTTATTTTCGTTGGTGAACAGATGTAAAAACCTACGATAATGCTATGGTTAAATGTTCCCTATATCCCAAAACCAAACTCAATAATTGTTAAAACAATGGACAAGATACCGTATTTACTCGATTGATCGCCGCCCCCGATTGAGCGCCGCCCCCGAAAGAGCGCCGCATTTGAGATAAAGTTTTTTTAAAGAGCGCCGCACTAATTATTTTCAAATGCGGCGCTTAATCGAAGCATCGTCGAATGGCTCGGCACAATCGGAATACACGAAGAAACAGCAGCTGGGAACTTGAAGGCGCCCCCAAGAAGAACGATTTTACAATGGATTATCGACGCTTGGGCCGATTTGCCAACGGATATTATCAAGAAATCCTTCACATGCTGTGTATTGAACCTTCCCGTTGATGCGTCACAGGACGATTTCATTCACTGCCTGAAAGAGGGACAGCCTTGTAGCACCGGACGAGAAATGCTTCGATCGCAGTTGGATATCCTGGATGAACCAGACACGAATCCCTTTCAATGCGACGAATTTACGTCTTCTGATGTCGAGGAGGCATATCCAACAACGGTTACGATGCAGCAGTTGGACTCAGATCATGAAGAGGACAGTCACATTGATATTTTGTAAACTTGTAAACAGTGTAAAAACTTTCCGCCGTCAAAATGAGGACATTTAGTGACAAAGACATTTAAAACTTGTTTATTTCATTGTTAAAAGTTCTTGTTATAATTCACAAATAAAAGACTTTTTTAAAGAGCGCCGCCCCCGATTTAGCGCCGCCCCCGAATGAGCGCCGCATCTAAAGCTCTGAAAATTTAAAGAGCGCCGCAGCGCTCAAACGAGTAAATACGGTAAGTACTGCGCGTGATTCTCAAACTCCATCATGAAACCAAACCGAAGATCGACATGCTGCGACTACTGTACAAAATGCCGTACCATTTCCAATTCGCTTGAACTACTCTGTATGGGAGACTATGCGATATTCCTACACACTTGCACTAACAGAATTGTGGAAACACTTGATATGTCTACGTCAAAACATACAAGATCAGAATGAATCTTATAACTATGTTCTTTAAACTAACCTCGGTTTGCTTGGTAGCCTTTCTTCCGCTTTCCACTTTTAAATCAGCTTTTAATATTAAAAAGAACAGGTGCTTTCCACTGATGAACTAATTTGCGTAGGACCTTCCCAAACGTTTGAAAAACCGAGGTATTCAACACCTGCAAAGTCGGCCATCTTGAGATACACGTGCCAGGTTCATCCACGTGGTTAAAACATGGTAAAAGGCGGAGCCAAGGTGGGGTTGGGGAGGTGCTCCGCCTGACCACAAACTGAATTTCGAGCAATATTTTAAGCCAATTCCGAGGATTCCCGACTATGTGTTATATCAGAGATGAAGAAACGAAAACCTGGTCATGCTGACTCATGTTCCTTGCACAGCTGGACTGGCTCACTGAGTATTTCACTTAATTTCAAGAATTTTGTACAGCAGTACTTCGTGAAGGTTTCCTTTCACGATTTCATTAAAAAATCTAGAATTTCAAGAGTTACAACAATAACTTTTAATTTTCCCCTCAAACAAACACGAGTAACGTTGCCCAAGAGACAAGATTACGCTTCTCTTGTAATGATCTTTATTAATCACTTAAAAAACATACGTATTAGACTAGCCTATTGTTGTGATTATCAATGACGCGTAATAATACATACAAACATAAATACATACAAACAAACATACATACATACATGCATACATACATGACGTCGTTACACAGCCAGTTTAACACAAAAATAATTTCAAACTAGGGTTGTTGTTAATTGATGGCCCAATTAGATAAGTTTTCACTTTTTTCTTTCTTTCTTTCTTTTTTTTTGTCGTTCATTCCCCAATTATAGTAATGACGATTGGTTAATTAAAAGTTAAATTTTGGGTTTTTTGACAATTTTTGAAAATTATCAAAGTTATAATCGTCGCAATTGACGAAACAGGCGGAAATCGAATTCTAGTAATGAAAATTATTAAAGTTCTCAAGGAATATAATGGAAGGGTGGGCGAGGGTTTGTTGCGCACATGTATTTCTAGTAAACTGATATTTTATAGTTCACATTTTTTAAATGCCAACAATTTATGTATCTTCAAAAAGCTACCAAATGACAATACAGTCGCAGATTCAATTTTTAGAAAGGATTAGGTTTTAACTTTTATTCAAAACTTACCTTGTCTTTGGCAGACGTTAGAAAGCGGAGTTCCTCAAACAGCAGACCCCACCAAACCCTGAGCCCATTTACACGATTCGACCGTCGTATACAATTGTACGTCCTGGGGTATGTAATGTTGTCTCAAAGGCGTAATTTCAGCTTTTGATTCGCTTACTGAAGTAGCAATACGTTCGAAGTACTCCTATCAGTTGATCGGATACGTTACAACGAACAATAGTGGTCCTGGCGTCTATTCAAAGGTCCAAAGAGATCATATACTGGATAGAGGGGTGTTGTAGCTAAATGTCACTCAACCACAGATGAAAAACTAAGGGCTGCCAAATTGGATACATTTTGGGGCTAGTATAAAGATCCTACATGCATTACTGGGGAACCTGGCCTCGTTTGAATTCGGTTCTTGTTTTTAACGTTGGGCGCGGCCAAGGGGGCCTGTGCCTCCCGAGAATTCTGAAAAGTATAGTGACAAAAAGTCAGTTTATTCACCTGAGACAAAAATTTGGGATTATAATAATAATAATAATAATAATAACTTTATTTAACGAGGGTAAAACACTTTACAGTTAAAACTGATAAACTAGTGGCCCTCAATATACTATACATAAAATCGAAAAAATAAAATGAAATGACTAGTAACTAAATATTAAAATAGAGTTGACTTAAGAAATAGAAAAATGGTCAAGTCCTATGTATGATTCCTTAAGATAATTTACATAATTTTTCTTAAAAATCTTAACATTCTGACTAGACCTAATTTTAATAGGGAGCTTGTTCCACTCTTTCACTGCCGCGACAGCAAAAGTCCTTCCTCCCCCTCTGTTTCACGCGAGTATTTCGGGCATCTCAGGGTTAAACTTCCATGCCTCGACTGTCTCGTAGAAATATCACTAACCCGCGTCAGTGTGTTGGACAGATACTCAGGGCATTGGCCATTAAGGCATTTAAACACTAGACACAACTTGATTACATTAATTTCATCATAAAATGGTAACCATTCTAATTTCTTAAAAAGTTTAATTGTCCTCTCCTCTTTTGTTCTAACTCAGAGGATTACTCTTGCGGCTCTTTTTTGCAACCTGAACACCCTTCGTATGTTATTAGTGGAGGTCGACCCCCAGATTAAGTTACCGTACATCATAACTGGTTTGATTATAGCGTTATAAAAGGTAAGACGCTCATTAGGAGGAAGATAATGTCTTATAGATCTTAAAGTTCCTATTCGCTGGGCAAGCTTTTTGCACACATAGTCTACATGGTCGTTAAACGATAGTTCCTGGTCAATATGAACACCTAATAACTTGTGGCTGGTGGTTTGTTCCAGCACAACACCCTTACTCGTCCTGATTTCCATCTCCATGCCCACATCGTCAATCTTTGATAATAGCCTGCTGCCCGACACAACCATGGCTTTGGTTTTTCCAGTATTCAGCTTGAACCGGTTGTTGTTTGACCAACTCTCGAGATCTCGGGTGCTCTCACACAAATCAGCACAAGGGATTTTTGATGGCATCATAGCACAACGTATTACGGTATTCTCCAGTGTAATACAATCTCTTCGAAAAACAACAGATGATCTCACGATCTTCCGACGTTACGTTACCTAGCAATGGTACTCCCAATTAGGTATCCATACCCCTATAACCCACAGGCCCTCCCAATAACCAATACGTAACTCCCACGGTGGGTGCAGCTGAAGGACAACCTGACACTTCAAGAAATTTTTTGTATAGTTAAAAACCAGCCAACATGGCTTACTCTTTTAATTGATTATAGAAGTAACCTGCACTTTTTACGTACACCATTACCTCAAACCTGTCAGTGTTACATTTAAAATAAATTTCCCCCAAATACTTTATATTAAAATGTAAATATGCATACATAAAAATATGGGATATCTCTATTTACGAACACGTCCCAAAATATTTTGCCACTGACGAAGTCTTTCTGTCACCGTAAATGGCAAAACTTTGGAAACTGTAATCTAGCTGTTCAATGGCTTTGTTCCAGTAAAGGCCGATGTGTAACACCGTCCGTTTCGATTGCTTCATCACCTTCAGGTTTAAACGAAGTATTGAGATAACAATGTTCGATCCCAACTGCTGTTAGAACGAATCCAATATTCCACCGGTGTTTATGGAAATCGAATAACATATCTATACCGTTGTCACTTTCTCAACGTAACATTCATAAGTTTCGAATTCGGACATATCAATACCTTCTTCTCCTTTGGGAATACTGGCAGCTAGTTCCCGTATCAAAGGTGATCCTTCATTCTGCGGTTTCGACTGAACCCCGTTCGGCGGCAGTCTTCTTTTTGGCGTGCTGTCAGGGGTAAATTCTGGGGTGGGAAATTCGCTCATTTCCTTCAAGAAGTTCTCCATTTGTCTAATTGGGATACAGCCATGCAACGTTTTCAAAGGATGGATGGAGGATAGGACGCTGTGGACTTCACCTTGATCTGTTTGAGTAAAGAAAGGTTTCAGTATCCATAAATCATAAGTTGCATTATTTTATGGCCTCTCGAATCTGAATTGTTTACATCGAAATAAATTATACAATACAGGTACATATAGGGATTAACAACCGCTAATAACAAGCACAGAATAATATATTTTGAATTACAAGGAAAATCTGAGATTCCAATTTTAACTCATTAAGGAGCAGACCTCGAACCCTTGACAAGTAAAATCGTCTTGAGTTAGCCAGAGTTAATAGTATTATAAAACGTCCTGTAAAAAATCTCCATTTTTCTGTAAAAAACCGATTCAATACTGAAAATTTTCAAAAAAAAATCATTACAAACAAAATTAGTAAATCCAATTATGAAGTTTTCGTTACAGTTGTTCAGGAAACTGTTGTAACTTTTTTCCCAGTAATATTCAATGGCCGTTGACTTTTTCAGTCAAAAAGCCAACAAATATTTAAAACGACGTCGTGAAATATCAGTGACATGTATAAAGCACCTCAAGTTACTATTTCGGATATTAACTATTAACCTTTTTAACAAATAGCAGAATGGTTTAATTTGTTTAATACGTCACACATAGTTGACAAGACATGCAAACTGCCTAAACTTTCGAATTTTATTGGTATTTCAGAATCATCTTCAGGGTAACATGAAGAGAAAATTTCATAAACTGATCAATACGACAACTTAACCCTTTGCCTGTTCCGTGCATCACATATGACACACACTGGACGTCTGAGCGATAACATAAAACAAAGGCTAGACAGGCAAAGGGTTAAAAGTCGAAATATTACAGTCTCATACACGAAGAAGAAATAATAAAGTCCAACAAAAAACACGCAAAATAGGCATATTAACCCTTTACCTGTCTAGCCTTTGTTTGATGTTATCGCTCAGACGTCCAGTGTGTATCATATGTGATGCACGGGACAGGCAAAGGGTTAAAACTAGTCGCAAGAATCTCTCGTATACTTAAATTAGATAAAACGAGCATACTGTTCCCAGCTGACTCGATAGCTAAGTTGGTTGAGCAGCAGTCCGGTTACCCGAAGATGCGAGTTCGAATCCCACTCAAGTCAACTTTTCTAGTTGATTTTAGCAGTGTAGGGTCAATTAATGGATTCATCTCTCACAAATTCTGCAATAGCCATTACTTAACAATACCTGGGACATCAAGTGGAAACGATTCTTCCGATGTTAACGTAGTCTTCTGTCGAGGAACAACATTTGCCATTGGAACAGCACTCTGAAGAGCCAATTTACGAACACCACCAGGGCGAGAAAATACCGGGCCTAAAAATATACACGATTAAAAAAAAATGAGGAAGTCTTTTTCCAAAACGCATCCTTAACAAATTAGGGAAATGTAAAGTAAAGTGCCTCTATTTATTTTGACTGCCCATACATGAAGAAAACGGGGAGTCGCTTTATTGAGTTGAACGGCAATGGGAAGCAATTTTGAAATGTCACGGTTTCCATAGCAACAACATGAACACGTGCCTAAGCAATTGCATTTGATGCAAACAACGTTTTTCCCACATTTCACGTCATATTTCATTCTTCCCACAAAATATTTGTTCATGTTTTCTGAGGGCAGAAATAATACTCTTACAGTTTTCGAGAAGATATATCGAGCCATCACTATAGTAAAACCAAGCACCGTTTTGAGCCATAGGCCACTTTAACCTTAGTTCGAACTGTAAGTTACAGGCCACTATATCCCCTTGATAAAAATAGGAGAAATAGGACAATGTGGACAACCAACTCGGTTAGTAAGAGGTATTTCAGGATTAGGCAAACTTTAAAGAAGTCAAACCAATTATTTTTATGATACGAGATTAAAAACGATCAAACCTACCAAGCGATGCACGAAGGCTCGAAGCAACTTTCGGCATTTTATAAAGTGTCGGTGAAGAGATTGTTGTTCTGATATATTTCTTTCCTTCTTCAGTTTGAGTATCCGAGGACTGCGTGCAAACTGGTTCAGGTGATAAAGATGATGGGATGGGATAATATGACGATTTTGATTCTTTCTGCGTATCGATTGACTCTAAAAACACAAGAAAACAACTTATATTCATCGACAAAAAACATATGGATAGAAAGAAAGGCATTCCAGATCAGAGACATAAACACAAACAGGCAGATAGACAAACACAGACTGACAGGTAAACACACAGACAGACATCAAAATAAGTATTCAAAATTAGGACGTAAAGAAGGCATATCTCTCTTATTAAGCACATGCTGTAATTAATCAGCAGTCTGTATTTTTCAGCATGCCCCTTGAAAATCAGAATGCATCAGTTGAACCACGGTTGAACTGCTTGTTTCAAAATCAGGGGCGAATTTAGGCAAGGGAACACCAGACGCACGCCCCCTTTTATGAGTCGTTAGGTGACTTGGTAACAAAATAGCAGATTAATGGAATAAAAATTAGTCTCATAGGTCCTACAAACATTTAAATTTGACGTTGGCATAGAAGAGGTTTTAGTTCTCGATGTACATGTTTGGATGATAACGAAGGTAGCAAAATATCGTGCATCAAAGCGCCACATAGTTGCATGAATTTGTAAAAAATTTTGCACCGCCCTATCTGGATCCGCCCCTGAATATCGACAAATTTTGTTTCCAAAATGCCTTCAAATTTTGAGATACATCGTAGCCTTCTGTTTATTAAATGGGACAACTATCTAAGTCTTAGCAGTAGCGTAGCCAAGGGAAGGCCAGGGGGGCAGTTACTCCTCCACTTTTCAGCCAGACCAAGTCTGTCGGTACATCCACAACATTTCTCGGTACAATGAGCTTGTCCATCGTGGATTTAGTTTGTGTTTGTAATACCATGATGAAAAGTAAATAAATAAGTTCCAACTTTTAAATTTTAGTGTATGAATAGCTCACAATGCGAGGTATCCTGTTTCTACCGAAAAAAAATATGTGGTTCATGGATATCGACGGATTCGGTCTGTCTCAGTCAAAACTGGTAGTAGTGGTGGCGGTGATTGCAGAACTAAAAGGCGATAAGTTGTTGTGTCATACCTCTCGTGATGTGGTGCACATTACCGCTTAATAAATCGACTTCAAACTAATGATATCAGTCAGTATGGTTTTACCTAAATTACATCTGTCGGTACATTAAGTTTGTCTTGTTGGTACATTTGTCTCATATTCCTTCTGGCCCCCCACTTTCAAATTCCTGGCTACGCAACTGAGTCTTTGTAAGCAACTAGAACCCTGATGCCTGTTTTATGAGGAATGAGGTCAAGTAACGTCCAAGTGCAAGTGGCCTATCAACCAGCCAGACATATGTCTTACCTAACGACTTCGATACAGCCTTGCATTTTAATTTCCTTGAGTTACTGGCGTCTCCTGGCCCCAGTACGTCAAGGACATCGCGTAACTTCACAGGATCTTCACACTCAGACATCGACCGATTACCTATTCGTCTGGGGGATACATTCCTTCTACCAGCTTCCAGAACTAACTGCCCACCATGCCAAGGTCCCTCAGAGACTTGTAGTTCTCCGACATCCGAGCAACTGTGGCCTCTCTTCTTGTTTTTAGTCGGTAAACTCTCATTTTCCGGAGAAGAGATGCTTCGAAATGTTTTTTTATTGTTCACATTAACTTCCGTATCTTTACGATCATCTTCATTACTGTCAGGTTTCGACAACAAATTACTTCTTGGATCTTTAATTGTTTCCTCCAAGCAGCACTTCACTCCCGGGCTGAAGTGCAGTTCAATGTGGAACCTTTTATCACTATTTTTGTCAGCCTGGGGATCTTCATACAACATTAATACTGTCTGAGTCATATAGTTCAGTTCCGGTACGTTGGCGAAGTATTCCATTGTGCGTTTCCAGTATTCATCAGAGACATCCTTAAAAATCGAAGAAACTTTGGTTACTGTAAATGTTCCAGCGTCCAAACGCCTCTTAAATCCAAACAAGGAATAAATACCCGTGCTCAAATAAGCGCCCCGGGTCACTTGTTAGTATTAATCGCAACTATAATCAGCAATACTAAATGTCTATTAACCAAGAGCGAGGTTTACACGTTTTTTTCAAAGTTCTTCGGTTTTCACGCAGACCTCGCTTCTTCGTCGCTCAGTCTGTACGGAAACCTCAGGCAAATACTTTCCAGTAGGGATCGAGCAAACGAAGTTAATAAGGACTTTATTATATTTCTTTGAAAATTTTTAAACGGAGTGAGACGTAGGTTTACCGTAGTCGAGAGTGATTTAACTCTAATCCTAACGCTAATCCAAACCCTGACCCTAATCCTAACCCTAATCCTAACCCAAATCCTCTTCCACGTTTCTCCTAGGAAGATGATATTCATCTATTTAAGCACATTTTTAAAATTGATGCTGTTCACCTTTTTTGGGTGAGACTGTTGCAATATCACAAGCTGTCTTGAAGCTTTTGTCCCGTGAAAGAGGACCGGCTTTTGTCGGGTGAATGGTCAAGCATCAGAAGACCACTCGGTCACTAAAACTTGTTACCAAGCAAACCGTTATCTTACCAGTGGCAAAGCTAGGAATAGCAACTGATCATGCTATGCAAATTTAAAATTATCTTGGCAAAGCAACAGGTCATGCTATCCAATAATAACATTATGTACGATATTTAGACATTAAGCAAACTACATCCATCAATAGTTAAGTTTTTGTGACAGAGGAAAATTTCGAGTGTTAGGACATTATTGAGATCCGACTGGGACCTGTTGTGAAAAAGATAACTTTGGGCCTTCCGGCTTGCGTTTTTCACAACAGGTCCCGGTCGGGTCTTAAAAATGTCCTAACATTCGAAATTTTCCTCTATCATAAAAACCCCACTTAACTGTTAATCTAGTGTAAATGCCACAATATCCTCTAAGATATACACATCCATAAACAGGTATTCTTGTAGCAATTTCTACTCATGCAGTGCATAACCGCTTGCTTGAAGATTAGTTGTTGTATTTTCATAGAGTAACCATCGAGTTAGCCTTTTCATTACCACAGTTAGATATGCATGTAAACTGAACCCTTTATAGAAGGACGAACTTTAAAGTCCCGTAGGTAAACAAAGGGTTAGTTGACGTATATGGCTTGATAAAGTAAATGGTTTGAACCTGGGAGAATCGTGACATGTTTGAGGAAGTTGATCGTCCAGGTTAGTGTAGTCTTGAGAAAGACTGTTGGTTGAAGTGACTGACGTTTCGACAGCCTTAGCGGCGGTCACCTTCAGAGTCATCTTCAGGCTCATGACTTGATGCCTGAATATAGTAGACCATTTTAAATCTGCATAGCATGGCCTGTTCCTACGCTCAGGTAAAGTTAAATGTGCATAGCATGTCAGTTCAGCGATGACATGTTAATGATTAACTAGCGTCCATCCTTTAGATATCCAATAGGCTTTCTTCTTCCTCAGCGATGATGTCATCGCACCGCTTGTTTATAGATCCTGGCTATGTTTTTGTAATTAGTGTGTCTGATGATGTCTTTGAAATAAAGACGAAATATCACAATTTCATGGTAATTTTCTTGATTTTAACTCATATCTTCAGTTATCAGGATGACATTATGGTTCGGAGTTTGTTTCTTCCTTTATTTTCTAAAGTTGTCGGCTGCTTCTGGATTTTGATAACCGGTTGCTATGCTTAATTTCGCCACTGAATCTTTAAGGATTACGATTAGGGTTAGCGGCACACTTTACTGTCATTTATCTATTAAATTTATGGGATTTTGTTCGTAGGAATAAGTGACCGTAGTTTTGGCAGGCATGACTTGTCCCTTGGGGACTTTACAAGCGAAAAAAGACGAAGACGCAAACAAGACTCAAAACCAAGGCATGAGGAACGAAGACGAATAACTGGTACTAATATAGTGAAAATGGGAGATGGGTCGTAAGGTTGTTGCGCTTACATACTTTTTATTCAGTATTTACTTACACCAAAAAGGTTTCCATATCTTATGGCATTGATCATTGTATGGATATGGCTTTCACTTGTAAAGTAGAGCCGAGTCCTTACATGACGATGAGGAGTGACAATATCACGTGAGTACCTGCAGCCAAACGTTAACACGAAAGAATTAATTAAAACATTTAAACTTCGATAAATGAAGACATAGTGAACGGATGAATTAGTATATATGCCAAGTACAAAGCTAATTTATTTGGAAGCAAATTTTCGTCTCTTGGACAGATGCCCAGTTTTTTCGGAAGTTGACCAACAGATATTCAAGAGGAATACGGCAAGCACCCCAATGAGCATGCGTATGCATTCCGTTCTTTTTGCAAATAAAACCATTGCCCAACCATTGTTGTCTGTTGCTACACACTTCATAACCTACTTCTGATAATATGCTCAGCTTGTTAGCTGTCTATTCAACCCTGTAAAGTGAGCCAACGGATTTGACTTGAATCTGTGGTTTTAAAATCAATAATCTTCATTGTAAAAAATCTTTCTTGACAACTGACCCTATTATTCTTCTATTTTATTTTTCCGTAACATAGCCATCCTTCGGTAAATTTCAAAAAAATTTGCCGACGAAAATCAAAGATGGCGTTCCCTTCCATACTTGTCGCCATATAGAAAATTGAAAACTTTGACACACAGTAGGTGGGAGGGAGGCTACGTGGGTACGTGTGTTGGTGGGTAGAGGTGCGGGTGTGTAAGTAGATGGATGGAAGAGTGGAAACATGCCGGCATATCCATGCCGGCATGTTTTTACGGCATGGTCGCGTGTGGTAAATCTATCTCTTACTTTGGATTCAAGCGATGCATGTTATCCGTTTGATCGGCATGGCGCAAATCCCCAAGTAGTTTCCTGCAAAGATGTTGACAGGTCCACTGTGAAATTTTCAATTTCTCATCTTTTGTTATGCCGTACTCCTAAATAAAGTTGAGCAATATTGTTATAATATTCCAGCATTACACAACGCAACGCACCTCAAAACAACGCAACGCACCTCAAAAAAACACGGAACAACACAACGCAACGCAAAGCAACACGATGACACACAACTCAGTGCAACGCAACACAACATGACGCAACAAAGGCAATGAAACACAACACGATGCAACGCAACGCGAAGAAACGCAAAACAACACAACACAACGCGATACGATAGCACACAACTCAGCGCAACGCAACACAACACGATGCAACGCAACGCAATGCTACACAACACAATACAACATAACGAAACTGAACTCAAAACATACTCTAAATCTTGATAGTTAAATAAAATGCTGAGTAGCCTCGAATTGCATATTACACGCAAACTCACTTGAGGGACCACAACGTCAGCTAAAGCCTTGGCACACTTATACAGTTCCTTTCCATCACGTAAATTAAGTTTGCTAAAGTAAAAGGAAAGATATACTTTGAAATACAAGTCAATATACAAAAAAATTACAACGTAGCTCCATCATAAAAGTGTCCAGTAAAATAGACAACTTGAATTTAGCACTGTCACTCGACTGTTATTCAACTGTATTTAATTTAGACATATTTTAAACGAAACTTCGCGGACACAGGTTTACAGCCATTGACCAAAAATCAAAGTCATTACTGAATTATTAGAGGCAAAAATGAAGAAATGCACTGTCAGTATATATCGCTGGGAACCTTGAAGTTGTAAATCAGCTGAGAAGATAACAATAAGGCACTCTTACAAACGTTTTCAAACAGTAAGGATTGTTTTGTCTTCATGTCACATAGTTTTTTTTAAAAAACAAATTGTAAAGTAATGCTTCAAATATAGTGAATAGAAGCTCTCAGGCTTCTGTACACTCTTAAGCAAGCCAAGTAAACAATCGAGGAATAAAACATCAAAATATAATAAATTTTCATCAACCCGCCATGTCTGCGAAAAGCTTTGGCACACTGAAATGGCGAACAATAAATTACGACATAAAACAAGCCAAGTTTTCAACCAAAATTATTTATTCTTGCATTTATTCTTCTAGGAACATCTATTTGTCTGGATCAACGTCATGATACTAACCTATTGTGAAAGACGTCATATTTGATGCAATCATATATATCTGGGATCAAACTGATATCGAATTTACCATTTCGTAATTTGAAGTCCTATAAAATCAGACAGGATCATATCACACCTTTGTGAAAGTTCTACGCGGTGAGTGAAAAAAAGTAATGACAGTGGGCTGAAGACGATGAATGTAGAATTTGTTCATTCTAACGCTCTTGAGCGAAGTCAATCTCCATGAAGCCAGATATGTCTGAACATTCTTAACGAATTCAATACTATTTCAGAATCATCCTCAGAATGAAATAGAACCGAAAACTGCACATCCTCTCATGGATAAGCGTTAATTTGTCGCGAGAATATCTCGTGCGTTTAATAGCTCAACAGGTAGAGCGGCGGACCGGTATGCCGAAAGTGCGAGTTCAAATCCCGCTCAAGTCAACATTTTTGAGTTGACTTCGGCAGTGTCAGATTATGATGAAAAAAATTTCTGAACTCAGTACTGATCTGATCTTTTGGAGAGACAGTCAAAGACCCAGCAGTATTATTTCAAGAAACAAAATTAAAACGACTAATCACAAATTAGTTAATCAAAATAGTCTGGTGGATATAACAATTGGATAGAGGAAAGGGACGGAGGTAGAGGGAAAGGATCTTATCAGTATTCAACACTGCATTCTGCTGTGTGATACCTTCTCTAGTTTACTCCAACGGTGCACCATCAAGTCCAAGGACTCATTATGATAAAGTGACTGCTCTACAAAAAGGAACGGAAAAAATGACATCAAAAAAGTCGTCAGAAGAATTTACGAACATGATCTGTCTCGCGGACCTTATTCATAAATACGGCTGATTTAATATTCATTATGGGTATACCCACTTACGCCCTCTGCGTCGTTGTTGTGTGAGTAATTCAATATAATTTTTGCTCCTGAATGAGACATGGGGGTAGGCTTGGATAAATTCTGCTGGCATAATTTCTAGCATAATTCACTGCTTGTGGTCACGAGCATTATGCTGGTAGAATACTATATTTCCGAGCAGAATTTGAGCAGAATACGGGAAATATTTGGCAACACAGAAAGATATTCAATGCAGTAGAAAGAAAAGTTAAGAAAAATAATAATTATTTCAGAACAAATCCAAATCAGTTCGCATGGGGTTGGCACTAGAACGTACCCACTGAGACCAGGTTTCAGTGTGGAGACTGGGACTGGAAAATTAAGTACCTTATTTACTTGATATCCTATCCCTAATCCTAATCCAAATCCTAATCTTAACCCTAATCCTAACCCTAATTCTTACCGTTGACATGTTACCTCTGGTAGGATTAGTATTAGGGTTTGGATTAGGGTTAGGATATCAAGTAAATAAAATACTTAATTTCCCAGTCCCAGTCTCCACACCGAAACCTGGTCTAATGGGTACGTTCTTGTGCCGACCTTCGCATGGCTTTAGCTAAAAGGCGCCCACGTCAACTAACTCAGTGGCATAAAATAATATAATTC
This sequence comes from Heliopora coerulea, assembly GCA_030142905.1. Lineage (NCBI taxonomy): Eukaryota > Metazoa > Cnidaria > Anthozoa > Scleralcyonacea > Helioporidae > Heliopora > Heliopora coerulea. Next base: position 577,921 of record JASJOG010000162.1, read on the forward strand.
GAATATATAGATAGACTGTCATGGACGTTCCATGTTTGGGGAAGTTCTCAAATAAACTTCTCCATATCGTTGGAAGTAAGCTATAATAAAATAGCTTTCATTAGAATTTTGCTGCACAATGAATGCTGTGCAGTACTATACCGAACACAATTCGAGCAGAATTTTGTTGCCAGAACATAATTTTGAGCATAATACGCAATTTTTAAAGAACATTGCCGGCAAGCATGATACGTCAGCACAATTTATCCAAGCGTACATGGGGGACAATTGATAATCATACCAAAGGATATCAAAAAAATGCGACAATTCCGAAATCAGAGCTGTTCTCTCTTGTCGTGAAAGCAAAATGCTTCGCCGTGATCCACAAAGACAAAATCATGAAAGAACCATGGCAAGAAAGCAATTATTAGGGACTACACGCGAGGGATACTTTCAATACCACTAAATATTCCCTGTTAACGGTGATTCGATACCCCATCACTCAGGGTCGATACAATAACAGAAGCAAAAACGTTATTTTGTATCTTTACAGAAGCCTCTGTTAAGAAGCCTCAGAAACAAAATCGTCATCTTATATCTCTACAGAAGCCTCTGTTAAAGGTTTTCTTCAGGAAAAACAGGATAGAAGTAAAACCGAGTAATGTACAAATAATCTATTTCAACAAATAACAGTTCTTTTCAGTGAATTTTCGAATTCATCTAAATCATATTCGGACTGAAATTTTGACAGTTTGTTTTTGTACCTTTACTCAGGCGGCGAAAAACTAAGAAAATCAGCGCGCAGGTGAACATCTTGGTAGTTCAACAACTGAGTACGTATCAAAACAACGTAAGGATTGTTGGTTCTGTCAAGTTGTTACACCATTGCTCAGAAAGTGTTGCACCAACATCAATTATGCATCAGATTACAAACCCTTACGAAAATTTCATATGTGATTTCACATGTGAAGAACATGTGGGAATAGTTTATTTTCACAAGTGAAATTTTTATTTCACGTATGAAATGGGAACGTTTTCACATATGAAATACCTAATTCACATGTGAAATGATTTGGTTGAAAATTTCACAGGTGAAATCTTGGTGTACGGAATATATATTCCACATATGAAATGGAAGATTCAAGTAAGAAAATTAATTTCACATGTGAAATGATTTGGTTGAAAATTTCACAGGTGAAATCTTGGTGTACGGAATATATATTTCACATATGAAATGGAAGATTCAAGTAAGAAAATTAATTTCGCATGTGAAATGATTTGGTTGAAAATTTCACAGGTGAAATCTTGGTGTACGGAATATATATTTCACATATGAAATGGAAGATTCAAGTAAGAAAATTAATTTCGCATGTGAGATCCTCATTTCCATAAGTGAAATTGCATGTGAAATTTTTGTAAGGGAAGGACACTTTTGGCTCAAGTCTACTTACCTTTTGGGTCGATATTAGGATCTTCCATGAGCTCACGTAACTGCGAAGTCAACGACTGAACAAGAGTGTGCAGTCGGTGACACATCTTGGAAGGATTTTTGATAAACTTTAAAGCATTTATTTGGGACACAGAATTAGTGGGTATAATCTAAAAGAAAGGATATCCGAGAATGAGTACGCAGAATCAAGAATAAATGCATCCCACGTTAACGTACTATGTTACGTACTATGCAAACGTTCGTCCTCAGAAAATGTTTCCGGGCCCCAAGCGAGGATCAAACCCGTAGACCTCTGACGGCCAGTGAAACATTCTCAGTACTCAGTTGCTGAGAGTCACATGAAAACCGAAGGTTACAAATGTAGGCCGGATCGGTTTATAAATAAAAATTCAAAGGTTGGCAACTGCCGTGACTGATTTCAAACAATTTCAACGTTTCGAGCAAAGACCCTTTGATCGAAACGTTGGAATTCTTTGAGACCAGTCACAGCAGTTACCAATCTTTAAACTTTTAGCCTTTAGAAAGACTGTTAGTGAAGATGACCGCCGCCAAGGCTGTTGAAACGTCAGTCAGTAACAGTCTTCCTCAACACTAAACTAACCTTGACGACCTACTTTCACCGTTACGGACTGATTCTCCCGAGTTCAAACCAATTACAGTATTCGAATTTTGTTTGCGACACATCTTTTATTTTAAATTCTCAAAGTTCTCACCCAACCTAAACTGGAATGTCATTTCAGCTCACCTACCGTCTTATAGTCGTCCTCCGTTAAATCTTTATCCAAATTAAAGAACTCGTGAAGTCTGCCTTTTATCCTTAAAAATTATGAAAAATGAATTAATTCTGAACTCTCCTGCATTAATCAATGAACCTATTCCACACGTAGGCAAGAAAGCAATATAGAACAACCAATTTTCATATTGCATTTTATATGCCAGAACGGTATTCATGTGGTCATCCCATGGATATATCCCTGATTAAAACTGTGCAAAAAAACACCAATATTCTAGTTTTTTGGTGCCCCACGAGTTTCAACTGTAAAACTTGAAAATACGCGAAACTTTGTTCTAATGCAAATTTGGAACAACGAAATTGGCTTCCTGGGAAGTAAGCTTCTGGTTTTGATGTTAATCACTGCGGCATCACTTGTACCTCGGGTAACATAAAAGTGAGAGCCCTGCTCAGGACTTTTATATGGAGAACCATAATGACAGAACAAAATAAGGCATTTAAAATAACTTTACTGACGTTTAGTTGCGGACGTGCAACACCTTGAGGGTAACTATTTACAAGTGTGACAAAAATTCATATATCTATTTACACGTGATGATAATTAAGCAACATAAGAACCAACCAATAGGATTAAAGTAACAAAATTATAATTATCACCATATAATTTTGTTACATTAATTCTGTTATGAAGATGGGCGTAGCTTTCAGTTTAGCGGACAAATATACTTTATATGTATACGTATACCTACAGGTATATATGTATATGTATATGTATATGAATATGTATATGTATATGTATATACATATGCATATGAATATGCATATGTATAGGTTTATATATACGTATACGTGTATTTAGATATGAATATGTAATATTTAAAAACCGAGCAGGAGCGCTTTATTGGAATTTAAAACACGAGGCCACAGCCGAGTGTTTTAGGTCCGATAAAGCACGTATTGCAAGTTTTTTAAATGTCTTTTCAAAAACTCATTAAGAATTCATGAGGAAAATACAAAAGAAAGTCATAACCGTGTCGTGTCTTTATATGTGATAAAAACACGTGTAACTTTATCCTGAATTTCTCTTCAAATTTTCCACAATATTTTTAGCCTTAGAAAACAGAAATTGCCAAACTTACGAAAGGAAATAGCGTATAAAACGTTTCGTTTTTTAAGCCGTTCAAAAAACTCGCAGTATGTGCTTTATCGGATCTAAAACACTCGGCTTCCGCTTCGTGTTTTATATCCGATAAAGCACTCCTGTTCGTTTTTTAAACAGTACATAAAATTCACCTCTCAATACGCTAATTCGCGACGAAAGTTTGCAAATGCACATGCGTCTTTATCACATGAAAAGACGCGATATGCTAATAATTTTCTTTTGTACTTTCCTCACGAATTCTTTATGAATTTAATAAGTAATCGGTATATAGATATGGATATGCATTTATATATAAATATATATATATATATAATTATATCGCTTACCTCAAAAAGTCACTTTTTGAGGTAAGAGATATAATTGTTTGCTCTTTCTTTGCGTTATTGAGCCCTCTTTGCACTTCGTAAACCTAAACGTTCACGTACATATAATATATATATATATATATATATATATATATATATATACATATACTTATACATATATATATATACATATATGCATATCCATATCTATATAGGCATATCTATATATCATCTATATAGGCATATCTATATATAGATCATCAGGCAACTGTTGCCTGATGATCGCCTGAGCGCGTGAAACTTAGAGTAGCTACAGCAAAAAAATTTTGTCTATCTTAATATGTATATTTAACAAATAGAAAATTGCTTGAGTGTCTCTGTTCTGTGATAGAAACATGAATGACGTCATTTCAACTGGAAAAATGCCTAATGTTTCTAACACAGTACAGAGACACGAAAGTTATTTTCTATTTGTTTCATAAAATAACCAGGGTTTTCTCGAGTTTTCGTGACGTCATTCATGTCTCTGTACTCTAATACAAAATGAAAATGACGTCAACCGTGTCTCTGTACTCTCAGAGAAAACGAGGCTCGTCCAATCAGACCGTGCGTAGAACTCGTGTTATTTTATATATATACATATAAGTTGATATGTATGTATACCGGCCAACGGTCGTCTTCATTGTTGCGATGGATGTTTCGGCGCCAGGTACCAGAGTTTAGACGTCTGCAGCGCAGGCTGCTTATAAAAGAACTGCTTTCGCCCATTGCTGAGCGCAATAATTCTTAACAAGCTGTCACAACCTTCGTCATTTACCAATAAGAAAACAATAACAAAGACAAAACATTACTTACTTGTATTTCAAATTATCAGGGTCTCCCACAGTGTCCAACATCTTAGTGGCATGCTTATCACAGCGGACTAGATGTATCAAAATTGGGGTAAGTTCTCCTTCCAATGCCAACAAGCCCTAAACGCGAGGCAAGAACCTATTAGAAATTGCTGAATGAAATCTCATTGTTTTCAAAGTCACATTTTAAGCTGTTCTACTTATACATGCGAATTTTGCTCTGGCTCTAACTACATTTCGCAAGTTTGAAATTCTATTTGAAATTTCTCATACTGGATAATTCTTCAATCATTTATTATTCATACTTGACTTTGTTCTTCAATGTGCTATTCATTGACGTTTTACAGTCTTCCATCAATGCATAGTAGGCTTGGATAAATTATGTTCGTAAATTGGCGTATCATGCCTGCCGACAATGCTCTTAAAAATTGCGCATTCGGCTCAAAATTATGCTCGGGTGACAAAATTATTTATGTATATATACATATATATGTATACATATATATGTATATATATATATATGAAAATCTGTATATGTGAATATCTGTATATCTGTATATCTGTATATACGTATATATGTGTGTATGTATATCTGTATATCTGTAAACAAAATTATGCTCGGGTAACAAAATTCTGCTCGAACTGCGCTCGGTATAATACTAAATAACATTCATTGTGTAGCAAAATTCTAGTGAAAGCTATTTTAATATAGCTTACTTTCAACGATATGGGGAAGTTTCTGTTAAGAACTTTCCCAAAAAGGAACATCCAACAAATCTATAACAGTATGTCTAAATAATGGAATTACATTTTTGTTATGCCACGGGCTTACTTGATGCGTGCGCCTGATAGCTAAAGCCATGCGAACTGATTTAGATTTGTTCTGAATTATTTTTCTTAATTTTCCTTTCAACTGCGCTGAATATCTTTCTGTGTTACCGACTTTTTCCCGTATTCTGCTCAAATTCTGCTCGAAACTATAGTATTCTGGCGGCATAATGCTCACTGCCGCAAGCTGTGAATTATGCTCAAAATTATGCCAGCAGAATTTATCCAAGCCTAATGCAAACAACGATCTTAGAGTGCCTTGAATAATTTGTCTTACGCTGATCAACTGCATTTTCTGGAGTTTCTGGGGTTCCGGTTTCCAAAATTTTCTCGAGGGAACATGCCTCCGAATTCCCTTCCTAGGGGTAGTCACCTTCTCCTGGCCGAGCTCCTAACAGACTCATGAACAAGCAGCAACACATGAATTTCTCAATCAACAACTCATACCTTAGCAAAAGATGCCGCGGTCATTTGCACCCGTCCTTCGTCTGATGCATAAATTTTCAAGTCGTGTCTGTAAGTACTGTGTAATCTCAACAGACCACAACCAGGAAGACTGGCATATTCTCCTCTTCCTCCGGGATACATACACCTGAAATTTCAAAAGCTCATTTCCAGCAGGCTCTTCAAGGATAGAGTAGTCAAGAATAACTGTGAATAACAACAACAATAACCAGGTTTGGGGGCAAAGGAAGTGAGGGTCGCAACTTCCTAGATCTGGAGTCGGAGAGCAAAGATATCTTTTACCGTCCACTAAATTTAGACGTTGAGAGAAGGAAACTGGTTGCAAAATTTTTACAAAGAATGGCTGGAATTCAGTTTAACGAACTCAGACAAACCGCTGACCTTTCAGGGTTAAGGTTACGTTGGAGTTTAGAGTTTGGGTGAGTTTACAGCGGCGTTCTTGAGGTTATACACTATCTAAGATATTGAAAGCAAGCTTCTCATTTTTATACACTATCTAAGATATAGAAAGCAAGCTTCTCGACGATTCGAGCGAAGGCCCTTCGTCCGGAGATTAGTAGCATGGAATACATAAAAACATGAGGGCTTTTTTAGTAAAACTAAAAACGTGTGTCACGTGACAAAAAATTAACCAATAGAATGAATGTGGTCAAAACAAACACAAAACAATGAAAGGGTAAAGCACATGACAAATTATGTGTGAAACTGGGCAGCAAAAGGGGCGAAAAATAGCGCGTGGATAGAAAATAGTAATGTGGGAAGGCGAAGGAAGGTGAGATGATGAAATGAAGTGTATTGAGAGCTAAATGTAAGAAAATCAAACATAACCTCAAGAACCCGGCTGTTTTATCGAAGCTATCTACACTGGACCTCCGCGCTTTGGGTGAGTTTAGCCTGAAATTGCCTGATTAATTCAGGAGCATCCGCTAAACCGCATTTGGCCCCAATGAACTATACTTCGGACCCCTAGATCTTAATATAGTATCCAACTATTCACTTCTCACCCTCCATGGGGGTCAATTTCACACGTCTACAACTCTTCATTTCCTGAAGACCCTGTAGTCGAGCAAAATCATTTATCAAAACCTAATAATTATAATAGTCAAACGGACAGCAGATGAGTTTCCATCACTATTATCATTCAGTTGACCTTCAGCTAATCTGGTTCGTCACAATTACCTCCCACTTTTCGAATATATAACTCCCAGCGGTATTTTGATTTCATTCCATGTTTTGCTCAGAAGAAGGGGCCTTTACTGAAAACACCAGTATCTCGTTATCTCGTTTCTTGGAAGAGCACTACCTTTAAACATTTACAAACAAAGTACTGACACTGGACTTAAGAGTTAGGTCTGCTGCTATTTGCAAATACATTCCATTTTGAACGAGGAGGAAAAGTTTGATTGAGCTGACACGTATGATCAACGTCTTACCAAAGCACTTAAAGACACCCAAAATGAATTTCCAACGCAGAGTTTGTTTATACCCGAAGCAGCAACAATATGCAGTTAATCCAAATTATGCTTTAAGCCAGAAGGACAATTTTTGAGAAAAGAATTATGCTGGCTAGCAGGGTTCGCATAAACAGCCCTCCGACTCTCTTTTCGTTCATCTATCGACTGCAGTTTTTAAAGTTCTGCACCCATAGACTAACAATTATTTCCTACATTTTTATAAGATGAGCTTTTTAGGACTGTGTGAATCATAATAAAGTGAATGGCTGGAACCCGGGAGAATCAGTACGTGTTCATAAAAGTTGATTGCCCAAGTTAGAGTAGTCTTGAGTAGTCTTGAGATATACTGCTTGTGGAGTTTGTAGTGACTGACGATTCGACAGGCTCAGCGGCGGTCATCTTGATCATGACGTCTGAAGATGAGCGCCGTTGAGGCTATCGAAACGTCAGCCATTTCAAGCACCACAACCAGTCTTTATCAAGACTACTCTAATCTGGACGATCAACTTTAACCAACACGTAGGAATCGTGGTAGACTTACGTTTTGTTACTGAATGGCTCATTATAAAAGTCAAATGCAAAGGTTTTTAGGTATTTCGATTTGAGGTTCAAATTACAGGAGATATATCTGGTTGGAAAGCTTGAAATTTCCTCATATTTTCGTCGTGGAGATGTCTGAATCGCAAATCTTAAGTCTCTACAAATGTCTCATCCGATAAGCTTGAAACGTGCAATTTTCAAAGGTTACTCGAAATCCCTGTACATTTTAAGACATAGATGTACAACATGTGGTCGAAAGCATGACAGTCCGTAAAACAAAAAATTGGATCGTGAAGTCACAGATTTGTATAGTCAAGTCACAAATTTCCGATTACCTCCACCAAAGTCTGTGAAAAAACCCCCGAAAATTCGAGCAAAATTATATAATAATTCGGGCAAAATTTGGTTTGGTAAGGTAGTTCAAAATCCCCTTTGGGTACTAGTCTATACTTAACTTACGTATTAGGGCTGCGGGGACGAGCGTACACCATACATGGCCTGATTGTGCGGCCAATTAAATTGGGGCAATTTTTAAAGGGTATAGTGTTCGGGCAAATTAACCTGGACACACACACCCCTGCGAACCAAAATGAGATAACTACTCTGAACTTTTGCTGGAGCGGGCTCTCGATTTATATATATATATATATATGTATGTATGTATGTATGTATGTATGTATGTATGTATGTATGTATGTATGTATATACTGTCACTATCAACAAGGTTGTTCAGATCAAGTATACCGAAATACCGATGACATAAATCATTAGTATGCGTAAACTCGCGCGGCCCTCTACACATACAGAACAGTGCCTTCGATGAACAAAACAAGGTCATTTACTATGCCCAGACTGTATTTTTGAGTAGTCGACATGGAGAATAATGGTCATCAGCCATTATTCGTTTCCTGCCACTATATAGTCCAGATTTAAATCTGATTATATCAAGAAGCTTGCGCGAAAGTTAAACGCTGCCAGCTACCAAACGATTTGGTTCTACAGGTGGTGGCAGATTCTAATCAATTCGCTTCGAGTGCTTTTCGATAAATTACAACAAATGGCTTATTAGGCTATTGTAGTGTGCCATGACTCTAGAATTTCTCTTTGTCGGGAGTTTCCCATGTCAATTGTACGTCCGTTGTCATAATTGATTTTGTGCTTGAGTCTAGCTATAGTCTTGGTAATATTTATTTCTATCACGTTACGTAAGTGTATACAAAAATATTTTTTTCTTCGAATTCCTCTTCACTTATTGCACCCGTACCTATTTTATTAATTCAAATGACTGTTTTATTTGCTCAATTTTTTGTCGGCGTAGCTTCAATTGCATGCTTTGGCTGATTTAAAATGAATTGTAGCTAATTTCCATGTACACTGGTCTGACGCGTCTGAAGAGCGTATTCTTGACAGTTTTTGGTCATTAAATCTCAGCTGCGGGAAGCAAAGAATTGAAAAGAAAAAAGTCCGAATAATGGAAATCTGAAGAGCATGGAAAACAGTGGCACTTTACAAAACGAAGGAACAATACGTTGAAATCCACTTTTCTTTAGATAATTGTAATTGTGAAAAGTGTTTAAGGCCATTCACACTCACTGTATTTGCGGTGTTTGAAGTATATAATCTATGATGATGCATTCTTTGTGAGGAAATAAGGTTAGTCTACCAGTTGGTCGACCAAGGCAGCAAAGCTTCACCTCTCCAGTGTTGAATAAACTGATGCAGGCACGTCAAAACAGTTTTGGAACAAACAAGTAATTACGAGGCAATTTCGTCATAAGTACGCCATTAAAAGATACACTGAAACATCATTCTCCATCGCAAATCATCCGAAAATAGCCTCGGCATTTTAAAAGTACTATTTATCGAAGGTGCTGTTCTATACGTGCGAAAGGCCACTCGAGTTGATGCATACTAATGTATCACGTGATCGGTATATTGGTATACTTGATCTGGACAACTTATTTGACAGTGACAGTACATATATGTAGCTGTTTGGTCTCTGAAAAGAAGAGTGCTCAATACAAAGGTGTAGAGCTTTAATAGTCTATTTAGTTATAGCTTTGAGCAACTGTCGTTACACGGTGTTTCACGCTTACGCGATGAAACACCGTGAAACACCGTGTAACGACAGTTGCTCAAAGCTATAACTAAATAGACTATATATATGTATTTATATATATATATATATATATATATATATGTATATACAAATGTTAACTAAAAATGTCCTATATATATATGTATATATAATAAGGTACGGGAGATCCTCTTCGTCCCTACTCCACGTTTCAGGCAACTTGTCTGAAGGTCGTGAACAGCGTGAAACTTGGAGTAGCGGGGAAAAGGACCTCCTGTACCTTACTATTACTATAAGCTCTGCCACTAAAGGAACTGAGCACTCTGTATAACGGCACGAACACTGCTCCAACTACTTGACAAAATTTTATACACAGGCAGTCAAAAAGAACTGCTCACCAGCAGGGCAGATAGTGATATTAAGCAACATTATCACAGAACACCAAAACACCAAAAATAAGATTTGAAACTATAAGTGAGGAAAAATTTAACAGTTTGTGGACCCTCCTCTGGCCTTGATGACAGCTTCGCATCTGCTAGACAAGCTGTCGATCAAATTAACTAAGCGTTCGCGTGGAAATCCTTCCCAGGCAGCATTGACAGCTGTACATAGTTCTTACACATTTGCCAGTCGCTGTTTCTTCAAGATGTCACTGACACTTCTTTGACTGCTGCCCACTCGAACAGCGATCTCTCTTGGTGAGTAGCCTTTCTCTGATCATGCAAGCACCTTCCCGCGATTTTCAAGGCTTGTCCTTGGTTTTGAACCCATAGTCTCCGCAGTTCGCACATGGTCTGAGATCCTCGCTGTACCAATCACTCGAAGTGATATTCTGATAAATTCGGAAAAGACCACACCTTCCCTTGAAAACTGCTTAAAATGGCAACAAATCCTGACGAAAATTGTGGGTTATGCCTTAAACCCAAAAGAAATAAAGTGTTCGGGCATGCAGGTTAACTAAAGTCTTTGGTGTAGGTTGTAAGCGATTGTAACCCTTCACTGTGCGAAAAGTCGAGCTTGAGCAGTTCTTTTTGACTGCCTGTGTATATATATATATATATATATATATATGAGTTCAGATTGTACGTGTTCGTGTGGACTAATTTATACATACGACTTGCAAATTTGTAATCCAGACATAATGTGTTTTAGATAGAGGTTCTCTGGATTTTGGTCGTCCTTTCCTCGAGCTTTCAACTCGATGCTTCGAGTCTTTGTCAGAAGTGAGGGTGAGATGATGTGCTGGCATGTTTGAGAGTAGCTATCCCATGTGACTGTTTAAGTGACTTGAAGATTTGTAATCCAAGTATGTGTTTTCGATAGAGGTTATATATATATATGTATACATATATGTATATGAGTTCAGACTGTACGTGTTCGTATGTACTAATTTATACTACATAACCCTGTCTAAGCACCTATCAACGACTGGGAAATCAGCGACGTACCGTTGACTTACAATACCTGCACGATTTTCCCATTTCTACAGCTTGTTCTCGTCCAAACGGCGTCAACTCTCCGCCCCATTTCATTATCAGTAAAAGAGAAACATTCTTGTCTGCAAACTTATTTGTTTTTGCTTCGTCATTATTCTTCTCGGCCCCTGAGGAGAAACCATGGCGGCCTCTATCCTCTCCAGCATTTTTGTCGACAGTATCACGAGAATTGCCGAGATACTTGAGCTGAATCTTACGGTTAATGCCTGAAAAATGTCCGTACCTGTAAGTAAAATTGGGAAAAAAAATAGTACCCTAAACGGAGCTTTTTGGAAATTTTGGAAATGTGGGAGCTTGGAGATATCTTGAATAGATGAACGTTCGTCAAGCTCTATCCTCAGAAAAACGATTTCTGAGCCCCAAACAGGGGTCGAACTCGCAACTTTCTGATGATCAGTGAGACGCTCTAATCACTGAACTACCAAGACTCAGATGGTGAGCTAAGGTGCAATTTTGACATATTTGCGACCTATGCGGATGCCACTATCTGTTGACAATGTTATAATCATATATATATATTTTTGAGATAATATTTCCAAAGGATTTTGTCAGAATTAGGTGGCATATAATTATCAATGTTGTCGTTTAAAATCAACGACATATTTTGGAATTACTTCTTCCTTCGTCATGTTACATGAAATGTTAGTTATGATGTTGCAGTCGTGTGTGATGATGTGATTGTGATTTAACGTTTTTAGTAAGTTGTAAATAGACGGAGGACACCTCCTTTACGTAAATTTCAATACGCCACATACGTAATGAGGACTACACGTGACAGTAAAATATACTGATAATCTTGTGGCATTCCTAAAGTACAAATATGATATACATAAAAAAACCTCATGAAACTTGTAACAATTACAGTTATTACTATAAATATTAAAAAGATGTATAAATTCAGAATTAATTCAGGTATCAAGAACTAGAGTTTCAAAGTTATCAAAAATAAACAAAAAGATAAAACAAAGAGTTTCGAGGCTATGATCACATTGACCATATTCATAGTTTTCACATTCACCAAGAAACCACGTTTACTGTCGAAATTTACTGTGACAGCAGATTTTAAGACAGAGAGTTTCAAAGTTATCAAAAGTAAACAAAAAAATAAAACAAAGAGTTTCAAGACCATGACTATATTGGCCATGTTTATAGCTTTCACATTCACCAAGAAACCACGTTTACCACCGAAATTTACTGGGACGACGAATTGTACTACAACAACCCCTGAAATAAAAATTTACACTTACATTTCTAGGACACCTTTCAGCTGTTCCAGTTTATGCTGGGATTCAAACAACAACTTGCTTCGAACAGGATCTTTGGCAACCTCCACAAGATCACGAACGATATTTAAAACTTCCTGTAGCTGTTTGGGTTTTTTTAGTTTTAATTTCCCTTCCTTTGTTCCTCCATATTTATTAAAAAGTTCGATAAACCTGATAAATTGGAGAGGAATATTGAATCAGGCATGCGCAGTTATTAGGGATCTTATGGAATACAGGAAAGGTGCAACATACTCTCGCTCTTAAAGCAATAATCATCAGAAGTGGTGAAACAGTCTTAGGCCCCGTCCACCCGTATGCGTTTTCGTAGGAAAACACATACTTTTTTATCCGTTTCAGCCTTCCGTCCACACGTAAACGATGAGTGGGTGAAGTCGTTTTTACCGAAAACGGAAACTTTCAAAAACGCCTTTGAAAGTGGAGACTTTTAAAAACGGAGAGTTTTAATAACACTTCGTTTTCGTGTGGACAGACGAAAACGGAGACTTTCGTCGGACCCAGTTCTCTACCGTGAAAGACCATTATCGAGATCAGTGATTTTGAATGGCCAGACATAATTTAATTAACACTGCCATCGTTTTCAGTGTTGTCGTGTGGACAGGCGAATACGACACAAAAACGCTGGTGTAGACGCAATAATTTTGACGCGTTTTCAGCTAAATTAAAATGCATAAATTTGAAAACGTATATGTGTAGACGTAGCCTTAAACTAAACGAAGGATAAAGATGAAAGAGCCCAGCTCAAAATTGTTAAATTAATAGCCATGATGACGATATGAAATATATTTCAATAAATTTACTGACTTTTCATCGCAATGTGCAACATCTTCAAAGTATATTATAAAGTTATCAATGTCCATATATAAGTCAATTTACATGCGAGAAAATTAATTATTCATTCTCGCATGTACATAGACTTATACATAAACATCGATAACTTTATAAAATGATACTCGGAAGATGGTACACGTTGCAACGAAACGTTAGCAAATTTATTTATATATATTTCAAATCGTCTTCACGGCCTTTCATTTAACAATTTTGAGCTGGGCTTTTATCTTTGTCATTCGTTTACGTTTTCCGCCCGGAATGTCTTAAATTAAGGATTATTCTCAACATAAGGTTCCAGTTATGATTAGGATTAGAGTTAGGATTAGCGTTAACTAACCTGCTTATCCTAACCCTAATCGTCACTCCGCTTACTTCCCACCTTCCTACGACATTTAGCCTACAAACAACCTATTGCCGGGGAAAGGTTATGGTTGAGCGACGACATTGAAAAAGTTCGAAGACGTGCATTGAAAATTATGCTGCCATTGTTAAGTTATAAAGAGGCCCAGAACTCTACGGATATTTTCCTACTTAAAGTGCGTCGCGAAAAATTGTGCGAACACTTTTTTGACAAGAACATGAATAGTGATCAGTTACGTGAGTTATTGATTAGTAAAGCTTCATTTGATTATAATATGAGGCCGAGATGTAAATATACCAATTATCTGTGTAAGTCTGAACGTTTTAGGAAGCAATTTTACCACTAATCATTTGAAAGAAATATAGTAAATAATTTTTCATTTATTGACGACAATATTTGTCGGGTCAGGCAGTGATAATTAATTCTATCATGTAAATATAGTATCGTGTTCGCTTTCTTCTCTTCAGGTGATGTCACCGTCATACTGCATATATAGACCTAGGTTTGTTTTTGTATTTATTCTGTCTGATCATGACTTTGCAATTCAGTCAAAATATTACAATCCCACTTTTGTCTTGCTCTAACTCGAATTTTGAGTTCACAAGATGTTATTTTTCGGAATCTGTTTTGTTTTATATTTCTTGAAATGGTCGGCTGGTTGTGGTTTCTGATATTCAACGCTTAAGCACCTTATAGTCACCCTCCTTGAAAAGATCCTGTATCCATTTCTGACTCCATCCACCCATGTCCTCTCTCCCCAGGCCTCCATACTCCACAGTTTACAACCCGAATGGCAATCAAAATATATCAACTTACATTTGATTACGAACTTCCATTTTCATTTTCTGTTTGGGTGTTCGATCACCATGTCTGATTACTGCCATAACACACCTGAGCTCCAACATCGACTCTTCCGTTGTATCGATGCATGGATCATCTTCGATAGCGAGGTCAGGAATAGGAAGCTGGGGAGCAATCTTTTGCAAGATCATATGTCCTAATACTTGAGAACAGTCTTCGTAATACTTACGCGATGTTTTCACGAAACTGAAGCCATTCACGTCGCAGACATACGACATACCATTTGCTCGGAGAAGATCGAAGCCACAGACTGTTTGCTAATAACAAGAAAACTACTATATGACTGGAACAGCGTTTACTTCATGTGCGTGCACATCAACTTGTCTTTAAGAACGTAACAATTTGCAAAACTTAGATGAGTTAAAATCAATACCTGGGATACTTTGCCTTGCTTGTTCTAAATGCTTTATGGGACGGATATCGTCAGAAATGAAACTGAAACAATGTTGACTTTACGTACACATCAAACTTATCTTTAAGAACGTAACAAGTTACAAATCACTGATGGAATATCAATACTACCTGAAATACTTTCAAAAATAATGTTCCTTTATTCTTCAAAAGCAATGTTTCGCGGATGTCAGTGCATTATAACTACTATATTAGTAAAATTTGTGCCACTGATGTCAGATTCGCTGTTACTATCTTGTTCTAAATGCACCTTGGGACGGAAATTGTCGGATATAAATATCGTTTCCCTCCCAACCACATAAGAATTAGAACGTTGACTTGAAATTCATAAGGTTATAGAGCGCCAAGGTTGTGCACGGTGACTTATGTGCCAAGACAGAAGAAAACAAAGACTACGTAGTGGATGGTAAAATGAATAAAAAGCCTTCTCGTATCCATGGCTCTACTTCCGAAAATTTTCCTAGATTTCCTTCAATTTCCTTAAACTTCTAAGAATTTTTTGTTGTCCTTAAAATTTTCATTTTTCGACAAAACGTTCTTAAAAAGGGAAACTTCCTTGAAAGTGGAAATATTGTTTCCACATCACATAAATTTAAAGGATAGTACATTGGTAGTAGTGCGGCGGAATTGTGTAGTTATATATCAATACGAAAACCTTCCAACTATTAATTTAGAAAGTATAACAGGATGACAAATAAAGGATAATGAATAGTCTTTTAAGTAACCATGGTGATCCTTCCATGTACCATCAATTTAGAAGACAAATGAACTGGTAGTACTGCGGAGGTTTCGTGTTGGTATATAGTCCATGTAATGCAAATGAGTTTCAACTATTTCCTAACAACTTTTTTCGCAGCTCCCGAGCAAAACCAAACCTGTAACCTTCAAATCACTAGCGGAAAGCCCAAACCATTCAGCTACCGAGACTCAGATGGACATCTAAAGTGTCGACTTGTGACAGGTCCTTCCTAAGCGGGAACCGTATATGATTTTACAGACAAATGTCGTGCATGTTGTAGCTCCGTGTTACAAAAGACAATAAGTAGACGTTGGTCAAGCTCTTCTAGACAAACGGAGATCATACTGCGACCTACCACTCGCCATTGAGACGCTCGCACCATTGTGTAACCGAGAATCAGAAAGACAGCAAAGGAATTGGTTATGTACATATGCTCTGCCGATTCGATAGCAAAGATATGTTACACACAAATGTTCAGCATATGGGAGCCTCGTGACTCTGACATTACAGAGGACAAGTGAACGTTCCTCCTGGTCATATACTTAGAAAAGGGGTCTTCTGAGCCCCAGACAGGATCGAGTTCCCAGACCTTCTGATCACTATTGTGACGCTCTTGCCAATGTGCTACCCAAAGTCAAGAAGTGCAACGTGCATATTGGGCGGTCAGTCCCTATTCGTAAACGGCCTTTACCATCCTAATGTCTTCGGGTTTCCCAAGTGCACCCTCCGCACCCTGACTCCATCAAGTCGCACAAACAAGAAACAAAGCAAAATCTTTCACCTGTTTTTTTCCTGGACTTTAAATTCAACGACGGATTATCTGGGACACTTAACCCAAACCGAAAGCTTAACGTAACCGTCCCATTAGCGAGTTTTCTGCCTCGCTTGCACTTTAACTTGACCACCAGTCGCTTTAGTTTATTACTCTAATTTTAACATTTTGACTATACGAAAGCTCGAAGAAAATCAAACAGTGTAGCGTAAAAAAACACTCCGAGTGCAAAGGAAATAAAATAAATAAATAGAAACCTCGGTTTCCCCACGAATTTCAACCCTCTTTGTACCAACGCTGATGGTCGCACAAACCATTATAGTAGGCTTGCAGGCTCAGTTCACCCTCGTCAAAATTGGAAATTTACAAAACATTTCATCATTCAGTGAGGCTGCTCAGGATGCACTTGGGGAACCTGAAAACATTAGTACTGCAAAGACAGTCTGCGATGGCGAAGACCGTTTACGAAAGGGAAAATAGCATTGGTGCCAGTGTAACGAATTTAATATAAATCTGCTAATACAACCTGATCACTTCTAAATACCTTAAATGCTTTGCACACTTTGTTTGCTATTTCCTTTTCAAATGCTGACAGGATGACAGGATATCGTATTTCTTTTCCTTGGTAATCTCTCTCTACCTTCCCGTCAAGTGAAGGAGACTTCCTCGCTTCAGCATGAACATATTCTGGTCCTACGGTATAAACCTAAAATATATCGAACCAGATCCTCAGTTTTATTTGTAATGATGTACTAAATAGTTTAAATGAACATCACATTCTTGTTAATTATAACGTATTATTCGCTTAAATTTTCTGATTGTCATGTAAATGCTGAGTTTAACTCTGTTTATTATAACTACTGTAAGAATATCGCCATTCACGTCTTGGTACCATGATATTTTAATAAATTCAAAATTCAAAATTCGAAGTCAAATTCAGATGTCATAAAGTTAGGTCAGCTGAAAGTTTCTGACAGACTACAACCATGAATCCACATTACGATGTTTGCAGGAACAACTGGTAAGGTGTGAAAAAGTTTTAAATTTGAAAATCGACTATTTAACCCATGCTCTAAATAGAAATCTTTGATAAATAATGTGATACTCATTAGACGTATCCCAGAAGGACGTCACCCTTGATATCGACTATAATATTCAATAGTAATCTTTCGACTTTATTTAGACCAAGAAAAAAAAAGAAGAATCTTTAAATATAAATCGTAAATTTTTCGCTTACTTTCACGTCAGTTCCTTCAGTCGGCATGAAATCTTCATAAATATAAGATCCAGTCTTTCGAACTTGACTCTGATCACAGTACCGACTGCTAAGACTGCCAATTTTACGAAATAACTGTTGACAACCTCCACCGGCTTGAGATGGAAAGTAGATAAAAACATTGTGGTCTTCAGCGTTCAGTGGTTTCTCGACAAATGGTTTATGAAAAATTTTCCCATGGACTCGTACGATATCTTCGGTTTCTTCAAAGTGCGGATCATCGCAATGATTATTTTCATCGCGACGCAACACAGCATAACGTGGCACTGATACACCAGCGGCCTCCAGTTGTTCATATACCTTTTGTCTAAGAGAAATAGTGGAAAGGAGTATGGAAAAAGAGTATGGAGTGCCACGTAGACAGTTTTGCGCGAAATACAAAAGTTTAAAGGTAGTGTCGAACATTCTACGTAGTTATTTGTTTCTTCTCTAAGTTTCATATGAGTTTTTTAATATAGTCGTTGAACCTGCTGTAATTTTAATCTTAGGAGGTGTTTATATAGAGGTGAGCTAGCCCTCCATACCTCACCAGGGGTAGCCCTACCCCTGGTGAGAGGGCTGGAATTCACCTCGTCTTTACATGGGAATTTTCTGGCCTCTCTAGCAGGGGTGGATGAAGCGCGCATGCATTCAGTCATTAGCCATTTTCCCCAGCTCTTCTACAAGGGCCAACCTTTCTGAGTGTGTTTACATGGACAATTTCTAGGGTCCCCATAGGCGAGATCTCAGGTAGTCAATAGCGACATCTGGCCTAGGAGGGCTGTCCTCCCCTCATGTAAACGAAAACAAGTTTTATGAGGAATTTCACAGGAAGGTGAGATCTCGGCAAAATGAGCGAGCCCTACTGGTAGGGCTGGCTTGCTTCCATGTAAACACCACTGTAGACCCACTGTTTTCAATTGAACGACGAGCCTCAAGCACAATTTGCAATTGTCAATTTACAATTCACACATTGGTGTCATGTCAAGAACAAAGAACAATGTTAGTGAAGCTTGCGGACGACGCTGGGTGCGACGTTTTTGTGGGTAGTGTTCCGAGTCAGTTGTGTGTTAAGGACTGTTTACATGGGCAATTTTTGATGCGATTTTTAGCCTCCTGACACATGCGATCAAGTAAATTGACTTGCGGACCACTTGTGCCACACTGTACGGTACAATACTTTGGTGAGTTGTTTACTGAATCACATGCTTCAGGATGAGAAATATCGCAAGAAGAATCGCCCGTGTAAACCGCTCTAAGTTTACAGTTCGTTGGCGTGTTATCGAAGGTTGAAACAGATTGTAAGTACAATATGCTAGCAAACAAAGGAGTTACAGGAAAGATAAAGTCCCCGATCAAACTTGTTGAATTGGGTAAAGCTCCACTTCCACGTTAAGTAGAAAAGACGGTACTCTAAAAATATCAGTACTCTGCCAAAAACTGAGACCACGAGGTACTAACATCTCCAGTGAAAGTCGTTCTTCACTGGAAGTATCATGTCTTTACTATTATATACTCTGACGAAGGCGCTTTCGCTCGAAACATCAGTACCTCATTCTCTAGTTTTTTGGCCTTGTACATGTACCACCTTTAACTATGACCTGCAGACAACTTTACAAAGTATACAAAACGACTTTATTTCAAAGTCATCATCGAAACATCACTGTTTGAACTTGCGTCTTTTTTTTACACCTCGAACCTTGAGTTTTCAAGGTGAGTGTCCATTTCGGAATTTGTTTTTGTATACTTTGTAAAGTTGTCGGGCGGTCGTAGTTTATGGTAGTACTACGCCAAAAAACTAGAGAATGAGGTACTCATGTTTCGAGCGAAAGCCTTTCATCAGGGAATAATAAAGACATGATACTCCGATGAACGGCTTTCGATGGAAACGTTAGTACCTCGCCATTTCAAAGTCATCGTCGTAAGATCACTGCTCACATCGTAAGATCACAACTCAAGATTTGATCGTAAGATAAAATCTTGAGTTCTCAATACGATTCTTTTTTGGAATTTGTTTTGTTTTATACTACCTTTAAACTTACTCTACATCGTACTAAAATTTCCGCCATAAGTTTTGACCATGGAAATTTTCGCAGTTTTAAATTTTAGAGAAAAAGTTCAGTGCAAAATTGTCTTTTAAAAATTCCAAATTCCAAAACAGATTTACACTTTAAAGTGTATTTAACTTCTATAATGTTCTGTGAGAAACTTTCGTGGTAAAATTGAAGAGTGAAATAAATATAATTTGTCACTGGCTTCAATCAGGAATTCCTAAGCATATCATGATCACATTAAGGTGGCTCATTACAGTTTCCATGATTTTCATTCGTGGTATTTCTACCTTTCAAGTAATAATAAATTTCTTGCCGAGTATGCACGAAGGAAGAAATCAACATACCGGTCATGGAGGAGGTATTGAGACTCCAAGTCATTGAGAAGGAAAGGTTTTCGTAGTTCAGTGTACTGAATAGCTTTATTTAAAGGAAAACCTACACCAAAAAATAGAGTAATAAGCTTTAACCACAGTTTCAAACTTAAAACAATACAAATGGCCTGAAGTTGGTTAGGTCTTCGGTGAATTAGCAAAAATATTGACATAAACATGTAAGCCTACCACAGTACACAGATTCACGTCACACGAAAACGGATATGGACAAAGAAAACGTAATATTTAAATTTATCTTAGATTTCACGGTTACCGAATGTATAAACAAATGAAAGTTTATTCACAATAATTCATATCTTTTTCTATACACATTCATATATTTTGAGACTGTGGCAAAACAAAACAATACATCTCATATCAGTACTTTATGTAATGTGATCACTGATAAAAGTTCAATTTAAGGTAGGTATGTAGTCGTAGTAAGAAAATAAGAGCTCAGCTCAATATCTCAGGGTGGAAACCCATGAATAAATGAGGTAAGCGGTAAGTTTGAATATAATTTTACTAACGTTTCTTTGCTACGTGCAACATCTTCAGAGTGGATAAAATTACAGAAGTGATAACAGCTATATTTTATATACATGTGAATGATTAATTAGTGGATAAACCAATAAGGACGAAGAGACAATGGTTAATCTGCTAATTAATTGCGCACAAGTAAATAGAAATATAGCTGTTTTTACTTCTGTGATTTGATCCACTCTGAAGATGATGCAAGTAGCAACGAAAGCTTAGTAGAATTATATTCAAACTTAGCGTTTGCCTTATTTATTCATGGGTTTCCACTTAAGATATTGAGCTGGGCTCTTATTTTCTTACTACGACTATGTTTTCCACCCGGAAAATCTATAGTTAAGGTATGCATGTGTTGCTTTGTATTCAATGTAGCTGAAAATTATGACCACTTGTTGTGCAGCCTAAAGCGTGGCTCACACGAGCGACATAAGCATAAGGACAAGATCAATATGAAAACAAAGCATGACATCTGCTCTGGGACTTGCGGAGATAAAACAACAAGAATTTTTCTTTATTTCGTCTTTTGTTCGGCTGTTAGCTTATGCTTGGACTACGATCTTATGCTTATGCTTATGACGATCCTTATGTTCCAGGCTTGACCTTACTCCTTTGTTTTGCTTTTTGTTTTTCCCTTATGCTTGTCCTTACAAGCAACCAGGACTTAAGGCATGGTTCCCACGTATAACCATAAGGACAAAACAAAAGCAAAACAAAGCAATGAAGTCAAGCCTGCGACATAAGGATCGTCGTAACCATAAGCATAAGATCATAGTCCAAGCATAAGCCGAAAGCCGAACAAAAGATGAAACAAAAAATAACATTCTTGTTGCTTTGTCTTCGCAATTCTATTTCAGACTCATCCTCAGAGATATACATGAAGAGAAACTTTTTTCATGATAATCTGACACTGCCGAAGTCAACTGAAAAATGTTAATCCGAGCGGCATTTGAACTTGCACCTTCGGGATAGCTCAACAGGTAGAGCAGCGGACCGGTATCCGAAGGTGCGAGTTCAAATCCTGCTCGAGTCAACATTTTTCAGTTGACTTCGGCAGTGTCAGATTATCATGAAAAAAATTTCTCTTCATTGTCTTCGCAAGTCCCAGAGGACATGTCATGCTTTGTTTTCGTTCGTGAACCAGGCTTTATTCGACAGCACTCAAGAGCTCAACTGTTGCTTCAATCTGGTTTTTAAAATTTGCTTTGTGCCGGCTAACAAGATTAAACCACGGGTCGACCACAGTCAAACCTCATTCTGGCAGGTCTGTGACTTTCGTACGTTGTTTGGTTATTTTTTAGCAATACATTAAAACAACTCACGAATGATATATGATTGTGCGAATTTCTTGTTCCTTCTGGGCTAAGTGAACCAAAATGGAAAAAAATTCCCGCCCTTACCAAAATTCCACATGATTTCACACAGGTGATTCCATGCGACACAACACATGAATAGATCTTCCAATTTCACATGTGGTTTTTCAAATTTTAAAGTTTTTTCAGATGTTCATGTTTCACGTATAACTTAATCTCAAATATTTTACACATGTGGTTAGCATATGATTCACACGTGTTCCATATGCGTTCACATGTAAAGCAATTTCACCTCTTCCAATTTCACTTGTGAAATCTGGCATGTGGAATTTTCATGAGCGCGATGACATTGGAATTTACAGTTTACAAAAAGTGAGTTCACAAAAGGTGCGACGTCGACGCCGCTGTTTTCCCTTTTGTAAACGGTCTTTTCCAACCGGAACGGTCGACGCCAACTAAGCGTTTTCGGGTTCCCCAAGTGTACTCTGAGGACCCTCACTAAATGACGAGGTGTTTTAGAAGTTCCCAATTTTAACCAGCATCAACCGAGCCTGCAAATATAGTGTAGCGGTTAGTGGGACCAAGATCAATCGGTAAAGAGTGGTGGTATAACCTAGGCGGGAAAGCTGCTAATGGGACGGTTAGGTTAGGGATTCGGAGAGAGTAAGGTG
Source organism: Heliopora coerulea (assembly GCA_030142905.1). Classification (NCBI taxonomy): domain Eukaryota; kingdom Metazoa; phylum Cnidaria; class Anthozoa; order Scleralcyonacea; family Helioporidae; genus Heliopora; species Heliopora coerulea. The sequence continues at coordinate 600,717 of JASJOG010000162.1, forward strand.
ACCCAAGATAATCCGTCGTTGAATTTAAAGTCAAAAATAGAAAACAGGTAAAACATTTTGAGCCTGCTTCTGGTTGATACGACTTAATAGAGCCAGGGTGAGAAGGTTGAGGTAGTAAATAGCACGCAGGGCTTGAGGTTACACATAGGTAACGCAAGTATGTTCGGTTGGCGTCGACCGTTCCGGTTGGCAACGAACGTTTACGAAATGGAAAATTGCGTTGATGCCAGTAAACAAAGTACTTTGACTTCACAACAGTGAAGCAAGCCACACATAGTTAACTCAGGATGTTCTTTTTCTTTCTGCTAAATGCTTTCAACTCATTCTAGTTGGTCGATTAACGTTTTTCGCCGAACACAGGTCAAAGCTGATCGTGTTTTAAGAGCCGGTGAAGTCTTGAAGTGCTGTTCCTTACGTCTTGAGTAGAGCCAGGATGACGTGAAAAATACTTCAACAACCGTTAATTATTCAATTCTTTTGTTTTGTAGAAGTAATCTTGCAGTAAAACCACGTCGTCTTAGACATTGAAATCATATAAAACTAATGGAGGCATGGGGGCCGAAAAACTGGCACTAAATTGAATGTCGCCATATTGAACAAAGTGGGGAACAAGTTGCTTATCTCCATGCCCTTTTCCTGTGTTTGAGAACCTCGAGGTCGAACATCTAATGCTTAGGGAATTGCTTCGTGTTTGCTTTCGTTAACTGTATAGCAGAAAAACTGCTTTTTCGGTTATAGTTAGCTATTATTTTTATCTTAAATGTTTTATATACTTCTTTCAAGAAACGACAAAAACAAAAGACTAAAGTGAAGTGGCATTTGACGATGGCCTTGAACTTGTCATCCGGGCACGTTTGTTTTGCCCCCCAATTTCTCCAATATGGCGGTCTTCAATTTGTCGACTGCGACCACTGAACTCTAAAAAGACTGGAACGATACATGCAAACTATATTTTGAAGCCGTCATGGAGGCTGATATGTTGGTCAATTTGCAGGTCATCCCGGTCCCCTACGCGATAAAACACGCAACCTATTGTGAAAAACTTTACCCAAATTTCGGATTTTTTGACAGTTTTCTTTTTTGTCCTTAGTAAAGTGGAAGACAATGTCGCTAGGACTGCATATTTGTTATAATTAACTGTCCATGAAAAATAAAAGTTCGGTACAATTTTTTCCCACGCGTTTTTGACCCACATGGCTTTCCCCATGTCGAATTCACTCAATTGTAAGGGAAGACATAACGAGGTATCCTCCCAGTCTTTTTTGAGTTCACTGACTGCGACTGAGTGACATTTGGCTACGATGCCCCGTCTAGTTAACATTTGATCATCATATGTATCTCTATGGTCCATGACGTTGGAGTCGTGTTTTCGTAAATTCCATATTCACAGAGCACCTACGTAAAATATTTGAGATAGCCATTTTTGTCGTGATGTTTTGCATAGCACTCACGCGTCTGTCAATCTCGCAGACCAGGCTCAAAATCAAAGCCTAGTTAGCTCAAACTAGGCTGAACTTTTCATCATGTATTCGCAAGACAGTTTAAAGGGGTTTTTTCGTGAGTCCGCAGTGACATTTATACTCGGCAGGCCGTGGCTCTTTACTTCATGTAATCGGCCTCTTAAACATCTAAAAAGGTATTATTTAACAATTATTCGCCGAAGGTGAAATGAATATTGTATAATCGCCGAGACGAAGTTGAAGGGATTACTGAGACCCCGTTCACACGATACCGGTACGAAATGAAACCGTAACAAAATCATTACGGTTAGGCCTTGCGTTCACACGGTACCGGTATGAAAAAGCATGAAACCGTAATGCTAACCGTAACGATTTGAAACCGTAATGTGAAATCATAATGAAACTGTACCTCTACCGGTATCGTGTGAACAGGTTCGTACCGTGATATTTTGATACCGATGCAGTTTCGTACCAGTATCGTGTGAACGGGGTCTGAATAATATTCACTGAGCCTGACGCAAATAATAGTTTTAGCATAATTACACAGGTGATTATTTGAAAGAAAGAATTGAACGATGTCTTTTTAAAATTGCTAGGTAGCGTTTTCAAAGGTCGCCGCCATTTTGCTTTTGTGCCTTCACTGTTATATTCACCTGAAGGTGAATAGCAATTATGACGCAATTTTCGGACCAATCACCTTGCAGGATTTTTGATAGTGACCTCTGTAATTATACTAAAAAACAATACATATACAACACACGCACAGTACCTTTAGAAAAAAATGAGATTAGCGCATCGCAGACCGGCCATGTTTCAACAGGATGGTTAAGGATAGATTCATCAGAAAATACAACAATCTCGAACATATCAAATTTTGAAAGGCGGTCAAGAATTTCTTTCATAGGACGGGAATGGCTCTGCAAGTAAGAAGGGACCTATTAGAGAACTAATCTTCATTGAATATGATCATCACCATATCGCCAAAAAACATTTCGCTCTTTTAAAGATTTTGGCTAGAGTGTAGTTTAGCGGATGCAGGTAAACCGCTGACCTCTTAGGGTTTGGGTTTGTATTTGGGTTAGGGTGGTCCGCACTAGAGCGTAACCACTGAGACCAGGTAACCGTGTGGAGTCTGAGACTGATATTCTATCGATTTAAAATCTTTGACATATATCGAAGACATATATATATATATATATATATATATATATAATCCGAATACACAATATATAATTATACTTAACCGTACGATATTAATTATACATAATCGTACAATATATATATATATATATATATAGTAGGTCGAAACGGTTCTGTCTGTAGTTATATATATATATATATATATATATATATATATATATATATTTTGATATATATATATTGATATATATATTGATTATGTATATCGACTATATATAGTTATCTATATAATCATATATGATACATAATATCACATATAATTGTATAGTTAATGACATATAATCGATATATAACGTCGAGTTGTGCCTGGACTTCCTGAACATAAAAGATTTCAGACATCGTCTCCGAAGAAAATCTTCTGGCTTTTCAGATCATTTTATCGCTACATTGACCAGACACCACTCATTATCCGCAGTGGTTGAACCACTACGTGCTTTTGTAAATATCTTTTCAAAGACTCCGAATTATATCATACAACACAAGGCTCGTCAATATGACTTCATTGAAAGAGGTGGCTCCAGAAAGGGAAATGGTTCGACCCCCCTCCCATATTCTCGGAACCCTCATGGAGTTCATGCAACATCTTATGAGGACGTGAGCCAAAGACGAGTTCGCTGTAAAAATAAGAGTGGATGAAGTGAAAGAAGCTGGGTTCAAGCCAAACTAGCACTCATAGACAAGGACAACTTGCCTTTAGACGACTAGAACAAGATTGTAATGATCAATGGGAAATGTTTTCCAAGCAACGAGTGAACATGTGTAGATGTATGAGCAGGAGGGGGAGCGTAAAAGGAAAAGATCCATCGAAATTATTATTGTCTAACTCAAAGCTCAGCATGATAACTACTACGAAAGTACTGAATACTGCTTCAAGGTTACGCATACAATCTTATCTTTGATAACACAATGGTGAAAGAGTGTACTTTGCCCTGTTGATCAACTCAGGAAAGCTTCACGTGATACCCATGTGGAGGATGCGTGATCGACCGCTGACCGCAACAGGCCTGTCGTATCATACTCTTATTGATAAAATGTACTCCATGACTCTCGACTGGGATAAGAACAAGTTTAGAAATGTCTACACAAAATACGTCTACTGCACGACAGCGTTTGTAAGAAATACTTCATTCCACAGGCAGCCGGGTTGGGATATAAACTGGCAAATTGTACTCATTTCTATATAAGCCGTATCAGAAAAATGTTATTCATATGGTGAGATATCCACTCCTCTCTGTCTATATAAGTTTAAAAATTGTTACAATTTCGTTAGAGAAGTAAAAGGTGACTAACAAAACCTGGAATGTAGAAGTAACGGTTGAACAGAATTGGCATGGCGTTAAATAATTCGAAAAAAGCGAAACAGTCTCCACTGTGAAACGAAGAGAGTGGTGACCTGCACATCCAACGTGGTTCAGCACAAGGATATAGTAGTTAAACAAGGAGTGTGGGTAATTTTGACTTCGAACGTCCAATATAACGATACTTAAATGTCACAAAAAGTTGAGGTTGTTAAAGGTTTTCGGAGGTGATCCAGAAATGCATCTCGGGTGGCCAGTTAGGTGAGCCATAACTTTACTCTGCTGCTATTCAAGAGCATGGTCGAGCCTCAACTGTTTCCTGATCTTGTTCCATGACCAGTTCCCTTATTGGATGATATAGTGAGACAAGAAGGCACGTTTCCACCTCCAGGAGGTTGCATCACGGTTTCCTTTCTTGACCTTCTTGATCGTGGTTGTCAAACTTGGTTTAACTCCCGTCGTATCTCAATATCGTCGCTCCAACTCGTGGACTAGTTCTTATAAGCAAGCTAAAGGTTGATATTTAGATGTTGGCGCATTTCTTGCGAAGTGCCTTTGCCCTCGAAGGTTTTTGTAGCAGAGGAGTTCGTGCCTGGATAAGGAAATATGGATTAAAAAGGAGCAACCTAAATTCCTTCACCAATAGTTGCACCTCATACATTGGACTCTAAGTCTTGAAGTCTACAAAATACGAATTTCGTCTTTTCAAAGATCGTTTCAAGGCTTCAATCTACACTTTCATCGATATGTTTTTGAACCAGCTTTTTCCTCCCTGGAGCTTCTCAAAGACTTAATGTTCTATTCCTTACGTTCAAGTCAATTCCATAAGCTCGGTGGCCAAAGAAGAAAGCATCTCCTCGTCGACTTGTTGCTGGAGTTCCTCATAGTCATCGTATCGAAAGATCGTTTTGGAAGAAAATCCTCCACCATTTCAGCCCAGTTTGTTCTGGTTTTTGTTTCCAATACTCGGAGTGGATTTTGAGCAACGTAGTGATTACAACGTCTTTTCCAAAGCCCAAAATTATGTTTACTCCGGACAAGGGTCGGCATTATGTCCACAAATGAAGAGGTCAGACTGCAAACAGGATGCGAGCCAAGAGGCGTAGCCTTCCCCAACCCGAACCCTCCACCAGGATCATTTTCTTGTTTGTGTACCAATACAACCGCGTTTCGACGAACATCCGTGGGGAGAAAAGACACGTCAGATATAAAAATAAGGCCAAACGTAATAAAAGAATTCGGGTTTCAGAGAACCTACTGGGTTCAAAATTACAAAATCTTGCGGAATACATGACACCGGACAAACTACCCCCGAATTTATTAAATGAACCCGCAAATTAGATACCCTGCCCGCCCTATTGAATAAAAGAATTTAATCACTTCAATAGTGCTTTGAGGTTTGTAAATATTTCACGTGATAGTCATGCGATAGGTGTATGATCTTCTGCTGACCGCAAAAAGCGCGTCGCGGCACATAAAGAAATGCCATTTGTCGCCATATAGAGCAACTAACTTCAAAGAGAGATAAATTAATAGCAGCTATATATGTATGTTTTCAAAACTTCTTGACCTTATAAATTCGTTTGCTGTTGTTTGATTTAGTATCGTCGTAATTGAAGAACCCAGCAAATGACGTGGACTGGTTGAAATAAATACTGTCGCCAAGTTTCTTTGTTTATCCAGTTACAAAACCTGTGTTAGATTTTATTAGTTAGTGCAACTGCCACTTTCAGGTTTTTGTGTTAAAGTTTAGACGTTTTGGGTGATGTTAATAATCAGTGAAGTACAGCAGAAAGAGGATCAAGATAAGCTGCTTACCAGTCTATCAAATACACTTCTCTTAGTTTTCCACTGCACAAAATGTATCAGATGAGGAAATCGCAAAATTGGTAAACGCTTTATGACATTTGCCCAGAAACATGCATACCGTCTGCGATGGATTAATGCACACACAAGATTTATGTCAATCGATGTGAGAATTTTAGACCACAACTCTTCCCCATAATTTTTCGATTTCACCCTTTGCTTATTCTGTTGACATGTTTGCTCGAGATATTGAATCACAGCTATAATAAGATAAGAATGCATACCACACCGCTCTAAGTTTTACCCAAATACAAACGTTTCAACACAGCCATTAGCAAAAGTAACCATAATCGTTCCTGAGGCTAAATTTCTCAGCTAGTCAGTAAGGATTTAAAATATGTCAACTGTCTATCAAGAGGGGATTGAGTTTGCAAATACATATATATATATATATATATATGCTGACTTCTGTTATGCTTTATCAATCGTAGAAGGAAGTCTCAAGGAATGAGTTTGGAGCATTATTACTAACTTCTTGCTCATTTTTAAACAAGTGCCAAATTCTGCCAAATATCATGCATCACACCTGCAGCTCAGATAAAGTTTTCTGGAGGTACATATTACCAGAAATGATCTAGCAAGGCCACGTCATCATTCACATAAGACATTGCTTGTGTTGCAGAGAATTGTCATATTCCTTCACACAATCAGCCTCCAAGGCTTCAGTGTATTTATCACAGGCTTCCCAGATAAAATTGTTAAAATGGATTTGTTTTAATGACACAGTACATTTACTTTGCAACTCAATCTCAATTGTTATCATCACATATTCACTTTGTCACTGGCCCAAATGTGCTCACTTTTTCCATTTTTATATGCATCGTGTATGCTAACCCTTTCATGATCAGCTTCAACATGGGATAGAACATGACTCGCTCAGGGACTGTGTATTCATAGGCACATCCAGAATTTGTGGTGGTGGACAACATTAAAAAATTTATTGCCTTGGGTTTCTAATGAGCACTTGCACCTAACAATGACACCTAAGTGTATCATTGGGTTCAGTCCGATATATCTCTAGAACTACATGTACATGTATGCATTTACTTTATATAACTGAGTAAAATGTCAGTCTATGAGTGCATATCTGTTTGTGCATATATATGTGTATTGATGTGTTATAGGCCATTACGTGGGCAACCTTCTCAGACAGCAAATACAGCATAAACCCTCTGTCACAATGAGGACAGAAAAGCTCAAAAAAGTACTATAGCACTCTGAGCAATATTACAATAGCACAATTGCCAGAATAATATGAACACATGTACATCGGTTCACACTTTGCCTTAAGGTTTCTGTTATGTTGATGAATGGCGTGCTTGGCTTTGGATCAATGCTTCACCTGTCAGCTGTTGCAGCTGTGATGTCAGATTGTTGGTTGACGGCCAGCTTTTAGAAGCCATTTCAACCCAAGCAAGCCCCTGAAACAACATAGTACCTCAAAAAACATTCAGTTTGCATCCTGGCATTTCTGTGCTGTGATTTATGAATTATTGCTGTCGTCAGTCACTACTATAGTTAGGTCAGAAACAATGACAGCACAAACTGCATAGTAATTTGGTATTGGTGAAAGAAAAACATGATATAATCCTTTTACGTGTTAAAAAGCACATTATGAACTTCTCTGTGGGAAACAAAAATTTTACAAGAGGGATATCTATACCTCTGCATTGGAAAAGCTTTCACCGTGCCCACCATAAGCTACACTTTAAAATCTATCACAATTTAGCAAGTAAACTGCTGACATGTACACTGTCTTCGTAATTCCTGAGAAAACAGATATTCAGACAAGCAAACAAAACCAGTTATTATCATAACGAGTTTGGTGACTTTGCACAAAAGCGCCAATTTAGAATCCATGTCTTTGAGTTAGATAATGTCAACGAACGTCGACGTGCAATGGTAGAATCCTCCAACACACGATGTGATGCAAGCTCCTTAACCTATTCTAACAATAAAACCAATACAAAACAACAAGCTTCAGTGCCCACCTTTTTGTTCATGGCACAAATTCCAATCCTAATGGTGATTTTTTCTTCAAAGTCCTCATCCTCCTCTGCACCATAATAGGCCATTTTATCCAACTGTCATATTCAATTCTCTGTCGTTCATTTTAAGGCCCCCAGAGAAAACTAGTTCCCAGGTTGTTTTAATTGCCGATCGAATACGTCAACTTAATCGGTGTCAAGTGATTCTCAAGCTTGGCTCTTTACTTGCCCTTCCATCTTGAACGAAAAGATGAGCAGGAGAGAACGAAAAATGCTCAAATGTTTTTAGCTCAAGTCCGCTACACATCATATCTCCCAATTTTTTCGAATGCACGAAAGTGGCACCGGAAATGGGATGCCACTTGACCGTAACACAATTGTCAAAAGGTTCGGTTTCGTCCCCGCCTCCTTTTGCCTGTGCATGCAATTTTGAGGTCAAGTTCACGCAGCAAATAAACGGTGAAACAAAATTACACAATTTCTGGAAAATTTCAGAATTAAGAGTCAGTTGTCGTAATTATTCGCATAGCTGGCACATTAAGAACACAAACCCAGGAGTTTATTCGAATTAATACAATTTATTGGGCCAAACCCCAACTTGAAGTTTACACCATGCAATAAATATTAAACAAGCAGTATCGCAGTGTAATCATAATATTTGAGGCCAATATGTATCACTTTGCCCATGATGTAATTATTAGTATTATCATTTGCAGAAAAGAAAGTCTCCACAAGACATCACAAAGTTTTTATTCGTTTAGCCTTGTAAAGGTTTACATACCGCAGCCATCCTAGCTCAGCTTTTTAGCTACAGTGCGTCTATTGTTGCCTTGTTATCGTACGTTTCCGGTGGCCTGATCCGCGACAGGCGGAGACTATTTCCTGCGCCCCAGTCTCTTCAACATACTTTGACGTTAATCGCTCATGAAGTCAAAAACTCATCGTCCAATGATTGTTTAGTATCTCAAGAGCTTTAAATCCCAGTCTTGAGCATTTCAAAATTCCGTAATGAGAGCAAATTTACTTCGGAAGCACTTTGTCACCCATTTTAAACGGCGTAAGTTTCATACTTCGTTGCACTATTAGCATAAATATGACTAAAAGCCTAATGTGCAAACTAGGCAGGTCAGAGTATCACCAGGTTGCGACTTCTCACTTTGCTATGCAGATACTAATCCTTTCCGAACTCTAAACCTCTCTCCCATCTCCCTAGATCAGTTTTTAGTCTGAAGTTTTAGTTCAGATTTATGCTGAAATGTCAGTCTGAGGCCAGCGAAACAATTTTTCCCACCGTAGGTTCGGTTCCGTAGGACCTATCGTATTCCGCGACTCCAGAGCGGCTTCAATTTTAGCCATCGCTTCTTTCATGCAACAAAGTGGCAAACCAAGTGCAGAAATTATGATAGATAATAACTCATGTTACTTATGGCTCGAGACGGTATTGTTATTGATAGGGTCTACCAATAATACATCTCTTCAAGAAGAGTATATTCTCATGGGGGAAACGGGAAACTGAATACAACTGAGTAAGAATTGTAAACACTAGGGTTTACATGGAAGACCCGGGAATGACCTTTGTGAAACTAGCACCCGATTGGACAGATGGTCCAAATACCACCATCGTAATGCTATCATTAAATTCGTCAGACAATACTAATGATATCATCACTATTCGCTCAGCTTTGGAGTATTTGCACAGAATTTAACGCTCTTTCACGTCGGAGACGTCTTCCACGGGCGAGCTAAATTATATAAATTTAGCCATGGTTAAATAATCTAACGTCGGATTCAGACCGAAGAGTTCAACAAACAAACCGTATCTATTCTGTTGAGCAAATTTTTTTATTCATTTCCTGCTCAGTACTCAGCTGAAAAGCAAACGCTATAGCGAGTAGAAAGATATTTCCCCAAGTAAAATGGATAAGACTTATTATTCTAAATTCAACCTCATCCCCAGGGTACCAGGGTAGAGGAAAAGGAGGATAATATTGATAAAAGTTGTCAAATATGTTGCATTAAGCCCGCCGCACACGAGAGGAAACAGCTTAGCAAATTGCCTTGCATGGCAGTTTGCTAAGCTGTTTCCTCTCGTGTGCGGCGAAGCTTTCGTGAGAATTTCACCTCGCAAGGCCGTGAGGAAAATATCTGTCATGTTTGATATTTTTTGCTACGCGAGGCAGATTCCTCTCCGTGTGCGGTAAGTAATTCCTGTCGTACTTTTAGAAGTTCTATCTGAGAACAGACTATGTATTATGTTGCAAATGGGAGAGATCGTATTTTGTCCACAAAAACGTCCGCCATCTTGAACTCCATAGGTTGAAATCACATGAGCAAGCAACCCAATTTTATTGGCTAGTTGATTAATCCGGTTCAGCCAGATTCACGCGACTACCGCACACGGAGAGGAATCTGCCTCGCGTAGCAAAAAATATCAAACATGACAGATATTTTCCTCACGGCCTTGCGAGGTGAAATTCTCACGAAAACCTCGCCGCACACGAGAGGAAACAGCTTAGCAAATTGCCATGCAAGGCAAGTTGCTAAGCTGTTTCCTCTCGTGTGCGGCGGGCTTTAGGACAGACTAATCATACATAATTAAATTTTATTATGATATTAGTTGAAGGGGAAATAATGTATTAAGGCGGATTTCCACTTACCAAAATTTGGCGAAAAGCGAAACTTTTTCGCGCAAAACGACATACAGCGCATGCGCAATCAATACTGATTGCATCTTGGGCGAAAACATTGTTTTCTCTTTGCTGAAATATTCAGTCGAATATTTTTCAACTTCCAAATTTATCCTCGTGCGAAAAAACCGCGTTAAAGCCATATTGACCAATCAAATGGCTTGAAGCCTCTTCGGGTCCAACATGGTTTCAAGGGAACAGTAAAATATGGCGTCCGCCTCCAACAACAGCAATTTAGCTAGTGATGTTGAAGTCGGGGGAAGATCTATCATCCAAAGCATTTGTGGTCGGCAAAATGATGGTCATCGTGCCGAAGAGATGCCCTTACAATTTGATCATGACTTTGAAAGTCAACAAGTTGAAGAGAATCAAATAATGGCGTAGTCATTGAGAAGCCAACACAATGAAGATCCTAGGGACATAATTCAGCTTCTAATAGCAGAAGTACAATCACATCCAGGCATCTGGAATAAGAAGTCACCTGCATATAAACTTACACTTAAGAAAAAAATCATCTGGAAAAAAATCGCGTCTACATTAGGAATTGGTGGTAAGTCATTCTTCATTTTGACATTTATAATGAATATCCACCTTTCATTTTGAATTGGTATTATTTACTCTTGGATTGGAAATCAATAAAAGAGCAGCCCTTGAAGACCCATTTAATTGGTACTTATATACTGTATTCTGGGGCAGTCATGCCCTCACCTGTAATTTTTTACCACTGCATGCTAGGTTTTCTTAGCCACGATTAATTGCCTGTATTTGTCTCATTTGAGAGTTAGCGTTTAAAAGGTTACCCAATGAAGAAATGCCTAGCTATGAAATACAGGTACATGTAAGCTGAATGCCCAATAGCAAAACATGTTACTGTCACAGGTGACCAATCTTTTGTTGGCCACAACCATGATTTTGTCACTATCTCAGGTCCTATAATTAATAACCATTGTATCAAATACTTGTTGAGCAATATTGCTCAACAAGTATTTTGGAACTTCCTTAATAAACTGAAAATGCCAAAGTTAGCAATATTCTTGTGAGTAACAAGGTTTGCACTGTAGATTTTTTAATTGGAACAAGGAAGGAGTTTTATATTAGCAAATTTTATACAAACATGTTTCTCTATTTCAGTGGAAGATGCCAAAAGAAAATGGAAGAACTTGACTGATAGCTTTAAGAAGTGTTTGGATCGGGAGAGGGACCAATGGAAGTCTGGTGCAGCATATTCCAAGACTCCAACTTGTCGATTTTATAAAGAATTACACTTTTTAAGAGATGTAATATCCAATTGTAACACAACCAGCAATATCAATTTGGCCTGTACAGTTACCTGTCCAGAGGAAGTGTCTGAAGGACCGTATACAATAACATCTGCATCATCATCAAGTAGTCCAGTCCCAACAACTCCTGTTAATGATCCATCACCAACAGAATATATGCATGAAAGTACTGAAACTTCAATAGCTCAACCTACCAACCAAGAGGTGCCAACATGTCCTGGTAAACAGCAAAGAAAGGACAATATTGACCCTGTTGACAAATTGTTAATTAATGCACTCAGCAAAGAAAGCACATTGCCTATTAATAATAGGGATGATGCAGACAGTCACTTTTGTTTAAGTTTGGTGGAGATTATGAAAAGCTTACCACCAAAGAAGAACTTAATTGTTAAGAGCAAAATAATGATTCTAATATCTGAAACTCTTGAAGATTAATTTTTTTAAACAGAAATGTTTTAATTTGTCAAGCGATTGTAGTTAAAGCTTCTAGTTGGGCAGATTTGCCTTCTGGTGTTGAGAATTACATTGAACAAACAATAAAAATTAAGTTGAGATTGCTAATGTTTGACATGGTATTTTTTGAGAGGCATTTTAATTGTAATACTATGGATTAATTTCAAAAATCATTTAGGTGTATTCAAGGGCTTTGACAGCTAAATAAAGGATTGTATTCATAATACCTCTGGACATTGGTTACAGGAAACTAAGTACAACATCAAAGAACTATCTTGCATTTCCTCATGAAATGTTTGTTTTCAGATTCCTGAACATTATGAAAGTAGGAAAGTACAACTAACTTAAACAATTCTCCCCATGTTTGTGAACAAGTGTATCGGGTAATCAATTTCAATATCATCTTGTGGGTGGATTTATATTAGTCACAAGAGCATAATTAAAAGAACACTGAATATCTCAGTGATACAGTCAGGTAAACTGCTTAAGTACTTCAACTGATTTTCTAAAATTGAAGAAATTATAAATGAGCAACTGATAGAATGTCCTTGTTCCTATGAAATCAAAACAAATATTCTTAATTTCTGTTGGATGTGATGGAAATCATTTCCATTTGCCATGGAACTTTTCCAGCTGGTGAATTGAAGTAATCCCGGAAGCAATCCTGGACTGTCTTTGCATCTCTGCTGTAGTTGTTGGATCCTACTTGACCAACATGTTGTAACCCAGTATCATTTTCCACCACTCCTCTCCAATGACCACTTCTTCTGTTATGAATTTCTTGATCAACAAAGCTGGGAAGACAGTAGAGACTGGTTCCATCACTGAAACGGTCTTTCATAAGATAGTTGTGCAGTGCTACACGAGCTTTCATGATAGACTCAACTGTTTCCACCTTTGCCAAGATGGGACAATGGAATGTACGAAATCTTGCAACCAAAATCCCGAATGAATTTTCAATTACTCTCCTAGCTCTGCATATCCTGTAATTTGCAATCGTTTCACTGAGATTGAGATTAGTATGAGAATATGGTTTGATCAGGTTATGACGTAATGGAAAAGCATCATCGCCAACAAAAAGGTATGGGAATGCAATGTTTGTTCCTTCAAGTATCTCTGGTTGAGGTATACCAAGCAATTTATTTGTGATTGAATATCCAATGTTGCTGTTGGCAAATACCCTCTCATCACTTTGTCTACCTGCTTCCCCAATGTCAACCATTGTGAACTCGTAATCACTGTTACAAACAGCCAGCAAGACGATGCTAAAGGATTTTTTATAGTTGAAGAACAGGGATCCACTTTTTGCCGGAGCTTGAATAATAACATGTTTTCCGTCAATTGCCCCGATACAATGGGGGAAATTCCACTTTTCCTCAAATCCACTTGCTATTTTTTTCCATTGATTTTCCATCTCTGGGACCATAAGAAAGCCTTTCTCCATCAAAGTATCCCAAATAACACCAGTGGTTTCCTTGATAATACGACCAATACTGGCTTGACTGATGCGGTAGCTTGCAGAAATGGTGATTTGCGCGTCTCCAGTAACTAAATACCGCAACGTAACGCACAGTCTCTCCTCGGGACCAACTGGATCACGTTTGACACCAGACTTAGTGATTTTCGGCGCTACCCAACCGAGAAGTTCTTCTAGTTTACTTGGTAGCATTCGGAAATGTTTAAAGAATAATTCGTGGTCAAAAAGTTTCATTTCTTGCACCAAGCAGTGAAATTCGCCTTTAACTTTACTTTCAGCAAATATCTGACGTATCCAGTATTTCTTCTTATATTTTGTTATTCTTTTCCTCCTCTTTACCCTCCTTCGTAAAAGCAGAAGTAGAAGTTGCCTTCGGTCCAGAGCGGCCATGTTTTCTTGCAAAATTCAGGCGCGTTAAATAACCAATGGTTAAATTTCGAAAGTGGAAATCTATATGCGGAAGATTTTCGTTCGAAATTGTTTCTCGCGAACTTTTTCGTTCGAAAATGTTAGTGGAAATCCGCCTTAAAAATGAGTAGAATTAAATGAAATGATACTGATAAAAACGTTGAAATGAAATTAAAACGAAATTATGGATTAACTAGATTTTTCACGGACTTGAATGTCATCTTTAAGGATCTGACTAAAAATGACATTTCTGATGGCAAGTCTGATTTCATCATCGAGGGAGTGCCAGTCAACTGCTGGTAGGAAAGAAAAACAATGTTTTCCAGCAGAAGTTCTTGCCAGTGGCGTAACGTCCGTGCGCTCTCACTCGGTTTAGCTAGGGGACAGGGCTCACTGATATACCTTGGTCGAAAATGCATTAGTATTAAACTCAAAAAAAATTGACATTGAAGCTTTGTTTTGTCGTAATGTTTGATATGATGTCAGTGTCTATGAATTCGACTGTCAGAGCTATTAAAAAGCTAAAATCACTCTGGTGCCGGGAACTCCCTCCTGGACACCCATAAGGGGTTTCACTCCCTGGACCCCATACGGAGGCCAACGCTGCCCCAGCGTCAGGTTTGGTCGCTTCAGTCGCTAGGGACCAATTCTTATAAGCCGGGCAGCCTCCGGCCAGCGAGTTACTCCACTGGTACTTTGCGAACCTGTTGTGTGGACACTGTGAATGTGGGGGGCCAGTCAAGGTTTTCTGGTATAAGGTATCCAAGGGGTTTTGAAATCGGACCTGAGGTATATTTACGTGGAGATTTGGGTATTTGGTATATTTAAATTTTGTGAATTTTTGGTATAATGCTCAATAGTTTCGTGAAGTCTATAAGGTTTGCCTAAACGTGCTTGCATTCATTAGATACGTGAAGCACTCAGTGAACTTAAATATGTCCCCTGATTGGTTTAATTAGTGACAAGACCTAATCTAGGAAGTGTCGTGTACATCATGCACATTGCAGTTCTCCTTTCAACCACAGAAAATCTTTTCCAAGACAGTTTCAGTATTCACAAATTATGTGAAGAATTTGTCGTGCTTCCAGGAATTTCGGGTATTTTTGGATAGTTCGAGTGATTTTTATATGGCATTTGGTATATCACTGCCCTCTCTGGACGATCCCGAATGTGGACATACGGTTGAAACAGAAAACCACGACCAGCCGACAACTTAAAAAAGTATAAAATAAAACATATTCCGAAAAATAGACATCTTGGAAAACTCAAGATATGAGTCAAAACAAGACGAGTATATGAGACTGTAATATTTCGACTTTATTACAAAGTCATCATCAGACAAAATGATTTACAAAACAAGCTAAGGTCTATATATGCAGTGTGAACAACGGAAGTTAGGAAACCTATACCTGAGACCTTAAGGTCAATATTAACACGGCAGAACGCATTGCTAATTACTAATTAACTCGAGAGGAAGCTATTTACATGGAAACTATTTACATGTTAATGACTTTTGCTTGTAAATAGCTTCCTCTCGAATTAATTAGTAATTAGCAATGCGTTCTGTCATGTTAATATCTCAGGTATAGGATTCCTAACTTCCGTTGTTTACACTGTATATATAGACCTTGACTGGTTTTCTAATCATTCTGTCTGATGACTTTGTAATAAAGTCGAAATAATACAGTCTCATATACTCGTCTTGTTTTGACTCATATCTTGAGTTTTCCAAGATGTCTTTATTTTTCAGAATATGTTTTATTTTACGGTTGAAATAGGGTAAGTTGAAATTTCGCGTTTACTTTATTAAATGTCATAAACAGGTTAACCCTTTAATGACCATTGTCCGATATATCGGACATCAAGATCAAAAGAACAAGTGAATGAACAAAGCAAAAGCAAAGAGGAAGGGGAAAAAATTCTGGCTTGAAAGGGACATGGAGATCAGGTATATGAGGAGGGTATATGAACATGCTTTGATTAGCAAAAACCGGATATCCTAAATATTTTGGACATCCGGTGACTGCATTTAGATACTAAAAAGTTTTATGCGACTGCGCTAAAGGTGACTGGAACTGGGGACGAGAATGAGAAGGGAAGTGCTCTTGCGAATGCAATATATGGCTATCGCCCCAGGAGTAAGCCTTGCAGGGAAAGTTTTAGTTTTACACCCACTGCAGCTCATTCTGAGGAATTCTACGACATTTTACGAATTATTTCAGTGGTCGACCGTTGCATGTAACATGAAAATGTTAACGTCTTCAGCAGAGAAGAAAAGGTGGATGTATTCGAAGTTAGTTGGCAATTTGCTAGTACCTGGCGACCAGTATACAATTATCTTACTTAATAAGAACCACAAAAAGGTTTAACAAATATAAATATTTTTAAATTATATAAAATTTATACTTAAAATATAATATAAGCTTAATGAATTAGTGTTTAACAGGGGTGGTGCCAGATGGGGGCAGGGAGCAACAGCCGCCTTTAGCCCCACCTGTTGCGGAATAATTAACAATTTGTCGGGGATTGCCACTGATGATAACACATTTATATATTGTACAAGCCATGAGTACTTGTTCTTGATGTAGTCAGTTAAAATAATAGAGTATTCTCTTCATGACAAATCGAAAAATAATTTGTTTCTATTTAGTTGAGGTGATTATTCTTGCCAAAAAAAACATGTTTTCTGACATTATAAAGGGGGCGTGGCCCCGACACCACCCCCGGCGTTCAATAGAAGTGTACGGGAATCGCTGATTCAAATGAGTTCACAGATGAGCCGCCCATCCAATATACATACGGGATAAATTGTCCAGATCTGTTGCTTCCTGGAAAGTAAAAATAATGAGATATGAATAGAATGGAATGTGTTTACTCTGAAATTCAGCAAGGTAATGAGAACTGGAGAATAAAAAGTTTTGGGTCGAAGTAAGCTACACAAAACCAACCGGAGAAACATTTCATCTCTCATTTTTCATGAATAAATTGCAGGGAATTAAAAAACTCAACTGGTGTGAGACTGATTCGTTCGTTAACTAAATCAGACGAGCAGACTGGAGCAAAATGTTTGAAATTACACTCAACTCTCTCAACTCGGACACCTGTCTAAGGTGGGTACAACTAGCTGGTCCCGGCCGTGTATAACATATGTCCTTGTAGATTAACTCTCTGTAAGGCGGACAGCGGATACTTTTTGGAAGAATTTTAGTCCAAAATATCTATCAAACCGGACACTTCAAATGAAATTTGCGTGCACCAAAACGTTTTAAGCCGGATATTATGATATATTGGTTTACAGTGGAGAAACGTTACAACAAGATCTAATTGCAACTAAAACATTCTTTAGTAGATTATAATTCACCAGAAGGGTGCTCTACTATCGAGCAGGCCCGCTCAACACGCTAGACGTGTTTAACAAAAATTTGTAATCTTTTATTAACTTGTTATTAAAAATCAATACAATGACTTATTTGAGAGACCGTTTAGACGTTTTATGTCATTCACGCGTCTACCTTTTCCCTTGTTCTCGTTCCTGGTTTTGCTGAGGTGCATTTGTTATTTTATCTTGTTCTTTCGTAATGAATTTCTCCAGCCAATTTATAGTCGAAGTCAAGCCATTGAAGTGTGCTCAATATCAATGTAGGGGACTGTGAACGTTAAATTTTGCTCTCAATAAAGTCGCCTTCCAGTTATGACGTCACAAATGTCGGGTATCAGGTGACATGAGCTCTCTATAAAGGCCTATCCACACGATACGATTCTTCACTTTGGTGTATGCGATTACGTCATGAAAACACAATTCCTGATTGGTATTCGCTCTCAAATGTTGCAATTAGTCATGAAGACTTTTATGACTGAACAGGATACATCAAAATGAACAATCGCCTACGATTGTCGGATCGTGTAAATGGGCCCTAAGACGGTCACTTACAGTTGGTTTCGAGGAAGTCCGCTTTACAGAACGTTGACTGTACTGTAAAGTTCAAGGGACTATCTTAAGTAATATTTAAACCGAGCAAGAGTGCTTTATCCGATTTAAGACATGAGGCAATAGCCGGGTGTTTTAGATCTGGTAAAGCACCTACTGTGAGTTTTTTAATATCTTGTAAAACGGACCTCTTAATACGCTAATTCGCGAAGAAAGTTTGGAAATTTAGCTTTTCTAAGCCGAACAAATTTGAGAACTTGAGCAGAAACGTAAGCGTGTTTTAATCAGGCATAAAGACACAGCACGGTTATGATTTACCTTTGTATTTTCTTCATGAATTCTTAATGAGTTTTATAGGTGAGGGTTAATCAATGGTCATGTGAGTGATAAAGCATTAACATCTCGCATGAAGCTTAACGGCTACGAAGGGCCGTAGGCCCTGAAGCAATGAACTGTGTAACAAAAAATTGTGGGTGTGTCATGAGATAATCTGCATTAATAGCTCGTAATTAGAAAGAAGAAAGTCGATATTGATACCATTATAAGTTGGTAAACCTCTCCTTCGATAGACAACGGCAGGAGTATTTTGTTCTTTCTGCTGTATCCAAGAAGTCTTTGGTCAATTTGCTTAACTATTTTGAGGCCCTACAGGCAGCAAAAAGACATGCTAAGCATAACTTGAATGATTTATAGCTATACACTTAATGTAATATCAAACACAACTACGACCGACCTTTCATAATCAATTCTAGGGCTCAGTGGAAAAATGAGAACAAATTTTGATCATATGCGCAAAGTATGAGAATGTATTTAAGACTGCTGTAACTGATGTTTCTCCTTATTCCTAAACGTATTTTCTGAGTAAACGTTTTGCCAAATTATCTAATTAATTAAGTATTGATTACTATTATCCATTTAATCAATTAATTAATCATATAATTAATTAATAAAAGTGAATAATTAATTAATTAATTTGGCTGAAGTTTTAATCAATCAATAACTTGATTTATTATAAAATTATTACTTGATTTGGTTGAATGGTTCATTAATTAATTAAACGATTAATTAATTGTCTTGTTTCAGAATAATCACAAATTTGCAAGCTAGTTCATTAATAAACTAAGTAAACACGATACAACAGGAAAGACATTTGTGAATCAGAATTCCTGATTTACCAAGTGTTGTAACATCTTCACCTTTTCCTCGTTTAAAAGTATTTCTAATTTAATGTCGGAATGAAATTGCCACAGCTCCGAGTACACACATTCACTAAAAAGCATACGTGAGTTGCTTCTATTCAGATGCACGCCCTCGCAGCGACCTGCCAGCCAGGTTTTACGATGAGTCAAAATACGGTCTCAGTTTTCTTTTTACTTGCGATTATCTTATTAGAGTACAGCCATCTGCTAATAATAAATATTTTGGTTATATTTTCACATGTGAAAGGCCGGTACGAGTGTTATTTGGAGGTATCATATTTTCACAAATAAGAATCTAGATTTTGACAACCAGGCATTACGCAACAAAACCCTTGTGATACAATTACTTCTATAATAAACGTTAATTTATGGCCCGCAAAAGCAATTGAAGAATTGAGATCTGGAACCTTTATCGAGATCTCAAAGCACAATAGCTAGAAGAATATTTACTCATCTGAGCGTATTACAAGTTTCTTGCTTTGAAGAGTCCCTATTCTACAAAAAATGTTGTATCGCGACTTATGTATGCCAGGAAAATATTCAGTCTATGTTTGTTAAGGATAGATTTGATACAGAAAATGTTTGATATGGGATAGTTTTTAACACCTAAGATAGCAAGTTTTCTAAGATATTTTCTAAGATATTTTCTAAGAATTAAGCTAAGTTCTCCAATTTCCACGAGAATCGATTTGCCGATCAAACAAAAATAACCTACTTCTTCTTTTGCAGCAGAGGTCCCGGCTGTATCACGATGTCGTCTCTCGCCCCATTCAACTAGTGGGTCGTACACAAACGTCTTTAAAACGCTACACGAAAAAAAGAAGAAAAAAAGTTAGCGAATTAATATAAAATTATATATCACGTTTGAAAACGTCTAGGATTTCATTACCTTAACAAAGAGTCATGTTGGCTTCTCATTAACTTTAAAGTTACTTCACAAGAACGACGGAAAATACCTTCATATTCAAGGGGACCCTGAAATGGAGAACCATCGCTGAGAGATTTTATGAAAAATGTTGTTTATGGTAAATTAGCTGAAGTTGCAGAAAATTGCTGAGAAAGAATTTGCATGGAAATTTATATTGTAAATGTAATAATTAGTGTGACATTTGTATGACCAGGTTCAGAAGTTTTGGAAAGTTTCCTTGGCTAATGTTGAAAAAAAAAATTATCAGAGTACAGAAGATTCAGGGGTAATTATCCATGCAGCATCTGTCACAACCACATAATCAATGTCGATAGTCACAAGTTCTAAAACGCTGTAAAAATCTGTAAGGCAAGAAAACTGTTATTTTACGTTTTACATTATGGTGGCTTACCATAGCCCGAATCATATTTTGAGTCAATCGGAAAGGAACACACTCAGGACACTCAAACGTTTCTCCCTGGCAAGGAAGACAAAATTGGTATTAGCTTATACATTGCATAAAGGTCTTTGATTATCTATATTTGATATTTGACAAATATAGGACCCAATTCACAGCAAACAGTACAGCTTACGATGCAAATAACTATACTAAATATTGAAACTATGTTAATAAAATTAATTTTAAAAATTGAGAAAAGTTAGTAGTAGAAAATTAATCCTGTTCAGACTTGTTGACGGAGAGTGCCCGAACTGATTTTGAGATTTGATATCTTAAAGTACTTCAGTACTTGCTTTTCCCCAGAATTTTATTGCCTTTACTGCTCAAAAAATAATAATAATAATAAAAAAAACCACCGAAAAATTTTGAACAATAAAAGTTACAGGCAATTTAATAACACTTAGGGTACTTTAAATTGGAGATGAAAAACAGATATATTTTGCTTTTGAACTTGACGTTTCAGATTTGCCACAAATTACATCTAAAAATTACGTGATAACGATGTCATTTGTCCCCATGACATCATATGCGATTTTCTTAGACCAAATTGCACGTAGATTATCCAGCGAAAATTTTGGAAATAAACGTTACATCGTTTTTGAGGTATGAGCCGACAGAATTTTCCGACTTCCCACATCCGAAGAAGCCAAAACTGCCCAGTCTGAATGGGATTAATACCATTAATCCGGTCGATATATTAATTTATTTATAAAATAAATTATCTTAGAATGATACCATGACTCTTACAGTTCGTCAAGAAGGTTAAACCTAACCTCAAATTTGACGCATCGTGTGTAATCTGAGAAAGGCAAAGTTGACATTGACCTTCTTGATAAATTAAATTAAGTCTGAATATAAATTAAACTATCAATTTTCCTTTATTTAAATTGATTATTTTTTCAGACATATTATTGGTTGTTTTCTTTAAACAAACCTTATTGAATAAACAGTTGAAGTCAACATGGACACAGTCACCATTAGTTGAGTCAAACAAAACATTTTCTCCATGCCGGTCACCGAGTCCAAGAATGTACCCTACCATTGACATAACTGCTGCTGTACGACAATAAGCAAGGCGACTGTTGTACCTGTTTATAAAATAAAATATGTAGCGTTAACTCGTCTACAGACATTGGTATATACACGTATGTACGAAAATCTCTGGCAAATAATTTCCTGTACAGCCCTAACACCCGTTAATAAGTAATCATCACTTGTTGTATATTGTCATGAAGTGTGTATTGTGACATATATTAAGATATTGTTTCTGTTGCAATTAATTATCGATTCGTTTGTTAACAGAACGCCTAGAGATAGCAGTGTTTTCCACTGAAGCAGTCACCCACCATAAATATAATTATACTTACACAATTACTATCATTATCATTATCATTATTATAATTTTTACTAGTGTCAACGAAATTCACAGCGAAAGCTACACGTCAGTCGATGGTAAAGTTATACGGCTGGCAATCAAATTTGGTAACTTGAGACGGAACACCTTCTTGAGTATATTAGTTGTCCCTAGCACTGATGACTCCTGCAAGATGTTGACGATCGCTCTCAATCTAAGTTATTATTGTTGTTACTGTTGTTGCTGTTGTTGTTATTGTTATTGTTATTGTTGTTATTCTTATTGTTATAATTGTTATTCGAAGTTTCTTCTGACTGTTTGTTTCTCAGTTATCTTGAATCGAAAGTTTCAAATTTACAATAGAAAAATATCTTAAGTAGAAAAAAAATGTAAGTTTTTTTAAAATAAATATTGAGTAACCTATCTAAAAATTATTGGTTTATTTTACTTGTTTCTTCAATAACATGTTTGTGGACGGGCGGCCAGAAAAAGATTTATTCCATCTGCGAAAACATGGCAACGGGATTAAGTCAATATCTTAATTCTTTATACATACACAAGGGAAAACATTCTTTTACCTAACAAGATAAATCGACCTTTGAGACCAAGAGGTCATGATTTTGAACTACCTATTGTTAAAACTGAGAGGTTTAAAAACGCTTTTATAAATAGATGTCTTTTTAATTTTATATGAATTGTTTATATTTTTATATTGTATTACTTCCGTAATTTTATAATCGATGTAAATAATTCTGTAATATCTAATTGTAACATTTTTAACATGTAAACTCAGAAGTTTGTTTTGAGTATTTCAATAAAGACTTAATCAATCAAAACATTAACAAGCGTTAGGAGTATTGGCCGAATGTTATGTTTATTTAGTGGGTACAATTTCCTGTCAGCTTTTTGCACAATATTAACTCACCAAGATGTTGGAGTTGGAAATGTTTTCAGGAACCATTCATGAAAGATCGGCGGGAAACTAGCAAAAAATAAAAGGTAAAAAATTAATTTAAATCACTTCACAAAATCATGATTTAAACTCCTCTGTGTACTATTTCTTATCAAAGTGGCTTTGTTTGAAGTGCGTTCTTTATAGCGATCACTGTTCCACTCCTAGGTACAGACGAAAGACTCCATGGAAATGAATGGACACATTAGAGTCAACGCTTTGGCGAAACGGCCGGGAGGAACGTGAGTGAATTAGGTAGTTCTGAATGGTTGGTGAAACATTAAAGCGCTGTTACACGCATGGTTCTGTGCCTCGCGATTGTCATCCTGATGTATGCATTAATCTCACGAAAGCCCCGAGGACGAACTTGAGCGAATCATAAGCAGAAATCTTGCGGCGTAGACTGTCCTGGAGATATTACATGCACCAGGATGACAATCGCAAGACAGTATAACGACGGCGTTATGAGGACTCTTGAAGCTCTACCAAGAAACCAATGCTACATCTGACCGAGACCTTCAAAGTTATAAATAGTAAATACCATCTTACCCACAATATGCTAATGATAGAGCACAGACTACAATTCAACCAAATGAATCTCTCACCGTTTAAGAATTTGAGATTGAAATACGTTTTTCCTTTCCCTAAAGAAACAGGTAAATTCACGTAGTTAAAGATGGGTAAAACATGACATGCTGCAACGCGTGGTACTCACTGATCTGGATAGAAGACTGGATCGAGCATTCCATGTTCAGAAAATGAAGCCGGGAGTGGATTGCGACGGCCATTGCTAAGGGACCAACTGTGCGACTTCTGTATGATCCGTACAGGGTTTCTGTTGATAAGGCTGTATTTTGACCTACGAAGTCGTTCCATTCTGCCATACAGAGGATTAGGAAATATTTTTGAAAGTGCTGGGCAAAAAGATTTACCACGACTTTGGTTCCTTAGTAATGGCGCGGGTCAAATTTCGTTGGCTGCATTTTCTGGGCCTTTCCAGTGAACTCGATTTCCATATCTGGAATGCTAACTGGCCAATGAAATGTGAAGCCAATATGGCCGCCCATGGAAGGCAATTTTGTACGTCAGTCTCAGTCCCCTACGCGGGCTGGTATGTCAGCTTGTACTTTAGTCTCCCACGCGATTGTTTACAATTTCTTGAGGGGGTTTTGTTCGAAAATACACAAAATATTTCTTCAAAAGACAGAAATGAGTTTAAGAACTTCAAATATATTTCGACAAAATCAGACCAAGTGACAGGTTATACTTTTCACTAAAATAAACGAACAAACTAACGGCAAACCTGATAAAACAGTCTCAATAAATTACTTAAGGAAACTACCAAGTGCACGTCCATCTTTTTACTGTTAGTTTACCATATTTAGACAATTTAGCACACTCCTTGGGCCACACGGCATTTTTAAATCCTTTTGAATACTCAATTATGTAAAATTAGTCCAGTAATATTTCGTCTTGAACATTTTTCCCATGGTTGGGAATGCTGTGAAGCCGGACCAAACAAAAACTAATTTCTGAAAGCACTGGAACTGACGTACAAGACCGCGAAGAGGACGGAAGCGGACTTACAAATTTTCCTCTATGGCAGGCCATTTGGCTGCACTTTTTGCACGGTCAAATGACTGGGAGTTAGCATTCCAGATATGGAAAATGAGTTCACTGGGCCTTTTAAACAATAGGATGCTCGATCCACTCTTCCATATAGATCAGTGGTGGTACGTAAATTGGAAAGCCCTTAAGTACCAATTTTACGCTGAAAAGTGAAATTGTGAAATTATGGTCTAAAAAATGCGAAGAATGGTAAAATAAATCAACAGTTACTTATTAGTCGTTGTCCTTTAACCTTCTTATTGACTTAGTCCGGAAAAGGACCGTCCTTCTACGTTTCGAGAGTCTATGCGGTCTCGGTCTTTATAACTGCTATGGTGATACACGAAGAGGTCTCCGAGACAAAATCTCCAAATGTATCATCAAAACTTGAGATACTTTTAGGTTGGACACAAATTCTCCGAAACAGGATCATGCTCTAATTGGAGAGTGAAGTCTCTGACACAAAAAGTGCTGAACCAATCAGGCTGCACGAAACCTGTCACAAGACAGGTCAGGGAGTTAATGTGGCCGTCGAGTGGACGAGAGAAAAGGTAGTGTACTTATAGCTAAATAATGGGAGTCAAAACCTGTTCTGTATAATCCGACAATTTCAATTTATCGTGACTGGGTCGCCAGCAGAAATGCCATAGCAGACTGCCGAAGCATTGAATTTAATGATGAGTTAATCTATGTTTAAATGTCCTGTGCATATGACAACGCACTGTTCACATTAAGTCTGAGCCCTTTGCTTGCAAATATTTCTGACCCAAACACTTGGCTTTTTGCATTTTCCTTGACGTATTTTGATGATAAGTAGCCGAGGAATAACGCTGGCACAAACACTAGTCGCCAAGTCCACTCCCGGCATGTTTTCATAAAATACGGAAAGACTCCGTGACAAAGTCTCAAGAGACATGCCAGCGTGCGTCGTGGAAAGTTTCGAAGACTTTAGTGCTGGAGAAGGGTCTCCGACACAAGAGACCTCAAGACTACGCGACACCGACAACGCCAACGCCAACGCCAACGCTTACCAGAAGAGATAGATTTCGTACGAAGCGCTGAATCTGCATATTTCTGACGTCGCAACGTAGGCCCGTCGAGGCGAAAACTCGTGGTTTGGCGATGTGGCTGTGACGTGGAAACAGTGGTTGAGATTTCTGCTACATTTTCACTTATTTATGGTTTCACAATGATTGGAAGGAGCGAACAGTCATTACTGAACATATTTATGGATAAGTCACAATACTCAACATCACAAAAATCATCGCTTAATTCACAGGCATTCGCTCTTACACTCAGCTTCATTCTTCGATTGTAGGTGAAACTTTTCGAAGTCTTTGTAAGGGTATTCAGCATTCGAAGATCTATAGCAGTCTGCCTTCCTGTACACCATCTGGACATATATCGGGGGTGAATTTAAGAGATATCATTTTAACAATATCGCATTTACATGTTGGTGATGGTAGATCGTCCAGGTTAGCGTAGTCTTAAGAAAGACTGTTGGTGACTGACATTTTGACGACCTCAGCGGTGGTCATTTTCACAGCCGAAAAAGAGCCACTGAGGCCACCGAAACATCTGTCACCAACAGTCGTTCTCAAGACAACACTAACCTGGACGATTTATCATAACTAACATGTACCGATTCTCCCAGGTTCAAACCATTTACTTTAATAAAGTCCCAACTAAAATCTCGGAGACTTCAACGTCAATCGCCGGCTTTAAACGTAAGTTCTAAGAAAGTGGCAGCCACTTAAACAGTCAAAACGTCCGGAGATAGTCCTTTTTCAGACAGAGTCAAACGGAGCGTTAGAGAAGAACAGCCGACTTACATCTTGAGTTGAAAAATTTTACACTTACTCTTTACTTGCTGCTTTCAAGGAATCATAAAGCTTCTTCAACTCAGCCGATCTGACATAAAGACCTTTTTCCCTTGAATATGCGTTTTATTGAAATAAAAAAAAGAAATAGACAAAAAGGAAACAAACTCAAAAAGTTCTTTAATACGATGGCATGTCAATCAGCAACTCATTTTGTAGTTATTCTGTCCAGGGCCGTCGGAAGCGGGGGAAAGGGGGTGTAACACCCCCGATATCTATTGGCGATGAAATTCAGGTAAATTACCGGCTGACTCAAACTAACATTCAGGTAAACTGCAAAACAACTAATTTGGCAGCTTAATGTCAAAGGCGAGAGAATTCATTGTTTCAAAAGGCAAAAGATCTTGTCGATGAAATCCGAAAATGGCATTAGAAGACCATTCCACAGCAGTTTCCAGTTTCAGACATTTTAAAAATAAAAACCTTGTGATTCTGTAGGATGAAACCAGGAATTTTGAAGGGCGGTGGCCGGAGGGAGGGATCAAGGCACTATCGAGGCGATTGTGATAATTTCGAGCGTTGGAGACCTATACGTCGCTTTGGTGAATGAAGGCAAAAACTGTCACTAACAGGACGCACATAAGACCTCCCAAGAAACACCCCCAGCTCTAGTTTTACCCCAGATAAATAGAACATATTTTCAGGTAAATAACAAATAATTTGAAAAATCAGGTTAATCTTTGCTTGACACCCTCTTCGTCGGTTTTCTTCGCAACAGCCCTGATTCTGTTTGCCCGGAGGTTTTCTTACTTGTACATTTTCGATAGAATATTCCTAAGTCCACAAGTGTTCGGAACCCACTCAAGCAATCCACATTCCTCATTGAGGGGAACAACCGCCTGCAAAGAGAAAATATATGACAACAGGAAAAATGAGTCTTGTGGATTATATTTAAAAAAGTCTTGTGAATATTATCCTATAAATCAGGTTGAAAGACCAGCATAAGAGTGTAGAGTTATTCATGTATCCTTTTAACATAGCGAAATAGTGTTATTAAATAAAAGAAAGACATCATACATTTGGTATTAGGTCGTGTAAATCTAGCAGTGCACAGTTATAAAGCTGTTGCAGTGGAACCACATTTATAACATGAATGTTGAAAATATAGTGTTTTTTGTAACGTTTCGAAAAAGTTAACAAATTTCGAGACCACAGTTTTTAAACGTTCTTGGGTTACAGACAAACACATCTTAGGAGGTTATCGTGCCCCGATAGTCGTATAGGCTAGTAATGTTTAACAAACAAATGGTTGTTTAAAACTGATTTTGTCTTTCATTCGTTTATCACGACGACTCTCTCTGGAGAGTAAGCAACAATGATTGCACATTTTATCAAATCACTGGCTCACAGGCACCTATCGACCAATAAAAACTACGAATTGAGGTTGAGTATTTGATAGGTGTGCTTTGAACTACAACTCTAACGTACGACAAGTTGCCCGTCCTTTGCCATGTCTTACGTTCTTTTGCGGGACTGCAACATTTTTTGTCACGACACCACTTCAATGATAAATGTACACGACACCATTGTTGCATAAATCATTCGTTCTGATGTGTCCGATAAACTCCTTGGGGTCTTTCGGACATACTGCTACTTTATTTAGCAAATTGAAAGAGCGAATAGAGGCTTTGCAACAAAATTACATACCCCAGAACGAACAATCGTACACGACAACCACATCAAGTAAATCCCTATCGATAAGCTAATATTTAAAAGGGCAACAGGAGGCGAAATCCTAAATTTTTTATTTGTAGTCTGGACAACTACTTGATCCTCAATTGAAATAATAGGGTCGAATATTTATCGTACACACAAAGAAATCTGCTTACCTTAATTTTATTTTTCTATGGTACAATAAAGTTTTAAGAGGGTTTGGTTTTAACAATGCAATTTCAATAGTCTAAAATGTTTGTTTTGTTCAATTATTAATTGACGTCGTCTGGACGAACTGAGTCCTCCATACATGCCAATTTTCATAACAAAATGGAAACTTACATAGGTTCTGATGTGTAACTGACGTCTACGGCATTCTGGATCCTTTCGCAAGCACTGAGAACAATTAGAAATACCAGAACAAAAATAAGGCACAACGAAGCAGGGGAATTTAATATTTGAAGCCTTTGCACTCTAACGTAAAAATACTTAATCCTTCCATGTATACCACTGTCGTACAACAACAAAGTATAACAAAAGAACTAATGAGGAACAAAGCAGAAGAACAGAAGAACAAAAAATCGCGCACAAAGCGGTTAAACTTAAATGAATAATTAAACTGTTTTTGTTAATAAAAAAGAGATTTAAACAAAATCCAGCGATCTCATCATCAATTTTCTCTTCAAATTTGTAGTCCGAACCATAAATGATTAAATCTCAAGAAACGGTTTATGTGACATGATTTAATCCTGTCAAAAAACGTACCCAACAAAAAGCCTGTTTGAGACCTGTTTGGAGCATGAGATACTGTTTTCTAACCTTGTTAATAAGGCCATTAAACTCCATTGTTCTACTGTCTTTGCGAAGATCGTCCTGTGAATCAAAGTTGTAAACGTTTGTTACACGTAAGGTTTTTTTCGAATTAATATTTACTGAACTACAAATGTCACCCTGATCGATTTAGAAGTGACTTACCTTCGGCTTGCATAAAAGAATATAGGATTGCCCGTCACTTCCCTTCACCGTTACCTTTTTCGGCCGTGCAAGAGACTGTAGAACCTCAATCTGTAATTCAGTTTTATGCACACGTGAATACGCAAGCATGTGGGCGAAAACTAGCAATTAGTTCCAGGGCCAAAAAGTGGCTGGAAAGTCAACGGATAGTACCTGTTTCATGAGTGCAAAACAACAGTAACTCTGAATATTGTCAAAAAATTCTTTTTGAGAATTATCAACGTTTTGAGTTTCGATTGATTTTTGTCATCATCAGGATTCTTGATGATGACTAAAATCTAGTGGTAGGTAATAAAAACGTAAGTAAAACTTAGGTAATATTCAATAAAACTATGCTGACAATATGCAGGGTTACCATTGCTTTGTATTTTATCAGAATACTCAGTGGTGCCCGTAATAACCTGTTTTACTTTATTACTCCAAAAACTATTACTTCCGATAATTTCAAAAAATAAAAAACAAAACATACTCCGAAAAAGATGAAAGAGTAAAGGTAAAGTGCGTTTATTTATAGTAGATAACCCCATCAGCTACTGTTCTCCCTAGAGGTCCAGTAAGGACCACCCCTAATGGGTACGCTATTACTACAGGAGGAAACCGGAGTACCAGGAGAAAACCTGCGAAGTTCGATAGAGTCGAACTGGACAGCGCTCTTCTCGCATGTAACCAAGGTAATTTTAATCAGATAACTGCACAGACCCGGAATCGAATCCTAGTCACAGTGGTGAGACACACACACATGCACTATCACTGTGCCACCAGCACCCCCGTGTAAAGCCCAAGACTTGGGTTAAGTATACAAGAATAAACGCAATAACGGGGTAACATTTCGACTGTATTGCAAAGTCATCATTGGTTTGATCTGACTTTGCAATAAAGTCGAAATATTACCGTTATTATGGTTATTCTTGTATGCTTAACTCGAGTTTGGGTTTTACAAGATGACCTTTTCCGGAGTTGCTTTGCCATTTTCAAAACATTAAAAAAATATTCGGACAAACCTTATCTTCGAATCCTATAAACGTCGGTTGAGAATCGGGGAAAGGATAATGCTCTTTGTTGACTCCACGTCCACTGGGCAGAGCAACAGTTAAAGACGACTGAAGTGGGATTATGATTGGGCTGAATTGGCTAAAAATTAAAAACGTAATAATCGAGTAATATCATTAAAAACATCAGGGCTCGACACTAACACTCATTCGTTCACCAATGAAAAGTAAAACTTTCTAGTGGAAAGTAAGAAACGCAAATAAACCGAAAATATTGCCCGCTCTGGCATGTAACTCTAAGGAAATCTGGAAAGTAATTGCTTGTGTTGAAACCAAATACGAAAAAAGCCCGAAATGCTTTGCTTTCTGAATATACTGAATATATCCAACATACAGGGAGTCCCAAAAAAATGTATACATACTTTGAGTGATTATAACTCACTATAACAAACTTTCTTTCGAATGCCATGCATTCGTGAGCAATTTGGAGATGAGGAGTTTTATTTCCAGCAAGATGGAGCACCTCCCCACCACCATCGTGATATGAGAGCCTATCTTACGAAAATCTGCCGAACAGATGGATTGGGTGAAGATATAGCATTGAATTCCCCCACGTTCACCAGAGCTCATGCCTGTGGACTTTTTTTGATGGGGAATACCAAATGAAATGATCATAATTCGTAATGTTTGCAATTCCATCTGTCCGCGTTATCAGCAGTGCCTGGACCACAACGGTCATTAGTTCGAACACCTGCGATAACTCAAAAAATTCTACACTTGTCTTCTTTAACTTGGGTTATAAAACTTAGATATGTCTTAATAAACATTGTATTTATAATCATTCAAAGTGTGTATACATTTTTTTGGGACACCCTGTACTTTGATTTCCGAAAACCGTAAGTGTCCTTTTACTTAGCGTAGAACTCCTAGCAGCCATTTTAAATGCTTGATAGGGGAAGCCTAGGTACATATTGATGATGCAAGTGAATTGCATTTCGTCATTTTGTTTTTGATTTTGTCTTGATCTGCGTTAGGATCTGCTAAAGAATTCAACAGAAGGTGAAATTTTGCTATGGAGTATAAATTTTCACATTTAGTTTCCACAATGAAAATTTAGGTAAAAAGTTAGTGTCAAGCCCTGAACATTATGTATCGATTAAACCGACTCCTCTTTTACAGCAAATCAGTTCGTAATTCCATGGCGTTTCAATTCAAGCGGTTTGGAATGTTTGCAGCAGAACTAGCAAGCAGGAAATGTGTTTCACTTATGGCTTATTCAATGTACACTGTAATTCTGAGAGAAACGCAGTTTGAAGCATTCATGTGGTAAACAATGCCTTGATCTAAAATGAACGGTGGCTGAAAGTAACTAATTCAATCCGTTGCAGTTGAAAGACGAAAATGGTCATTCATTTGCGACCTGATAAAGACAAAATTTATGACTTTCGCGTTGCGACGCCAATTATAAATCCATCACCTAAGGTGCAACCAGTGACAGCGACAGCGACATGAATCAAAATCACGTTCAAACTGTCTAGTTCTAATTGTTTAAACACAACAGATATTGCAAATCTTCCATCCTTAAATAAGTTGAGTGCATCAACGCATTATTTTTTTCTAAAGGAAGCTCCATACATTAATCTCTTCCCTGATCAATGACATAACTTTGGCGTTGAAAGAACTATATCATATTCGTAAGTCTCATGTAGGCCAAAGACAAAGTTTGCATTTGTGACGTCCACGAATCATACCGTGCTTATTTTATAATAAAAAATTTAACGACGAAAGATGAAAGTCCTAAATACAGCACTTACTCTTCACTGACTAATCTCTTTAAAATTCCAAAGTCATGGCTTATGCTTAAGACGGTTTCTTTCCCCCGGTTTTTCTCGGAAACCTCGATCAACAACTGCGCTAATTTGCAAGCGTCCTAAAATCGAGAAAGAACATATTAGATTTGTTTCGCAGGCAAATATTACGTAACAAACAAAGCTATTTTCCTGGCTGTGAAATTTTTGATTTCACATGTGTAATGAAGAATTTCATTGAAGTACATTTTCACGAACGAATGTTAGGTTCCCTGCGCGAAGATGTCACATGGAGGTAAGTTTACAGGAAAACGTTTCAGGAAGAGGGCTTCCAGTACAATGAAAAGAGGAAAAATTTTACTGAGCAGTTTCAAAGACATTTCTTGTCACTTCAAAGTTGTGGATAGCCAAGAATGATAGGGACTGAGAACTCGAAACGGGTTGAGCCTAAATATTGTGACTGCATGGTCATGAGTTAGCATGTGCAAAAAATTTATCAGAAAACTGAGATTGCTTTGAGCACTAAAATAAAGCAAGCAGTTCAAGAACATATCTGAATGTTTAAGACTAAAAATTCGAAGAAGGTCAAGTCTACAAAGTTTTGACAGTAAGAGAACCCCTCAACTCAAGGACATTATTCCATGTGATTTAAGTCTATAAGATATGTTACCACATACCTCGCAGGTGAATAGTGTTTTTTGTTCAATCTCATTGATTCCTTTCTCTCGAAATATCATGCACTATTCACCTTCGAGCAAAGCATGATGGCGTCCTCTAATTTGTGGACAGTATTAAGCGA
Source organism: Heliopora coerulea (assembly GCA_030142905.1). Classification (NCBI taxonomy): domain Eukaryota; kingdom Metazoa; phylum Cnidaria; class Anthozoa; order Scleralcyonacea; family Helioporidae; genus Heliopora; species Heliopora coerulea. The sequence goes on from JASJOG010000162.1 coordinate 633,385, forward strand.
ACACTTCTGATGAATAAAGGACATGTAACTGTACATTTAATCGTAAAGTCGACCTTTGTCAACGGATATTTCTGAATGAGGGACATTTCAAAGGTTCCATGTCGTATTCCACATTTCAAAAAGAAAAAAAAGAAAAGAAAAAAGAAAACAACTTTGAGAAAGAATGGATTGTTGAAATGTCGTATTGCATGGAGGAAACTTGTTTGAGCTAAACAAACAAGAAATTGAAGCGCTGAACTTGTCAAGAACATATTATTGACCAGCGTAGTATGTGGAGAAGAGCCACCATTACACTTATGGAAAGATTTCATAGAATCTAAGGCTTTGTTGCTAAACTTACGCCATCTTCAGAGAATATTTGAAGATGTAGCAAGTTTAACAACGAAACGTTAGATTCCATTAAATCTTTCTACAAGTGTAATGGTGAATGGCTTTTCTCCGCATACTATGCTAAGCATTAATATTCTTGACAAGATTACGATTCCTGCCTGGTGAATCGATTGCTGTTCAGCATTAAATTTCATTTGCCGCCTGAACGATTTCTTCATGATTGCCAATCCAAAAATAATTTCATCTGTTTGGGGTTTATATCGACCCATTCTAATTTCGAGTCTTAGATATTGATTTGGTAGGACTTAACCTAATCACATTGTAGTTGGCGCAGATCAGTACATCTTAAGAAAGCTGTACACAAACAATAAAGACAAACCTCGACAAATTTTCCAATCTTCCTGTCAGCTCGTCTAGAGAGAAGAATATGTAAGTCCATTACTGCAGAATCATATTGTCAGATGTTGTTAGCTACCTCAGAGAGTAATCTTTACTCAAAATCTGTGCTTAGTGGTACGAAACTCCAAATTACGACTTAATTGCCAGCTTTAAGTGTCCACCTTGTAGAGAGTTGATGTACAGGGAAATATGTACGGCCGGGACCAGCTAGTTTTGTCCGCCTTAGAGAGGTATCCGCTTTATAGAGGTGTCTGCATTGAGAGAGTTGACTGTACCTCGAAACGCTCGTTAAAAAAGTTCGGCTTCGCCTCGTTTTTAAACTCGTTTCTCTGTATTTAGAAATCGGAGGAAGAACACCAACTCGTGTTTGTAATATTACTTTAACAACACCTCGAAGATCCGGTTATTAATTTCTTGATTAAGTTCTTATTATGAGCACAAGCTACGAAATCCCAAGGAAACGGTTTATGAAACATGACTTAAGTTGCCGTTTATGTTTACATGCTAGAGTTAGTGTGGCCTTAATCATGAGCATCTCAACCTTCGAAGTAATTCAAAGTTCAGTACGGAGCATATTTCACTGTACAAGAACTATTACAAAAACAATACTTTTACCAAATTGTACAATGACCTATTGTTATCATAGTAATCGTAGTGTTGGAATTTTGGCATATTTTTAAGAATATCATAATTGAGATACATCGACGGCGAATATTTTAAAAAACGGTATCAGGATATTCATATTTCATTGAAGTGTAAAATAGGATATTATACGGGGAGATTGTCAATACAGATTTTTTGCTATGAAGATAGTTGATTCTAAGAAATTATTTAGCATGAAAGATTTTTCAAATAAGACATTTTATTGGACCTCCACGGTTTGCTTTATTTGCCTGTTTTAAAGAAATTCACCGAAGAAAACACAGTCAACTCCCTCAATGGAGACATCTCTGTAAAGCGGACACCTCTCTAAGGCAGACACAACTAGCTGGTCCCGGTCGTACATATTTCCCTGTACATTAACTCTCTGCAAGGGATACACCTCTCTAAGGCGAACACTTAAAGCTGGTCCACTTTAGAGAGAGCTGACTGTACCCAAAAACTTACTTTTTCCACTGACACGAAAGGTAATTTCGCGTTAAAATAACAACTCGACAAGATCACTATTTAGACATGTGTGGCGAGCCATATATAGTTATCAATCCATAATTAAAAATTACCTTTGAGGGCCATGTCTTAACCGAGCTGTTTACGGAACTATAATTATTACAGGATTTAATCACGTAGTTAACGTAAAGTACAGTTCAAGTTAATCATCTCTTTTAGTTTAACTGGCCTCATGGAGGTCAAGAATAAAGTTAGTGACGATACAGCTGTAGTCAGATTAAATTTCACTTCCTTAGCCTGGTGAATTTATTTTTCAAGGACAAGAAGAAGGGAATTAAGCCACGTACTTCATAAGTGCCTCAATACGTATTGTACACCAGACGAGATCATGGACGTATTGATCCAGTAGTTCTCAAACTTTTTTGGATAAATGCCCACCTACTTCATTCTGTAACCTCTTGCCGCGTCCTACTGAGCAAACTCAGTTCCAGTACTGTACCCGCGCCAGCACACAATCCCAGAACAACACTGAACTCAATAAATGTAATAAACAGTTATTCAGTTCAGTATTGCAGATTTGATCAGTATTAGATCTTAACGCTTAATGACTGCTAGAAACTTAAAAATACTGTGGTAGCGAATGACCAATGAACGCCCTCCATTTGCAACCTAACGCCACCTGCTGCCTTGGTTCCAACACCCCCGACGTTCTTTGAACGCCCACTGGGGGGCGCTACCGCTCCCTTGATAAACGCTAGATTAATCCTTCATCCCTTAAAGATCTTAGTTTTTACTTAAATCTTAAGTCTGCAAGATATTATTTTTCGGAGTTTGCTTCTTGCTTTATTTCTTTAAATTGTCGGCTGGTAATGGTTTTTGGTACTTATTATTACTGTTAACCGGTATTGATGAAAGATTAGTGATTAATGAATTCATTTCGTCAGAATTTGTTCTTACCTTGCACTTTGAACAATTTGTTGACATCGGGTTTTGCGAAGTGGTAACGTAGACTAAATGTAATTGTAAACATCGAAAAAAAGAATGTAAATATTCGTTGCTATTTAAAGACTCTTATGTGAATAATTGCTAATTGTCCGTTATCAGGTAGAACAAGTTAAAAGGGTTAATAAAAACTGGTATAAAATTAGTTCAGACCAAAACGCACTTCCTTCATAACATGAAAACACATAAGCATTGAGATACTCAATTTGAAGTTGAGAATAAAAGACGCTATCTACATATTCACGAACTATAATCTTCCCCATTTTTAAGGAATGGATAGGTTTTTTACCTTCACTTTTCTCGAACTAAGAACTCAAGAATTTTAAATCTTGAGCAGCATATCGACTCACTTACCTTAGACACAGCCATCATCAACCAAATACTTTGCTGAGGATATGTCACTAGCAGTTTCGAGATTAATTTCTGAAGCGATAAGGATAACGTGAACATCAAATATTACAAAACTAGTAGTAGACCACGTAGTTTAAAAAGGTTTTCAGTTAAAAACTACCTCGAATTATGATGGTCAAAATAGTTGCTCACCACAAACTACAGCAAATCTTTACTGTCCAAGACAAACAACTTAAACTCTATAGCGTCGATTACCACAAACTTATTAGCTGCTTATATTTATCTTAATCTGGTTATTATTACAAAATGTATCTCTCGGTAACAATGTATAAATTATCCTCTCAAATATAGTTTATATTACTATTATTATCTTTAGTATTACTGTGTTATATAGATACTACGGTACACGGCAAAGGATTTTATCAAGAGCTAACAGTTGAGTTTTGGGTCGAGTTGTTCAGGTTTAATCAATTAAGAAAACCTCAACAAAATTAAAGATTAAAATAACAGGTCATAAGTACTTACTTATAAACACATAAGTACTCGCTCGATGCAAGCTGAGAGGGCAAATCTAGTAATAGGGAGATATCAGTGGCGTACCCAGAGTGGGGGCGTGGGGCCGTACCCTCCTCAGCCATGATCATTCCAAGTCCGTCGGTACATTCGAGTAAACCATCGGTACATAATTGGCGAAAAATGGGATATTCTTCCTTCTTTATTGTCCAGTAAGAAACATTTTTATAAGAAATTCCCTCAAACTACTTAAAAAGATTCTAATGATTTCCACTTGAGTTTTTCGAGCTACTGATTTACTTCGACGACATGGATTATTAAACTTGTTATATTGAACTTATCGTAATATTCTCTCGCTTTTGTTACAATGTTTTTGTATGAAATGTAGACTCAGCAAATTGGAAAAAAGGAGACAAAAGAAAATGGTACATGAATGCAGTCTGTGCAATAAGTCTAAGTCAAAAAATATAATATAAAACAAAACTTCTAAAAGAGGCATCTTGGTAGCCAAAATAGGAGTAAAAGCACGACTATATTATACCGTGTAATATAGTCGAAATAATACCTTTTCAATTTTGTCTTGTGCTTTTACTCATATTCTGGGTACCAAGATGCTTCTTTTCGGAGTTTGTTTTATATTATAATTTTTAAAGTTGTAATCAAGTCTATTTTTATTTATTTATTGTCTCCATGAAGTGAATGGATACAGAAGTTACGTGGGCTTCATGAGCATGTTTTATATAGTTAGTCGGTATATCTTCGATTATGTGCCCCCCCCCGCCCCAACAGCGCGGACCTGGTTACCCCACTGGGGGAAATGCATGGTGTCACCTGATTCCCAGTAAAACTAAAATTGTAGTAGTAACATAGTAGCCGCAACTGAAATAACTGTGGCAAAAAGCGAGAACCAGTGGGCAACGGTCAACCACTACCAACGTTGACACCGACAAGTACATGTAGAACATCTACTGTTCGACAATGTTAAAAACTTCGCTCAGAAAACGGTTACCTTAAGTTGTTCCCAAACCTCTTCATTACGATGACATATGCGGGAAATCAGTTGTGAAAATGCAGTGAAAAACTGGTAGGCTGGTAATCTCTCAGTAAGGTCATCCATTATCTGAAATTGAAAACGATATGTTGAACATTACGAAATAACAGTAAACCACAACCAGCCGTCAACTTTAAAAAGAATAGGACAAAACACATTCCGAAAAATGACAACATGAAACCTAAGATTTGAGATAACAAGAAGACGAAATGATTGCGAAGTAGTAATATTGTGACTTTCAAAGTCATCTTCAGACAGAATGAAGTATGAAATCATTCTATACCTGAAGATAAATTTGAAATAAAGTCAAAATATTACTTCGACTGCTACGAGCCATGTACAACCTTGGACTTCTCGTACCCCAGGTAGAGGGTATGTAGACGACTTTCAGACATGCAGTTGAAGATACAGTTTCACCTGATACAACTCCACTACCTTCGGTCGTGCGGGTAACATATCTTTGCACCCCAAATTGGCTTCAAAAAAATGAATAACATTACGAAACTTCAAAAATTTTGAGATGATAGATGAACGATCGTCAAGCTCTATCCTCAGAAAAACGATGTCTGAGCCCCAAACAGGGATCGAACCCACAACTTTCTGATGACCGGTGAGACACTCTAACCATTGAGCTACCAACACTCAGATCAAGTCCGCTCACCATCTGAGTCTTCGTAGCTCAATGGTTAGAGCGTCTCACCGGTCATCAAAAGGTTGCGGGTTCGATCCCCATCCGGGGCTCAGACATTGTTTTTCTGAGGATAAAGCTTGACGACCGTTCATCTATCATCTTAAGATATCTCCAAGCTCTCACAATTCTAAAATATAAATTTCTTCAAAAATTTTCTTTCGGTTCCTGGGTGCGAATAGATTTAGAGTAATAAATTTACAGTACTCTCTTACATTATTCAGTTCAGCTAGTCTTTGCTGCATCCCACCTCGATCAGATTTTCCGTGCCTTCCTGATAGAAATCGAAAAGAATGAAAACATATTATACAAAGTAGGCATTTGCATATTCATTGTAACTCGTCGTTGCCCACTGATCTACTTACTGACAGTCACACAGATGGCGCCACTAACAAAGTGAACCAATGAAAACTTCCCGGGGGCCTGCATACTGTGTAAGTAAGGGATCAAACTGCTCTAGAAACACAGTTTTGGATTAGATTAAGAATGACATTTTTTGCGTAGTTCTCTTTCCTTGGCATCCCCGAAATAGAAAATTGGAAGAAGGCGTGACCTCGCTTTACTCCAGAAGAACATTGGTGATGTAGAGATTCTAACGCCTGTGCATTCAGCTATCCATCCCACCAAACGGTAAATCTCTGATGAACGGTGCTCTAAAAATTGGGCCGCAAAGACTATTGATGATGTGATCATGCAAGAGGATAACTATTCACAGCAATTATACCATTCCTTATACAAACTATAGGAAGGAATATACAAAGATTGCTCTATATCGTAAATAATGGAGCGAAGTATGCATATTACACTTAGATATGTTCGTATTCGAGGAGTTTCAAGCTGATGGAAGTTCTGAAATTGAGTCATTGGAGATCATCTACCGAAGTGCCTTTCCGAGAAAGTGCATGTTTACACGATACGACTGTCGAATACGATTGTGTGAATGGGCCTCAACAATGAGCCAATTTTCGTTCACCATCTGCGCACCACTTTTATATTACAGCTGACCTCACCTTGTTCTTGAACGCCGGCTCCGAAATCCAGCCAAAGTTGAAGAATCTTGGGAACAGATTGGTAGATAAACTTATTTCCATACTGCAGAGAATCACCGTAGTGCTTCATCACGAAAGGCAGAAAATCTCTAGGAAATAAAAAGCAAGAAAGGTGTTATTTATTTATTTATTTATCTATCTATTTATTAATTTATTTATTTAAACATTTTTATCCAGGACAACCCAGTTGTGCATAACTGTTTTATATTGGAGTTCTGCATAGACAGTGGTAAATACAGTATATGCTAATATACATGTATATACAAAATGACATATTAATTACAGCATGTACAAACAGAGAATGTGGGTAACCAGCTAACCTATCGAGATTAGAAATGCTAATGTTAACATTCCCCAAATTTTCAGCTTTTGGATGCTAGTAATTTACCATTGACTTTCAGGCCGACGTGTTATCGGGTATTTCCGAAGAAGCGATGTCTGCCTATGATTGGTTTGTCAGGATCAAGTAATTAACAATACAGGGGACGTTTGGGGACACCTTTGGTAGGAACATCTGCAGTACAGTCACATGTAAGTCAGTGACTTGTTCCACAATGTTACGTCCCAACTCCTCAATAATGGCCCTTGATAGCCCGCTTTAAAGTAAAATAAGAACAATATCGCAACAAAAATCAACTTAACCGATGAACGTTCGTGATGCTCATACCTCAGAAAAACAATTTCTGAGCCCCAGATGGGAATCGAATCAGTTATCAGGATGTTGCGGGGTCGATTCCCGCCTTGGGCTTAGAAACCCTTTTTTAGATGTATGAGTAGGATAAAAGTTCATTGTATCATAGGTTGATATCTCCAAGCTTCCACGTGCGTAACATATATCTCATTAAAAATGAACTTCTATATTTAAAACAATAAGTCATACCTACTACATAGTTGCAAAATTAGGAAAGACTTACAGTGTCCCAGTTTTCTTCGAATCAGCTACTGAATTCATTATCTTGTCGTAATATTTTGCTAAATAAAAGTGCGCGTTTTCCCACTGACCATTGAGAGTAACAACTTCCTGCGAAAGCAAACAACGTACAGACTTAATAGGAGGCTCAATATTTGAAAGAATTCAGAGCTTTAGACTCAAACTACTGAGGATAATGGGCACCGGTTTTAACCGAATCCCAGATGACCAGATAACGGTTAGTGGCAGGTTATTGTCCTGGAGAAAGATAACAACGAAGAGTGATTTGAAGAAAGAAGTAACCAAGCTGTTTCTTGTAAGTGCAGCATAACTTGAAATTGCAACGTGAACAGAAAACTCATGAATTGACCTACACAGCTAAAGTCAACTAGAAAATCTAAAAATCAACGAGAATCTCTCGTGCACTTAAATTGGACAAAACGAGCATACTGTTTCCTATTGACTCGATAGCTAAATTGGTAGAGTAGCGGTCCGGTTACACGAAGATGCGAGCTCATATCCCGCTCTAGTCAACTTTTCTAGTTGACTTTACCTGTGTACGTCAAGTCATGAAATATTTTGAAATTGCAACCAAACCTACACGTAGGTTAATAAACACGTTCCAAAAGAGGTTTCACACCAAAACTGATTTTTCACTTTAAAAATTATTGGCATTAATTGCTAACTGGTTCTTTCAAAAATACTTTTTCACCGTGTTCCTTCCTTGCAAGAGTCCCTCCACAAGCCAATTTATACCCGGTAGGATTTTACCACATACCACATACTACCAGATTGCTTGAGTTTACGTTAAACCCCTACAAACAATGCAATTGAGCCAATACCTTATATTGAGCTAAAACAGACTGCGGTCCATAGTTCGCAGTTTCTTCCATCCAACGAGCTACAAAGAGCTGTTTTAAAAGATCAACAAGATTTTTAATATTACGGAAGCAGCCAACTGTTCTTCGCCCGCGATCTTGTTTTCGTATGTCAGTTACGTGATTTTATCAGCGGCATTTCTTGGTTTAACTAGCCGTAAACAGTACATCACTGGAGCGTTTTCTCGTGCGTCTGCCTATTTGCTCATTAACCTATTCTCAAAGTTTTGCCCATTGAACTCTAAAAAGACTGGAACTATACCTCGTAGTACCAGGCTTCACGATTGAATGAAGCCGACATGGGGGTAGCCAGGTAGGTCAAAAACACGCGTGGGGAAAAGTTGTATTGAACCTTTACTTTTCATTGACAGTTAATTTTGACAAATATGCATTACCAACATTTTCCTCTACTTAGTAAGGATAAAAAAAGAAAACTGTCAAAAAATCCGGAATTTGAGTGAAGTTTTCCACAATGGGTTGGGTGTTTTATCGCGTAGGGGACTTGGACGACCTGCAAATTGACCATTGAACTCTAAAAAAACTGGAACGATACATACCTGCAAACTGTATTTTGAAACCATCATGGAGGCTGACATGTACGTCAATTTGCAGGTCATCCCAGTGCCCTACGCTGTAAAACACGCAACCTATGGTGAAAAAAACTTCACCCAAATTTCCGATTTTTTGACAGTTTTCTATTTTATCCGTAGTAAGTAGAGGGAAATGTCGGTAAGACTGCATATTTGTCAGCATTAACTATCAATGAAAAATAAAGTTTCAATATAACTTTTTTCCACGCGTGATTTTGACTTACATGGCTGCCCGCATGTCGACTTCATTCAACCGTGAGGCCTGGTACTACGAGGTATCGTTCCAATCTTTTTAGAGTTTAATGGTTTTGCCTTATGTTTTAATCATGGCAATCTTGGTATTATTCAATTTGAAAGGCAAAGTGTAGAATAAATATCTTTAAACGAAATTTCGGAATTCGAATAAATAAATAACTCGATAGAATTTGATTAAGCTTTTGTAAAAATTGCAGACTGTCAACATCATTTACACGAGCTCTTATGAATATCAAAGCATATTAGAAGCTCTCGTCGAGTTGCCATGAAAACGTTTTAAAAATTTGAAGATTAGAAGATGCATGAATATCAAATTACAAGAAAGAAGATTATTAGAATATAAATTAGAAGATTATTAAATGAAAAAAAAATCATTAGCGTAGAAACTCTATAAATACAAGTAGTTGTTTCAGTAGCAGTTTCAACTAGGCAAAACAACATGATGCCTCGGGCAAAAGTGACAATCTTTGCTAGTGACTGACCTAAATCATTATAATCTAACACTAGACGATATTACGTCCCCTTGGAAATCTGTCCTGATGCTTAATGAAGGGTAACCGTTTTTAAGTAAATTCAAATAAAATAAAATAGATCTGTTTTTATCGAATGTACATGTATGCAATGTGTGACGAACATTATCAACCATCTCTAAATGAATTTGCCTTATTTCTAGTCATCACAGTACCTTAGCCTTCGTCAAGTTCTTGGAGCTTCCATCAGTGACCGCTTTCGATTCTCTATGATTAAAATAATAAATGTTACATAAGCAATGGCTGATATTCTTTTGCTGCCTCAGATTTCAAAACAGTTTGACTTTCCTATGTCAAAAAGTAGCTGACCATTCAATGCAAATCTAATTAACCAAAGTCACCAATAGGTCTACCTCTAGCAAGTTAATGTTTTACAAACCCTTGTTTTGAATTCACAAGTACTGATAAGAAAGAATTTTTTTTTGGGCGAGGTTCAGTTTATTATTTAAAGCGCGATTCCCTATTTTTGTTATAACAAACTTCCATCCTGTTTTGTAATTCAACCACGATTACGCCTGTAATAGCAAAAGCTGGTGGTGATTTTCGAGAACTGAAATACTTACACCAACCACTTCTCGAGTCGTAACAATGCCTGATGACAATTACCCTAGAAAAAATAAGCAGCGAAATAAATTCCTAGAATATATTCACCCGAAACAGTTTACAAAAAAACCGGGTGGTAAGAAACCAATCGGAAAATGATATTCCGATGGTATTCATCAAAGGTGATTACAGCTTAAGTTCTCTGACATTTTTGGCCTGCTCTAAGATTTCAGCTCTAGAGTCTCAGCAAAGACGCTCAGACAGGAAATCAACTTGTAATAGACGATCTATCTATATCCGTAATCAGCATTTACTTAAGCATTTATTTCAAATTCGTTTGAGCTTATGAAAATAAACTTAAACGAAAAAGCTCCGGCGGTTAATAAAGTAATGTCCCCCTTTTCAAAATAGTAAGATTTTGAAAAAAAAAAATCATTTTTAAAGTCTTAATCCTTTCCTGTCCGAGATGTCTCCCTTTGATGAAGATCGGGTACGGACCAGAAAGGACCAGATTAAAATCTGACTCATCTATACAATAAAAGGAATTCTACGTCCATTTTCTTTCGTTTTTACTCATGATCTGTCAAAGGACAAACGCGCACATGGCATCACTAAAACAATCAACGAACGACAACCCTCTGCGTGATATCACGAGGCTACGGCGTTGCATGATTCGCGAGATTTATGAGTACGTTGACTGCTTTTTCATTGACGAAGGTAATGACTAAGAGTTAATGTTTTAAATTTAAGTTGACGCCGAAAGCACTTAGTTAAAAAGCTTGCATGCTCACTGTAGAGAGGTTTGGCAAATGTTTTTCGCGTGTGACAAATTGCCGCTCACACAGGTCAGGTTGCGCAAGCTGAAATTCTAATGGCCAGAGTTGAAATAACGAACTATTTTAACCCCATTATTGAGAATGAATTTGACTCACTTGTGCCCAAAGTAACTTTGACTGCTCTAGACAACATTCTGTAGTATTACACAACGAGCTCACGTTTAGCAAGTAACTATAGGCGGTCTGAAAATTTCCAGCTCTGTAAAGAAAACAATATATATTTCACAGTCACGAAAGCAGAAAGCCAGCCAGCGCAACAATTTCGACTCAAAATTCCACGAGACAATAACGTAAATTAAGAGGTAACCGCAAAATGAAAAATTCTCTTATGGAACGTTACACAACTAAATTAGTGAAATGCAAATTGGGGTCAGTGAAAATGATCATCAACACTCTTTTAGGGAAGAGGAGATGAATTTTCAAAATGAAATTTGATATTAGGATTCATTCAACCCAGCTGATCCGGGTATTTTTCGGACCTAGTTCACGATCACCTCGATTTTCTCTGATGTGCCGCGGTTCTTTTAAATTTATTTTTAATCACTCAAATCGAATCGTACTATACTACAACATTCTGTACGAAGCCTCTATGATAACGAACTAAGTAAGTCTGTTACCTCAACCTCGATAACTACGTTGTTTATCAACCAAATAGAATAGTACTACACTACAACATTCTGTGTGAGCCTTCTGTGATAATGAACTAAATAGGTCAGTTACCTCAACCTCGACAACTACGTTATTTATCACCCAAACAGAATAGTACTACACTACAACATTCTGTATGAACCTTCTGTAATAACGAACTAAGTAGGTCAGTTACCTCAACCTCGATAACTACGTTGTTTATCAACCAAATAGAATAGTACTACACTACAACATTCTGTATGAGCCTTCTGTGATAATGAACTAAGTAGGTCAGTTACCTCAACCTCGACAACTACGTTGTTTATCACCCAAATAGAATAGTACTACACTACAACATTCTGTATGAACCCTCTGTGATAATGAACTAAGTAGGTCAGTTACCTCAACCTCGATAACTACGTTGTTTATTAACCTCGCCGCTTCGCCCCACGGGTTAATATACAACGACGTAGTTACCACGGTTTCGATAACTAACCTATACATAATTGGAGCTAACCGGTATAAAAATTAGTGCCCAGCATAATGGATCCCATGAATGGTAAGAAATACAAAACTTTATGAAAATATGATTGACTAACGTTTTGTTGAAGCAGTTTGATGTTTAGGAAACATGAGAGCTTGGATATATTGAAGTAGATGAACGATCTTCAAGCTCGATACTGAGAAAATGATATCTGAGCCCCAGACGGGGATCGAACCCGCAACCTTCTGATGACCGGTTAGACGCTCTAACCATTGAGCTACCGAGACTCAGATGGCGAGCTAAGTTGCAAATTCGATATATATATGTGCGACCTAAGCGGAAGCCACTATATATTGATAATGATTGAAGCAGTTTGATGTTTAGGAAACATGAGAGCTTGGATATATTGAAGTAGATGAACGATCTTCAAGCTCGATACTGAGAAAATGATATCTGAGCCCCAGACGGGGATCGAACCCGCAATCGATCCCCGTCTGGGGCTCAGATATCATTTTCTCAGTATCGAGCTTGAAGATCGTTCATCTACTTCAATATATCCAAGCTCTCATGTTTCCTAAACATCAAACTGCTTCAATCATTATCAATATATAGTGGCTTCCGCTTAGGTCGCACATATATATATCGAATTTGCAACTTAGCTCGCCATCTGAGTCTCGGTAGCTCAATGGTTAGAGCGTCTAACCGGTCATCAGAAGGTTGCGGGTTCGATCCCCGTCTGGGGCTCAGATATCATTTTCTCAGTATCGAGCTTGAAGATCGTTCATCTACTTCAATATATCCAAGCTCTCATGTTTCCTAAACATCAAACTGCTTCAATCATTATCAATATATAGTGGCTTCCGCTTAGGTCGCACATATATATATCGAATTTGCAACTTAGCTCGCCATCTGAGTCTCGGTAGCTCAATGGTTAGAGCGTCTAACCGGTCATCAGAAGGTTGCGGGTTCGATCCCCGTCTGGGGCTCAGATATCATTTTCTCAGTATCGAGCTTGAAGATCGTTCATCTACTTTAACGTTTTGTTGCAGCACGCAACATCTTCAGAGTGGATAAATATTTAAATGTTTCCTCCATACCATTATCTTTATTTTAGTCTCCTTTCCTGTAGTTGCTATTTTTGCTTGACTTCGTCTTACTTTTGTCATCTTCTTTTTCTGTCCCGTCTTACCTGATTGGTCTATTTATGAATTAATTATTCACACGTAAATATACACTAGCTGCAATGTAAATTTATCCACACTGAAGATGTTGCGTGCTGCCAACGAAAATTAGTAAATCATGTTTTAGTAAAGTTTTGCATTTCTTACCATTGATGGGACTCCATATTGAAGTCTTCTGCTGGGCACTAATATTTATACTGAGATTACGTTTTCCGCCCAAAAAAATCAACAGTGACGATATGGCGTTAACCTGCTCAAATAGCTGAAGTAGTTCGACCCAGCCATTAAATCAATCAACAAGCGATCAATTCATACGAAATCCAACCAACGAACAAGCAAGCCAAGCAGTCAAGAAACCAAATAAAAGTTTTCAAAAACAAATTCATTTTTTGATCTCACCACATACTTTCTCGCTACTTTAGCACTTTGAAGCCAACAATGATCTTCAATATCAGCGGCTGCTTCATCACTAAAATAAAAGGAGAAATTATATAGAAGTATAGTCTTGATTGTCTGCACCAACACTTACCCATCGGAAGGAGTAACTTTAAACAAGAACGTGAAAAACAGAAAAACAAGAAGAAAACAACTTCCAAAAAAATTATTGGAAAACCCAAGATATGAGTTAATGAACTAGACAAGAAAAGAGAGTAGTTGTTTTCTCCTTGTACTACTTGAAACTGTCAGCTGAAAAAAAGCAAAGCAAACCAACTTTAAGAGCCTAGTAAGAAGCCCAGTCATGAGCACAAACACAAGAATAAGAATAATAAGCATAAGCAAAAGAGTTAGCGTAAGTGTAAATAATAGTACAGCCATATTTAGAGCTACGAGCACAAACACAGAACTAATATCTGACCCTCATATAATTAACAAATAGGAAATTTCTTGAGTGTCCCAGGGCTGTGATAGAAACATAAATGACGTTACTTCAACCGGAAAAATTCCCGGAGAAAACACGAGGCATAGCCAAATGTTTTCTGGTATTTTTCCAGTTGAAATGGCGTCATGAATGTTTCTATCACAGTACTGAGACACGAAAGCTACTTTCTATTTGTTTTATAAAACAACCAAGGTTTTTTCGAAGTTTTTATGCCGTCATTCATGTCTGTGTACTCTAATACCAAATGAAAATGACGTCCGCGTATCTCTGTAGTCTGAGCGAAAATGAGGCCCGCCCAATCAGGGCATGCGTAGGACGACTGTTATTTTGTAAACATCTAGAAATGTGTGACAACTATTAGAAAAACAGACAGAAGCATAAGCCACATAAAATCATAAGAGTAGACATGAACAAAGATATGAAGATAAACATAAGCATGGACACACGTTAGGACTATTTCCAATGTAAGCTTAAGTCCGCCTTATGTATCGTATAAAGTTTGCGACGCCTTGATTTGAAACGACTGCAAACAACGTATTGCATCGCAAGTTATTGAAAACAACGCTAAGGCAGTACCAGTCCTACCTTTACGAATCGTCTGTGACAATCATGCAGTGAGATTACGTCGATGTTGCGAATGTAGTATTTCCATGCATTGACGCAAACTGTTTGCGATTGTTTGCGACCAACTTGAGATCACACGGAAAAAAAGCGTTAAACACAAATACAAACACGAATACGAACACGTACGGACGCGGACACTTGCTCCAGCTTGAACACGAAACCATCGTGTTGCGTGAAGCGCAAAATGAACGAAGTTGTGTGAAAAGTACCTTCATCATCGCAAACTGTTGCCCAAACATAAACAAACATAGACACTTAAAGACAAAGAAACGGATATAAAGATACTGACAGACAAAGACAGTCAAAATAAAGTGCTCTGCTTGACCGTAGGCACAAATATATGTACAAGGAAATGCTCAACTAGTGACGTATATCATAACCACAAGTGTAGCTATACGAACACTCAGCTCCAAACTTCAGGGACAAAACTAAGTAAAATTTTAAATTTTTACGAGTTTTATACAAAAGCAAGCTATTTTACACCTACCTTGATAAAAGCTTTAGCATAACTCGTCTTATAGAAAGTATAGGTTCACGAGCTTGAAAAGATGCCTGGTGAATATTTGGGTAACGTAGATGAATAAACGCAAACAGACAAACAAATGAACTGGAAAGAAAGCTTTACTTTGACTGGGTATAATATTGCAGTCATGTTGACCGCGTATTCTCAGTTTAAACCTTCAAAATATGAGACAAGTCATTGGGTCTAAAAATTATCGTTGGCGAGGCTAAATAAACTACCGATCACAAATACTGAACTCTGAAATACTGAGCTCAAAATTACTGAAATATACGGTAATAAATAACGAACACGTGGCCATGCTCTCGGCAAGAGCCTTCGTAGCTTATTTGGCAGAGCATCGCACTAGATTTGCGAGGTCGTGGGTTCGATTCCCAGCTGGATGGCCCAAAGTTGTATTTTTCACAACAGGTCCCGGTTGGGTCCTAAAATCATTCAGACACTCGAAAATTTCCCTTCGTTAGATATATTAACTTAAATAAACTGTCTCATTTAGAATGCTTTTGAACATCACTATATCCTTTTCATCGGTTTTTCTGTGGCTCAAGGCAACAAATCTCTCCAAGACCCATCCCATGCATGGACTTGAGGCCCGTTTACACGTGCGATTTTGCACGTTGCGATTTTCTTCCTGGTGTATGCAATAAACTAATAACTGTCTATGTAGCAGGATATCCGCTTATCACTTGCTCCAGTTTGTCCTCCACGCTCTCGCCAGTTAAACACATACTCCAACATGTCAATCGCCAGGGACAAAATCGTACGTGTAAGCAGTCCTTTGTAAGTTAACAAAAATAGTGCATTACTGTGTTTAACTCTTTCATGGCGGGAGCTCTCCCTTCGACGAGTAAAATGGTCTGACGTTAGCTACAGTAAAATGATACAAGTCTTATCCTGTCTGGAAAGACGTAAAGATGTTTCACAGTTTGTTTTTAAGAACTTATCCAAGCAAAATGCATGACCACCAGCTCAGCCATTAGCGTCGTCACTGAAATTGTTCTATCGATTTTCGCTGTGCAAATTAATTCATTCATTACATCTTCCCTTCATATGGCAGAACCTTTCGTAAAAAGTTTCTTGAATGTAGTATTTTAGTTAACTATTAATCGATGCATGACCATGCTCATGTTTTGGTTCGTCCAAATAACTCCAACCAAAAAATGTAATTACCCGTGTTATGGTTAATCTTTTGTTCCAGTTTGACAGCATGGTTTCGACATCTCGACGCTCATTCAAATGATCATCAGAGAGAAAAACGGTGCTGAGACAGTCCTCAAGTTCGTGTAAGATATGTAACCTGTTGACATAAAAATATAAATGCCTTCTTTTGCATTACTGAAACATTTAGGCCTGCTACCACAGTATAACGCATATGAAACGTGAGAAAATTACACGCAGTGGTTAGGTTAGGAAGTACTAGATGGAGTGTTTGATTTGATTTAGTGAGTTAAAAAAACAAGGCGATATCCGATTATTTGTTTTTTTGATTTTTTTCTTTTTCTTTTTCTTTTTCTTTTCACAAATCGTAATAATTCGACTCTAAAGATGACTGCCACTGAGGCCGTTGAAAAGTCAGTCACTCACAGTCTTCCTCAAGACTACACGATCCGTCAATAACACGTACATTTGCTTTTTTCCCCAAATTTTATGCTTCTTTTTGTGATTTCACTTTCGATTTTATTGCTCGGTTTCACATTGATTGACGGTCGTTCATTGACCCCACAACGCCAGTAATAAAATCAAATGTGTTACGTGAAGAACGACTTTTGCTTGACCACCTAACCCATTTTAAAACAGTTTCCTAAGAAACTGCGACAAGTGAGAACACTGTTAAAAAGTATGTTATTTTACAGTAAAAAGTACAATGACCTTGGATGGCAGAAAAAATACCATCAATTTACCACATAAAAGTAAATTTACCGTAAAAAGATATTAAAATTAAAATATATCAAAGTAGCTTGTCAGGTTAAAATACAGAAATTTTTCAGCGAACAGTACATTTTGTTCGAATGTAGTCTCAAAATATACTTACGGTAAAATATTATAGTAGATTTTTATGTTTAAAAGCAGAACTTTTCAACAGTGAACACAGAATGGCGTGTTCGTATACTACAAACCAGAATAATTTTTCAGTAAAAAAAAAGGAAAAAACGAACTGGCATATTAGGGAACTTTATGACATCGTTGACAAGGAAACATCACGTATGTGTATACTTATGCCACCAATTCTAAATGATTGCGACGAGTATTTTTCGTGGGTAGTTGATGAAGATATAATGACTGACCTGACGATAAAATCGTATCCTCTTTGATATGATCCAGACTCCATACTTGCTGCTGACAGAGGTTCCATCTGAGCGTTTCGTAATTCAAAAATACATTTCGAAAATTCTTCGTGGTCCTACAAAAAAAGATCAAAGGTATCAAAAGATGTACAAATAAAAGGGGAAGCAAATTTATTCGTACAAAAAAGGACTGGAATAAATCCAGAGTACATAACTCTGAGACTATACTTTACACAAAGTAATAGAACCATCGCATTTTGCATGGCTTATTTCAAACGAGAGACTAAATCCATGGGAAAATTAAGATGGAAGTCTTATGTCTGTATTAACTAAACAGTAATGAATAAATTCATGGTCGACTTATGGGCAGTTTACGCTTGCGCTTTTGTTCCTTGCGATTGGCATCTTGGAGGATGTGTCAATTTGAAAAGTTCAACAAACCGCTGAGCTTACAGGGTTAGGGTTAAGCCTCGTTTACACTTGCGATCTTATGCCTTGCGATTGAATTCTTGGAGTATGTGTTAAACTGACGAGAGTGACGACGACAAACTGTAGCGAATCATAAGCGGATATCTTGCTTCATAGACTGTGATAAGTCTATTACATGCACCAGGATGACAATCACATCATGCGATTTTGTGCCTTGCTATTGACATCTTGGAGTTTGTGTTAAACTGAAGAGCGAATCGAGGACAAACTGTAGCAAGTCATAAGTGGATATCTTGCTGCATAGACTGTCATGGGTTGATTGCACACACCAGGATGACAGTCGCAATGTACAAAATCGCAAGTGGAAATGGGCCTTTACATAGCGAAAGTCAATCGAAAATGTGTTGCCGCGATCAGGATTCTAACTCTCACGTTTGGGTTATTAAACTACTGTTCTAACAGATTGGAAACATCGAACAGTGTCTGACTTTTAATCGATGTTAAGTGAACGAGAAATTCTCACTGCAACTACGCTTATCCCTGAGAATGTGCAGTTTCATGTCTATTTCAAGTCTAATTCAGAATCATTCCCTTGGTAACTTGAACAGAAAATTTCATGATTGTCCGATGTCCAAAAGATCTTCGTAATAGTGCAGTATTACAAAGGGAATCCAATACATTACTCGGTGTTTTGTTGATTAAGATTATCTTCCAATCTTTCGTCAGCCAAACCTACTCTGTAATAAAGTAAAGTACTCTCAGTCAAACCTTTCTCTTCGCAGCCAATAAAATCTTTCCCACGCCAGTACTCCAATCCGTATAGCCATTTTCCTAGAAATAACATACCATGCATCGTAAGTTAAGAATAATCGCCAAAATCTGATGCGATTATTTTAATAAGCTAGATATTGATCTAGCATAAAGTGGTCTGTTTTCCAATATGTTCTACAAATTTTTCTTTCTGGTCGACACAAAAAATAAATGCATAATTGGTTGATCATGCAGTTCTTCCGCAATGTTAAGTATTAAATTCGGTCACATTTCAAAGTCGTCGACAGAAACGTAACCTATTAAAAAGAGACACATTATTCTTGGAAAAGTTTAACATTTTCCAAATTAGTTTGGCAAAAGCCTATCTTGATTTGACTTCTCGAATCATTGAAAAATACGGTTATTCAGATGGTGCAGTAACTTGAAATAAGTGGCCCACGATTTCATGAATTCAAATTCAACTTACGCAAAGATCTGAATAGAAGATCAAAACTTAGCTGCTGTGGAAAATGAGATGTATCCTGTAAAATGTCTTCAGACGTGCCAAAGGCATGGAAAGCATTGAAAGTATCAAATGGCTTAGTGGGATTAGTTTTTACAATCTACAGTCCGCCGAGTCTTGGAAATGTCCTCATTTCGGTAGAAATCCACAAGTTCAAGCTTAACAGACCTTTCCCCGATTTACTCCATGGTCCACTGATAATAACTTCAAGTCCAAGGTAGAGTTGACATTTTCAGATGTTTACTCTATTTTGCCTTCTCAGGCTCGAATTGGATCCAGTGTTCCATGGTCACTGAGGCACTGAGGGAAGGTCTACTGTTTTCTCGTTATTATTCCTATTGTTAATAAAAGCACACTAAAGATAAAGCAATCGTTCATGAAGTTTTTACAAACCAGTTTGGCATAGGACTCCAAAGTATCCCACTGGCCCAAACGCCAGCACGCCTCCACTCTGTAGGAATTTATCGAATTAGTCCATCCTGGCCTGAGGGAAAACAAAGATGCATAAAAACATTCAAAGATGAAAACAACTTTGAAAACAAAACAAAATTAATCAAGCTTATCAACCGTGTTTGTTTGATCTGTACAGGAAAGTATTTGCCTCTACTTTATTCGTTCAAGCTTTAACCTTCGTTGCTAAGTCTGTATAAAACCTCAGCTACATACTTTTTAAATTTTAGTTAAAATGTCCTTCATATTCATGAAATTTTTTTTTGATAAGTACCGAAAGAAAAAACAAACATATGGTAAAAACTTAAAAATGCACCTTCGAGTTAAAACACCATTGGCGTGTTCCAAAGCAGTAGATACTTGGCCAAGGACAATCCAACAGCCCATTAACCTCTGCAATAAAACGACACCATCAAAAGTACATAAGTGGAAATATTACGTCGCTCCATTAACTTCTCTACCGCTCTTGTCACTTTCCTTCCATTCGCCAATTTCCCCTTTTTTTCCTGTTCTTTTCATTTTCAATAAAAACGTTCTCCATTACCTTCCCTTGACCTACAATTAGATATTCTTTCATTTAAAATTTCATTTTCATGGTGTCTCTCTTCCCAATTCACTTATTTATTTATATTATTACTGCTTATTACTTATATTATTAGCTCCGACAGTTTCTGTTTTTAAAATAAGACGGGTGAAATGCAGAATTAGGGCAAAAATAAAAGAACTTAAAATACTCATTAACAATTCATTAAGAAAACGCAAAAGAAATTGGCTCCCAATCAGTAAGCTATAAATCGAATGATTTAACGATTTGACGATGATGAATCGTCCTGGTTTACATAAACTCTTCCAGCGATTTTCTCCGTTAAAATTTCATGAAACTTCAAAATAGCCATTAAACATGAACATTAAGATGCATTCGTATTTCAAGTCAGATACAATATTCGCGGTCGAACATTATATTGTATCTATTACTCATAACAAGAGAGTGCATGAGCATCAGTTAAAATTTGAAATACATAAGCGAGACACATCAGAAGCCAATTTTGTTTCACTAACCTTGTGATTCTCTATTCGGTCAGGTTCCAGCTGGATGGCTCTCTCATAACAAGCAACAGCATCTCTTAGTTTGCCTGTAATAAAGAAGTATGAATTTATCTCATAAACCATCTATGCAAATGTACAAGCTTGTCTTTCCTACATCCGGGATAGCATCATTCACAAACTGTGTAAATATATGACCGAAATATTCGTGTCATTACTTCCAACTGTAACAGTATGCACATAACATAGTCGAGTAATTACTCCCAACTGTAACAGTATCCACACCACGTGAGGGAACTTAAAATGCAATGAAAGTACTGGGCAGAGGAGTTGAACTGTTTTTTCCAATCCTTGGACTGGAAAAAACAGTTCAAGTCCTTCGACTTAAAATATAATTTCACACAATCAGTTTATTTATCCATACACTCATCACTGATACACTAATTCAATGTACTAATATGATGATTGATCCTGAGAAGTCATTCAAAGGCCTCCTATTCGGACGAGACCGGGTTTTCAAGTACTCTGAATTCATTCCAATCCTCGGCTTCGCCTCGCACTAGAACGAACTCCTCGTACTTGAAAACCCGGTCGAGTCGCCATTGTCGGCCTTTAAATATTACTTCATAGGGACCAATTTAATCGTTTTAGTGTGGGCTCGTGGAAATACGACCTGGCAGGCAGTTAAGTGTGGTTTCTTGTGAATAAAGCTGTAGAGAACTGTTTTAATAATCATCCTCGGAGGTACATGAAGAGAAATTATTTCATGATAATCTGACACTGCCGAAGTCAACTGAAAAGTGTTGACTCGAACAGGATTTGAACTCGCACCTTCGGGATACTGGTCCGCCGCTCTACCTGTTGACCTATCGAGTCCATAGGGATTCGACTCATGCATCTTTGAGGATGATTGTGAAATAGTACTGAAACACTGCATAAGTAGTATAGTAAATAGGGGCACCAGCGCAGTTGCTCCATAGGTGCACTTTTTGACCACTTTTAGTCAAAAACATAATTTTTTGAGTTGCACGATAGGTTCCATTTTTTGAAGTGCCCCCATTTACTATACGACTATAGTTCCAGCATAGTTACTGGTCCTTTTTTGGGAGACGTTTCGCCCCTCCAGCTTTATACCTGCACAGTGAAAAGCTGTAATTTTTATAAAAATGATTGATTCAAACAGGTTATTCAAAAGGCTCAAAATCATTAAATATACACCCATTTTTCTTAGTTATTATGTTCTTCGAGCACAATTGCCCGATAGGTTCCATTTTTTGGGGTGTCCCCATTTACTATACTACTCTAGTTCCAGCATAGTTACTTGTCTTTCTTTGGTTCTTCTATTCTGTTATCTTGTAATGTCCATAAGCATAACTTTTAATTCCATCATTCATTAAATATCGCTTATCATCAAAACATGACAGTGAGACTTTATTAATCTCATAACTGCTTATTTGATGACAATCACTTCTTGTAGTTTTCATTCTATGATGCATTTGCTTGTTATTGAATAGTGTTTCTTTATAATTAATATGGTTAATATCTTTTTTAATCAGCAGTTTAATGTTTGAGAAACGTGAGAGCTTGGATATATTAAGGTAGATAAACGATCTTCAAGCTCGATACTCAGAAAATGATTTCTGAGCCCCAGACGGGGATCGAACCCACAACCCTCTGATGACCGGTGAGACGCTCTAACCATTAAGCTACCGAGAGTCAGATGGTGAGCTAAGGTGCAAATTCGATATATATGTGCGACCTAAGCGGAAGCCACTATATATTAATAATGATTGAAGCAGTTTAACGTTTGAGAAACGTGAGAGCTTGTGGCTTCCGCTATGGTCGCACATATATATCGAATTTGCATCTTAGCTCACCATCTGAGTCTCGGTAGCTCAATGGTTAGAGCGTCTCACCGGTCATCAGAGGGTTGCGGGTTCGATTTCCGTCTGGGGCTCAGAAATCACCTTTTTTAATATCGCATTTTTTAATAGCTTTCGCTGTTTTTCCGCCTTTATTATCTACCTTTATATAACTATACATCTTCGATCGCAAACCAATAAATTCCACAATTGGAACACCTGCTGTCTCGTCTTTCATCTTTCCTATAACTTTTTTGTTCTCTTTAAAGTAATACGGTGAATCTTCTGAATAATCACAATTATCGAACAGTTCTTTCCTCTTATAGTGATCTTTATAAACATCTTCTGCGGTAAATTCATACATTAAACTGTCAGCATCAATGAATAATAGCTTTGCATTTTCACTATATATTGGTTTTATAATATTATAATGAAAGTCATACATAAGGGTTTTTGACAATTCTAATATGCACATTCCTACATACGCTGGTCTATTTAATGTGAGTACTTCTTTCACTTTATGGACATCTACAAGATTTTTATTAAAGATCTTGCTGCTTACATAAGTTGATTTTGACACCCATTTAATAAGTTTCTTTTCATCTGTAATTAATCTAACATCCACTCTCTTACGTAGATTTTCCATTGTTTTTCCATACATTGAGTTATTCATCAGTTTAAAAAAGTCCTTTTCAAAAGCATTTTTAGCATTCGTTCTCTTCTGTGTATTAAAATCGATGCATTGTTTCAGCCATTTAGATTGGTTGAATTCCATAGCTCTATGAATTTTCTTCAGTTTCATGCCTAATGACAAATATAATTTTAGATTTTCATGATGCAACACATAATTCTTCTTATCATACAATGTGGTTATTACTTTACTTACTTGTCCAGAAGAAATACCACACATTTTTCCAATTCTCTTGCAATATACAGACAATTCTTCTTTCTTTATTGTCCATTTCTCGGGTACAAATGGATAGTCATTATGTTGATCATGTAATTCTTTAGGATAGTCAAGATCCACTTCTAACAATAATCCTTTATCGGAACCTTTAGTGTATTTATTAAGGTCTATATTTTCTGTTTTTAGCCATTTGAATTCATCAGTAGGACTTTATGGTTCGGACTTTATGTATGGACTTTATGGTTCGGTTTCTTCGGTGCTGTTGATTTGTTTGGTTCTTGACTTTGATAATTTCTTTTAAGACTTCGGTTTGTAATGATGTTATTCAGGCTAACGCCTTATGAATAATGCATGCACTGCTGAGTTGTGCTCTGCCTTTTATACGTATGGACTATGACTATTTCCTTTACGTTAAATGGTGCGTGAAAGCTTGTTCCAGCACAGGATGTCCGTTACGTTATCTTGTAGGCTAAGGCGTTTTCCTGTTGCGTTTTGAGGTTTTGAACTATTTCCTCACTCATGCACGAAAGCAAATTACTCATGCACGAAAACAATATTCATGCACGAAAGCAATATATCCTAAATATAATATCTACTATACTGCCAAGTATATCTCATACATGTAAAAACAAATAGCCAAAAATAGAACCCTTGAAAAATTGTATTTAGAAGATGTAAGAGAACAACAGGAGGAAGACATCAAGATTACAACGTTTTAAAAAATGGGCAAAAGAAAATATGGTTGGATTATCAGCATTAACAGTATCAATTGCAGGTATTATAACCACTATTATTGTTCGTGCCGGAAAAGCACTCGTAAAAGGAGGTGTAGCAACTGGAAAATTTGCCAAGGCATTGTATAATGTAGGCAAAAAACTAGGATCATTTATAGCTCCATTACTTAATATAATTGCTCAAATTATCTCATTAGGTGTAAAAGGTTTGGAATGGCTTGCTAGTAATTTATGGGCGTTAGTAATAGCCTTCACATTATATATTTATAGTCAATACAAAAATAGTAAGAAATAAAATATAATATGTATGAACAAACAAGAGAAAGAGTTAGTTCCCGGACTTAGAAGAAGTCATATGGCTAAAATAAAAGGTGAAAGAACAAGACATGTTGTTACCTTTAATCCAAATAAAGCATCACCAGAAGAACTTTACATAGACGTTCCAAAGATGAAAATGGATAGTTGTTTGGTACCTGGTAGTTTACATCTTTTGTTCAATTTTAAAGTCAGTAATACAAAATCATGGTTTCTTAATAATTTGTTTAAAATGTTACAAAAAAGACTAACAATAAGAGTAGCAGGTGAGACAGTGTATGACAATAGTGGTGAGAACTTATATAGCGTTTCTTAAGATCTATGGAAGACAAATTCTGAAAGATTAGATATGGTGGAATATGGTATTGGTAATGAGAACTTAAGAAAACTCATATCAAAAGATGATAGTGGAGAAAAAAGTGGGAATACACAGAAAGTAAGTGATGCTTTGATGTTGAGTATATATGACAGTAAACAGAAGGTATGTTTGGACAAAATTATCCGAGATCATGGACTGTATACTCCATTTCATATGAATAATGATAATTTCCGTTATGAAATAAAATTACCATTAGCAAATGAACTAATGACTGTCCAAGCTAATCAAACTCTTGGATCCTACACATTAGAAGATTTGCAGCTGGAATATGAAACCATAGATAATATGGATATTGCCAATGAAATAACAGAAAAATATACCTTTGGAAGGTCACTATCTTATGAACAAATAACACTTATGAAGACTGTAATGTGGGCAGCTGCTTCCACTTTAATGAATGAAAATATAAATATCTCAAGAAGGTCAATGAGAAGTATTGTTTTACTATTCACCAAACAATCAAAAAGCGATAGTGAAGAATATCTATATCCGAATATAACAGAAGTTAAGGTGACAAGTGAAGGAGTACCAAATAGTGTGTATTCCCACTGTATTCCAAGTAGAAGATTTTATGATGAGGCAAAAAGATTATTGCAACTTATGAAAGATGAAAAAGACCAATTTATGACTATGGAGAAATTCTATAAAGACAAATTTGCCCTTGTTATTGGTCTTAGAAGTCATAAAGAAGTATATAAAACTGCACATGGAAAGAAAATCGTAAATACTCAAAATGGAATATTATTGGAGATTAAAAAGAAATCACATACTGGAAATATTAATTGCAATATTTTTGTTGTATCAGATGGACTGGTCAACTTCATAAATAACGATCTTTAGAGTATCCAGTACTAGAAATGAAGTATTGTATAAATGGACACACCTTTTAATATGATTATAACAGGAATGACTGGTTGTGGGAAAACATATTATCTTCTTAATTTAATAGAAAGAAGATATAAGAACCATTTTGATTATATAATTAAATGTCCTACCTTCTCGTGGAATAAAACATATGAACAATGGAAATACATAAATAATCCACATATAATTGTAATTGAATGTGACCAAGAAAATATAGAATTAATGCTAAAATATGTCTCGAATATATACAAAGCAACTAATAGTTTGATTATTTTAG
Organism: Heliopora coerulea; assembly: GCA_030142905.1. Taxonomy (NCBI): domain Eukaryota; kingdom Metazoa; phylum Cnidaria; class Anthozoa; order Scleralcyonacea; family Helioporidae; genus Heliopora; species Heliopora coerulea. The sequence continues at coordinate 659,552 of JASJOG010000162.1, forward strand.
ATGACTGCGCATGTAGTTCTGATGTTAAAAAGAGAGTCAGTGAATTGGTTAAACTAGGCTTTGGAGCGAGACATTATGGATTATCAACGATAGTAATAACCTAACAATTGACAAGTATAAGCAAATCGTACAGAGAAGATATAAGCAAATTAGCTACTTTTTATAATCCAAATAGAAATGACATGGAAATTATAACAGATGATTATATGAATGGTGTTAGTAAAAAAGAGTTAAGTGAAACAATAGAAACACTTAAAAATAATAAATATAGCGTATTAGAGATCAATTTAAATTATCCATATGATTATAAAATATGTGGTATGTCTGTTTAACCTGACATTAAAATATACGGTAATGTATAAATCCATGGTAAAGCATGAAAAATCAATTGAAGAAAACCTTAAAGAGCTAGAAGAAGAAATAGATGTTGATCCAGAAGATGAAATCAAAAGAAAAAGGGAAGAATTAATTAAATTATCAGAAGATAGACAATTTGATAGAGATGTTAAAGCTATTAAAAAAGCAAGTAATAAGACCATAGAAAGATATTACAATGAATATGAAAGAAAAAGAATGCAGAAAGCAAATGAATTTCTAACGGACCAACTAATAAGTAAGTTTGATGATGCATTAGGTGGTTTGGATGCAATAGAAAGTCCAGATGTATTATCAGATGAATTACGTAAAGATAATTTATTGAAAAGTGATGTTATTAAGATTATTGAAAATATAAGTCCTTATAATATTCCATTCTTAGGCTTTTTATCTGGTGGAATAACCACTGTAAAACATGTTTATGAGCATAAAACTAAGAATAATACTGTTATTGTGGAAGAACCAAAGAAAGACCAGTAACTATGCTGGAACTAGAGTAGTATAGTAAAATGGGGGCACCCCAAAAAATGGAACCTATCGGGCAAGTGTGCTCGAAGACCATAATTAATAAGAAAAATGGGTGTATATCTAATGATTTTGAGCCTTTTGAATAACCTGTTTGAATCAATCATTTTTATAAATATTACAGCTTTTCACTGTACAGGTATAAAGCTGGAGGGGCGAAACGTCTCCCAATGAAAGACCAGTAACTGTGCTGGACCTATAATAGTATAGTAAATGAGGACACCCCAAAAAATGGAACCTATCGTGCAACTCAAAAAATTATGTTTTTGACTAAAAATGCTCAAAAAGTGCACCTGTGGAGCAACTGCGCTGGTGCCCCCATTTACTATACTACATGCACATCCTCTCATGGATATACGCTAAGTTGTCGCAAAATATCTCGTGCACTTATGTTGGATAAAAACTCGCCCCCAATCTCTGTTGGCTCGAAAGCTCAACAGGTAGAGCGGCGGACCGGTGTCCTGAAGGTGCGAGTTCAAATCCCGTTGGAGTCAACATTTTTCAGTTGACTTCAGCAGTGTCGGATTATCATGAGCTGTTTTAAGCCGAGATGGCCTAAGCGAAAGAAGGGCCGATGGTGTTTAATTAGCCCCAATGTGTGGTAAAGAAACCCGTAACGTGTACAATCAAATCACATGTCAAATTAAAAATCGAACAAACAAATCAAATACCTGCACTTTCGTGTTCGAGAATTTCTTCGTACAACGAAACAGAACGTTTTCTAACAGCAGCAACCCCAACCACACCATCTGGTTCGTTCAAAGCCCAGTATAACTGCTGGATTGAATTAAGGTGCACTTGTAAATCTTGGTTGCTCTTCTCAATAAAATGTTCAAAATGCATCAGAGACCTGGCATAAGCTTTGCAATGGAACGACGCCGTAGCTAACGTGTTCTAAACAATAACATTCAGATGATTATTGAGGTTCGTATAAGGTTGAGTTAGAGATATTACTGTATTTCCTCTATTAAATCCCGGGGGCTTATTAATTTTACGTTATCAAAAGGGAAGCTTATTCGAAGGAGGGGGCTTAGTAGAGGCTTTGTGCAATTTTTCACACAATCAATTCAAGGACTTTCCAGGACTTTTTTTGAGATTTCCAAGGACTTCTGTTATCAAATTCAAGGTCTTTTCTAGGTCAACTAGGACGTGCTAGGCAACTGTTGTACTTTTTTCAAACAAACCAATCAGGAATAAGATAATCTTTTCGCATGTAAACTTTCGTTAACCTTCGTTAGATCGAAAGGACTATTAACTTATATTCTTTAAATCTGATAAAGCACTCCAGCTCGTGTTTAAATATTACTTACCGTATAAGATTTACCGTAGGAAGGATGAATAAAAGTAAATCAATTTAGTAGGGAGGGCTTATTTTTATTTCACAGTTAATGGATGGGGATTTATACTTGAATTGAGGGATATTTTGTTAACACATTACCTTGAATCAATTTAATTTTTTTCTGACAAGGCGAACGGCTATCAAGGCATCGATGGTTTGATGAAAGCTGCCAAAGCTTTGCTGATAACAAATTTACATAGCGTATACCACCAAAAATTTCAATACAAACTCGAAAGGATTTAAAAAAAAAAGTAAACCGCCGACCCGCAAAATGAGATGTCATATAAACTATTTTGGTTTGACATACGCCTTTGACTGTTTTAAGAAGCAAAATTTCGTATCTATATAATATATATATAGATTTCGAAAACCATGAATTCACGACAAAACTACTATCGCCTCAGGTTTTAAATCCGATGGAGCACTCCAGTTCGGTTTTTAAATATTACAAATACAGAAGGTACCAGCCGCACTCAATTAACTGAATTCATTTCCTTTTTCGAAAAGCAACCCACGGAAGAATAAGCAAGTAATGCACTGATTATACAGAACTTTTACCCGGCAAGTTCGTATATACATTTAAGTATATTTTTACCTGTGGAATTCCCTCCAGGAATTGTATAACCTGCGATAGACCATCGTCTCGGCTATGGCCTAATCTCGGAAACAAAAATATGATGTATAAGTTCACAATCTCTTCAAAGAAGAATACACAGTGGCCTCAATCTCATCTTACATTAGAGAACAGGGAATTGAATCATGTCACAAAAACTCGAAAGGAAGTTTGGTGATTTTGTAAAACAAGCAGAAAATAGGTTTGTGTCTCTACGTTAATACCAACATGAATAACGCTGTTTCAACTGCATCAAATATCTAAATATACTCGACGTTGCCTCGCGTTTCCGACAAGCTCTTGTCCGGTTGAAATGCCATCATTCATGCTTCTATAGGACTGTTTACACGAACCCGTGTTAGCCGCCAACCAGGGTCCGGACGCCAACCCGCGTTGTTAGTAAATTATGTTTACATGGACCCGGGTTGCCAGCCATACGAGGCTGGTTCACCCAACCCGAAGCGATGGAGCAGCTGACCCGGATTAGCGATCATGCGTTCGGGATGAAAGTATGAATTGGAGTTCATGTATCTACCACCACTTTACACGAATCCGAATCAATTCAACCCGTGTTTACACGAAGATTCGAGTAAGGGCCAATTTATACGAGCTCGGGCTGGCCATCAACCCAGGTCAGGTCGTCAATTCGGACCAATCCGTCTACGAATAAACTCCTCTAAACATTTACGTGATACCCGGATCAATCGGCTTTGCCGGGTAACCCGTTTGAAGACTCGGGTTGGCCCAGTTTGGCGTGGGCGTGAAATTTATTCGAGTCTTCACGTAAGCACGGGTTGAATTGATCCGGGTTCGTATAAAGTGGTGGTAGGTGCATTAACTCGGGTTCATTCTCTTATCCAGAACACATGGTTGCTCCATCGCTCCGGGTTGGGTGAACCAGCCTCGGATGCTTGGAAACCCGGGCCCATGTAATCGTAATTTATTAACAATCCGGGCTGGCGTCCTGACCCAGGTTGGCGGCTAACCCGGGTTCGTGCAAACAAGTCCTAAATTTCACACCTTCACGCCCACGCCAACCCGGGTCTTCAAACGGGTTACCCGGCAAAGCGGGTTGATCCGGCTATCATGTAAACGTTTACAGGAGTTCATTCGCAGACGGGTTGACGGCCAACCCGTCAGGCCCTACCACAGTACGGAGATACGCCAGCAATAATCTATTCGCTAATTATTATAATACATTGTATACATTGTATAGATATCGTAAAGTATTGTATTGTACCACATCAGATCATCTCTTTTCGTGTCTTATTGTGTCGCGCTGCATCTTATTGCATTGGGCATTATAGCAGTGAATGTGATTGCAGAATGAATATGATTGCATATTATTGATGAAGACGATGAATGATTGATTATGAGTGCATATTATTGCATACTTGAATATAATTTTACGTTGACTCTGTATGTTATTGGTGCATGTGATTGAATATGATTAACAGATGAATGCGATTACACATTAGTGAAGTGAAATGCGGTGCTGCGTAGTGTGAAGTATTATAGTAAGTCTATAGTTTCTGGAATAAAAACGCACCAGCCGTATCTTGGTTGTGTCGCTCACTTCGCGAACTTAGAATCTGCGTTTTGCAAGTGCTGTCAGCTTTAAGCCGTGCCCAACGGGTCAGATAATCGAGAAACGAAAAGATAGTTTGTGCACTCATTTGACTGAAATCTGAAAATAAAAAAGGAAACAGTGAAAATTCACTTGTAAGCATATGCTGTCATGCACGGATTGTCCGACGGATACCATGGCGGTATGAAGGACGTAGAAAGGTAGGTCGGTAGACAGGGAAGGGATCAAGGTAGGTAAACATTACTTCAACGTTTTCACTCTTTTTAGTCTGTATCTGACTTTTTAATTTAACTTTTAATTCTGGCCAAGGGTAGACGCCTTGGATCGGAAAGATTTAATAAATCACAATTTATTGCGGCAGTACCAAGAGCTAGGTTTCCAGAAACGCGGAGACACCTACCCCCAGCAACAACGTAATAATCAGGAGTTGTATGACAACGCATCTATACCTGTTTACTTTTCGTTAATGCATGGGGTGCTGGTGGCACAGTGGTAGTGCACGTGTTTCTCACCACTGTGACTAGGGTTCGCTTCCAGCTCCATGCAGTTATCTGATTAAAGTTACCTTTGTCACATGTGAAAAGAGTGTTGTCCAGTTTGACTCTACCGAACACCGGGGGTTTTCTCCGGGTACTCCGGTTTCCTCCTGCAGTAACATTGGACCCATGAGGGGTGGCCCTTACTGGACCTCTAGGGAGAACAGTTCAGGTAGCTGATAGGGTTATCCAGTATAAATAAAGACACTTTACTTTAAAGGTACTCGGCAACCGAGTAAGCATTGTTTCGGAAGCGTTATATCCCTACAATGTTTCCCAAACATGTCTAAATGGGGAAACATTTTATGAGAAACATTCGAGCCTGTTGTTACCTTTACATGACTTGGCAAGCTATCAAGTAATGGCACACGTTTGTTTGTGGAGCTGGAGCGTGCGAGAAAGCTGTTTCTAGAGTAAGGAGAGCTGCATGGTAAGCATAAATTGTCAACATATCGCGAAGTATTTTCACCATGTCAACTTTTTTAGGTCCGCCATACGATTGTACTCGTCAGACGGGACGTCTCAGACCGCATAGGGTTAAACTGGTAGAAACAAAATTGGACAATAAAAAAAACTGTGTGTATCATTTTCGATGAAAGAAAGCGTTTACCCATCAAGCCATTGGCAAGAGTGCATCCTGAAGTATCATGTCTTTCTTCAACATGTTTCAGTATGGCCAGGATTTCGTTATAAACCTCGACAATAAAGAAGACATATTTTAATAAGGAGCAGCTACTCAACAAGCTCTCTGAAAAGTGTTGATAAACAGGGTTTTCCCTCACATTGTCCTCAAGTGAGTACTCAGGACCCCTTTTGCCTAAAATCGAGGGTCTAAGGGAGAAATGTTGGAGTCCTGAGGTTTTATTCTTTCCGCCATATTGTTTCAGCGCAAGGACGCTTCTGTCACTGAATCACTCCCCAGTCTTTTCTAAGGATTCACGAGACAACATTAGATTCAAAAGCTTTTGTTTTATTCTGTAACAAGGATTATTCCAGTCTGCTCAAATTATACGTTAACTACAAAGAGAAACTCGTGCGTCCCAAAGAGCCCGTTCACCTGGCACTTGTGCGTCCTTTTTATATTTTTCGACCAAAATGTGCGTCAAGGACGCGCATTTGCGCGTAAGGGAAAACCCTGATAAAGACAATTGCTACGTGATTAATTTTCCTCCTGTTTACAAAGTACGATGGATATATGACTTTCATTAATAAGACACGAGTTCTGAAAACAATGGCCTGTTTACTGCCAAACTTTAACGCACTGCCATGTTTTCCAATAAAAACCAAAAAGATAGGAGAATAACGACTGTAATACTGACAGTAACAGTGACCGTCACAAAGCACTAGCACAAGCACTAACAATAACAATAACATAAACACTAACACCAGTACCAACGTAAGCATCAATAGCAACAGAAACAACAACAGCAACAGAAACAACAACAGCGACACCACCACCAACAACAACACTAGCATTAAGACCAACAACAGCAGCAACACATCAACACCAACAACAGCACCAACGTTAACACCAACATCAACACCAACTCTAACACCAAAATTTACTCACCAATACTAACACCAACACCAACAACAGCAGCAATGCCAACACCAACACTAGCATGTACACGAACTCAAACACCAACAGCAACACTAACTCCATCACCAAAATTTTCTCACCAACACAAACATCAACACCAACAACAGCACTAACACCGACACCAACTCTGACACCAGTAACACATTAGCACCAACACTATAATTAGCACCAACACTATAATCAGCACCAACATCAACACCATTACTAACACCAATAACGACCGCAGCAGTAGCAATAGCAGTAGAAGTTTCACTAACAATGCCGACAGCAACAACGACATTCACAGTGACGATAACAATCACAGTAACAACAATACTATTATAATATTAAGAGTAAGTAGAAACCATATTTACGATTGAACTTTTTTCAACAGTTTTACAGTCAAGACGAATGTCAAGAGACGTTTACAAATACTTCATGTAACATTCAATTTAAATGTCGATCATCGCATAAAGACACAAATGGCAGCATGCGTGCGAGTGTGCGCCTGCGTGTACGAATCAAAGTGAGTATGTGTAACAGTTTATGTGTGCGGGCGCCGATGCAGGAACGTGGGCAAGAACCCCAAAAGCACGAATTCATTAAAACGCGATTTCTAAGCAGTTTCCTCTTACCTCCTGGTGGTCTTCAGTAGTGCCGTCGATAGCCACGTATAACATAATGTGAGGTAACAGAAATATTGCCGTACTTATGTTGTGCTAAAATCAGACAATAAGGAGGTGAAGTCACTCAACAAACAAGCGTTCCCATGACCTCTAGAGAGTCTAAACACTGCACATCCTCACGGATATCGAGCGTTAAGTTGTCGCGAGAATTTTTCGTGCACTTAAATCGGATAAAACGAGCATACTGTTCCCAGCTGACTCAATAGCTCAATTGATAGAGCAGTGGTCCGGTAACCCGAACATGTGAGTTCGAATCCGCTCTAGTCAATTTTTCTAGTTGACTTTAGCATTGTGGGTCAATTCATGAAGTGTCCTGTTCATGTTACCTTGAGAATGATTCTGAAATCTAGCCTCTATGTTTCAATCAATTCTAGTCGAAATCTGGCTTATAAATTTTAGTAAAAATGTGACTTCACTAATGTCGTATAGATGAAAGGCACAGGCATTAAGTGAAAATCATCACGCAATGTGACATGTGCAGTGCGCTGTCTACATCTCAAACAAATCTTATTTCCTAATTACATTTATAAAATAACACGCGTCCTACGCACGCTCTGATTGGAAGAGCCCCATTCTCTCTCAGAGTAGAGACACTCTGACATCACTTCATTTTATATTAGAGTACAGAGACATGGACGATGCCATGAAAACTAAAAAAAAACCTTGGCTATTTTATAAAACAAATAGAAAATGGCTTTCATGTCTCTGTACAGTGATAGATACATTCATGACGCCATTTCAAATGGAATTTACCAGGCATTTTCCGGGTTGAAATGACAACATTCATGTTTCTATCACGGTACTGAGGCATTCAAGCTATTTTCTATTTGTTGAATATAACATTTTATCAATACTTCATGAACAAAGTAAGGTTGCGTAATCATATTGATTGTTAGAGAATTAGGAAACATCCCTCCTTAGTGACAAACCACAAAATATTTTAAAATCACCTTGTGCAAAGAACACAACAGTTAAGAGGAGGAAAGATTACAACGCCACCACAGTTATCAGTTCTTCTATAATTAATATTGCTTCATCAATGAACCTAACGGCTGTAATTGCTAGAGCGATCAACAGTTCAATTGATTACCTTGAAAACAGCTGAGCACGCCTTGAACAGACGAAAGGCTTTCCAGTTATGAACCTAAAATTCGAATAAATAACCGATTTCAATCTAAAAGCAGTTACACACGTTCATTTAAGGTGTATATTGGCCGGGTATTTTGAGTTTACTTTATTTTTTTGAGTACGATTATGTGTTAATTTTGGTCGCCAAGTGGAGAGACATTTCCAATATTGAACCAAAGGTTTTGAAACTTCATAAGTAAACTATCATAACTGAGGGATTTCTCCCGTGAAGTGATCCCTGCTAGCTCGCTGAAGGAATAACTTTCGGCTCTTCGTGATGTTTTAATGCTTTCGTACGAAAGTCGTGACTCATTGGTGACAATCACCAACGCAATTACAATAAACGAAAACATTATGCTACTAAAAGGAAACTTGGCTTCTTTGTTTCTTTTTCTTGTTTTTCTATTTTTTTTGACAGGTGACACAAGAACTCTTAACGAGTCACATTTTCACAGATTTAGTTTTCGTTTCATTTCCTCACTAATCAATCGACTATGATCAAAACGAAATGTCCTCCAAGGCGAATGCCTGATCTGTGCGCATTTATTTAAAATACCAACAATATATATAAGAAGTAAAGTAAGGAAAGACGTCATTTTCCAGTGCCTTATTTGCTGAAAATATTTTCGTAATTAAATTCTAATGGTGAATATGCTATTATTTAGAAGAATACTAAACAGTTATGGAGAATGCCACAGTACCTTAGACACCAAGTCCAGTGTCCAGGTACTTATCCAGTCACTGAAGTTCTTGCCATTGTTACTACCGTATATAGGTTTGGTCAATTTTCCTCGATTAGACTGCGCAGAGTGGACGTACCTAATATAAACGTAAACAGGACAATGGCCAATTCATATTCAAAAAGAGAACAAATTTTGATTCACATTAACAAAACAACAACAACAACAACAACCATAACTATGGCAATGACATAATAACAATAAAAATAACCGTTACTACAACAGCAGCAATCACAATTACAGTAACAACAATATCATCACAGAAGTGGTAACAATGTAAAAAAAAAATACTTTGAATGAAGGTGGGGTTTCAACACTTCTTGTATGTGATCTGGGAGCTCACACCAGATTTTGTGGCCAACACTGGAAATTAAACAAACGGATGTGAATTTAAAATGGATGAACACAACTTCACTAGCTTTTTGCGCATCCCTTCGCCATAACTTTGGAATGTTAGTATTCCATGACTCCAAATTTAGCAGAGAAGGAAAGCGATAATGAAAATGTAAGCTGGAAAGCTAACAGTGTAGCCAATGCTTAACACTTAGACTTACGAGACTAATGCCCTTTCATTTGGAAGTGCTGGAGGCACAGTGGTAATGCACGTGTCTCTCACCACTGTGACTAGAGTTCGGTTCCGACTCCGTGCAGTTATCTGATTAAAGTTACCTTGGTTACATGTGAGAAGAGTGTTGTCCAGTTTGACTATTTGTTTATTTATTGATCGATTGATTGATTTAAAAACGGTGACCATTCAGTACTCGATTGGAACTGATTTCCTAGGGGCCGTTTAACTACAACTATTGAACTACCAATTGATACATAAACTATTTACAGATAATATGCAATACACTGATTAAACCTACAAATTTACAGACTCGTTCACACACTAAAATTACACTAAATGATCTAAATCTATAACATAAATTATTATCCAATGCTTTTTATACATGGCGACCAAGAATAGCCTTAAATTGCTCAATCGAGATTTCTTTGCTTTTGGCAGATTTATGTAAGTTGTTCCACATTTGTGCAACTGTATAGCTTATGCTTTTTTTATTTATTTATTTTTTTTGGACACCACCAAAAATCGCAGGTTTTCTCCGGGTACTCCAGTTTCCTCCTGTAGTAACACTGAACCCACGAGGGGTGGCCTTACTGGACCACTAGGGAGAACAGTTCAGGTAGCTGATAGGGTTATTCAGTATAAAGTCACTTTACCTTAAAGGTACTTGGTAAGCGAGTAAGCACTGTTGCGGAAACTTTACATACCTACAATGTTTCCCAAACATGTCTAAACGGGGAAACATTTTATGAGAAACATTAACGAGCAGGTTGTATTAGTGTATGCATGACAGTGTATACAGCGAAGCCCTTGAGCAAGCGACAAAACTATTTTTCGGTGGGCAGACGATGAAACAATGCCTCCAACACAGGAATCGACGCCGTAAAGCAAAACCATTCCTGAATTCTCTGAGAATCATTGTTGCCGCGAGTTGACGAACGGAGAAACATTTGGGGAAGCATTGAAAATCTCGATTGGGTAAGCAACAATGCTTCCTCGTTTGCCCAGAGCCTAATGATAAACCTTCATATGGTTTCTAGCCGACTTAATAACTTAACAGATAAAGCTGAGGCAGCGAGTTAAGATGTCACTATGATAAGATAATTTCTCAGTCAACTTCTCAAATATTGGTCTACATATCAATCTTTCCTCCCTTTCAAGGACGTTTCGACCAAAGCATGGAAAACCACGATTTGTGCATACCTTGTGGTAGATTTACTAGCACATTCGTATATTTGAAGAACTTCTTGGATTGCATACGCCGAACAGTCCTAGAGTATCAAAAAGTAATTATTACACAAAAATAATCAAATCAAGTCAGTCATTCCAGAACAGAGGAGAGATGTGGAGAATACGAGAAGTAATATGTCAGGTAGTTTGTGCGGTACTTTGAGCACGTTGGATAGAGTCGGATAACCTGTGAGAATTGTTATAGAAAATTGGAGATGACAGAAGGGCGGATAACTTACGAAAGAAAGGATCACTTGGAACGGCAATTATTTCAAGGAAAGTTCTTAAGACCAAAGGTCGCGGGAAGCAGTCAACTCACGCGCAAAAATATAGTGGTAACTGTAACGAGCGTTTAAGAAAATATTGATATGTATAATGATAATGAGATTAATAATAATAATAATAATAATAATAACAATAATAGCAATAGTAATAATAATAGTCCTGAGGCTGCTGGGTGTGGCTTGGTCTCGAGGAAAAAACCGGTTAAACCATCATGCAACCGAGATAAACAGCGTAACAATAATAATAATAAACTGACCTTAGCTGGTTAGAAGTGTAACAGAGTAATGTTAAGGTCAAACTAGATATACGCATTGGGGAGTACTTTCAGGGACTTCAGAGGGCTGTACATCCCTTACTCCCTCCTGGCTGGATAAGTTGAGCGAGTAAGGGTTGGCTCTGTGGATGTTGTTTAAAATCCATTTTAATGGTAAAATTTCCTTACCCCACGAGTTCCCTGAAACGTGCAATGTCTGTTGCGGCCTTTCCTGGCGGGATGCTGGGTGCCCGTAGCAGGCTAAGACCCCTTCCACTGTCCTTAGTTGGGTGGTGTGCGAATTGTAATAATAATTATAATAATTCTGGCCCATAGACGTGGGCTCTATACAACAACAATAATAATAATAATAATCAGGAAATCATACGGTTCACTCTCGAGATCCTAAAGTGGCTGCTAAAAACTTATCTCTGCATAATCCTACCTGCGATCTCGTATCTGCAGCAGCCAAGAAAGCCTTCACGAGTTCGTTCAACAAGTCAACAGCAAAACCCGGAGAATCACATTTCATCTGCGAATAAGAAAGCAATCCTTCAAATCGTGTGATGTTCTGAAAACACTGCAAAAAATGCCGGTTAAAGTATGACAACACACTTTATTATACAGTCATATTTCATCCTTGTTTCTTATTGGTCGACATTCACCAGTTAATTCCCAATGTCCGGAAGCCCTGACATCATTTCCGCCGAATATCCTGAATTATTCGACGGAGCTGTCCAAAAAAAACTTATTGGACGCTGATGACGTAACCACCTCAAGGCCGCGAAAATTAAAAAACAGCAAAATTGGCCTGCAGCAGTTTGGAAAGTTAATCTCACGAGTCTTTTTACTGCAAATCTTTTCTTGCATCTATCACTGTTATGAATGTATAATAAAACAGTTATTGGATTTGGCTTACTCATACCATCAAGAATGATCCAGACCTCGGTCAATGTTATCTGCTACAGCCTTCGGCTTCGGCAGATAACATTGACCTCGGTCTGGATAATTCTTGATATCATGCTCAGCCTCATCCAATAATCGTTTATTACTTCACAAGCAAACCGAGATACGATCCAATCTCAGTCAATGGAATCACGTTACACAGACAAATACGTCACATCCTGTCGCCTTAAATTTGCGATAGAAAGGAACAACTGTTAAGCGTTTATCGCTAAAAATGCTGAAATAAGGCAATTTCGGTAGGAACAGTTATTTGAATGTTTTCGTGTTTAGAGGTCAGCAAAAATGCATTTTCAGTCGATAGAGCCCTGGCATCGGTTGGATCTTGCGGAGGATTTTGATCCCATTACTTATACAGTTGTTTAGTAAATAAAGGGCAATCCAGGCGGGCAATGGCCTCTTTTGTTGGCAAAAATCTTACGTTTTACCAAGATATTGAGCTTTATTCATGTCTTTTTTTCAATACTTGCACTTGGAATAACATTTTGAGCGCTCAATTTGGCCGTTCTATAATGAAAAAAAGTTTCAACCGTTTTACCCGTTCTAAAACGCTTAAAGCGTCAGTTCTAAATTTTAGAACAACGGTATGAAGCGTGGCCAGATTGTAATCTGAGAAACCTGACCCCAACCTAATCCTAACCCTAATACTAAACCTTACCTTAATCCTAACCCAAACCTTAACCCTAATCACATAACCAAACAATTTGACCAACTCTCCGACTTTTGGAGGAAAACTTTCTTAGGGCCACATGGCCCTAAGATTACAATCTGCCCACGCTTCAAAGCGTTATTCTGAAATTTAGAACTGACGGAAGCGTTTTAGAGTGGGTGAAACGGGTGAAAGTTTTGGGGAAATCTGGGGAACAAATTTAGCTTTGATTTTACCCCCCCTTGCTTAAGGACCTGTATAAAATCTCCACCTAAACAATACAAGACATACACTTCAGATCATTTGCTAACCTCAAACACTGTGGGCTCCTCGTTTAAAGTCTGCACGGGTTTGTCAAGCCTGCAAGGTACATACCCATCAAGCTTCAGAAAAATGAAACAAGGTGATTGTAATGATCTGAACTACACACGAAATGTGGCAGTACAGGTGGCGCGCGAGTCTGCTGATTTTGACGTCAGCGCTGCAGTACATCTGGCTTCAAGTCTACATAGAACTCGAATCAATCTTCTTTCGTAAATTACCCAGCTACACAAAAGCGATGGATGTTCCAAGGGGATTAGCAATAATGACAATAAATTATTTTTTAAAGAGCCAGAGAGACCTAGCCTGAAGTGGCAGGTCTATAATTTATTTCCGAAGCACTTTTGGGGATGCTGGTGGCACATGGTAGTCCACGTACCTCTCACCACTGTAACTACGGTTCGATTCCGGTTCCGTGCAGTTATCTGATTAAAGTTACCTTGGTCACATATGAGAACAGTGTTATCCAGTTTGACTCCACCTTGACCCTACCAAGCATCGCAGGTTTCCTCCAGCTACTCCGATTTCCTCCTGTAGTAACAGTGGACCCATGAGGGGTGGCCCTTACTGGACCTCTAGGGAGAACAGCTTAGATAGCTGATAGGATTATTCGGTATGAAGAAAGACACTTTACCTTTACTTTTAACATATATAGCAAAGAAACAATAGACAGCAACGTACCACCCAGGGTCGATGGCACCAAGTTCGCCCAAACATTCTCCGACTTTCAGTTGTGTACTACGGACTGGTTCGCCACATCTACCAATTAACTTCAGTTATCATAAAATAAAACAGAAATCCAACATAAGGTCCTGAAGCACAGCTGGACGAAAATAGGTTAACTGCTTTTTTGACATTTTGATTGGTAGCCGATATTCAGAAGAGGATATTTCAAGAAGATCACAAATAAAAAAATAAATGAAACAATAATAGCATTATCGTATTTGACTTGGTTTTATAACGTACCAAACATTAGATACTGGTATATGAACCATTTAACTTTGGCTAAGTGGTTATCGATTTCAAACGCCGTCCAAATAGAATGTCTTGTTTTAAGTGTTTCAGATAATTACAGTCATTTACCCCCCCCCCCACCCCCCCCCCCCAAAACAGGTAACATACCGCCACATATCCCATGAGTTACAGCGTACGTTGCACTTTGTTTTCAATTATATGGTTACATTTTACCCTTTTCTCGTACGGATGTCTCCCACAATTGAAGAGTAAAACCGTATGGCGTCAGCTACAGCATAATAATTACGTATTAAGTAAAGGAAAATTATAGAAGATGGATTCTGCCGGGAAACAATTAACTGAGATAGGTTCTTAAGGAGATTGACTGATCAACTTTATTTACCGAGGGTAACATCAGTAAACGGGGAATGCCGGGCCAAAAACAAACGAAAACAATGGTGTAACAATGAATTCATATTCCCGTCTAAGGGGCCGTTCACACTAGCTTGTTAGATCGATCTGAGATCGATCTAAGTCAAAATCGATCTGAGTGTGAACCCTTGAATGCGAACTAAAATCGACCCAAACGAGTGTGAACGCCTTCAAGAAGCGAACTGAGATCGACCTCAGAGAGGTCTCAGATCGATTCAAGTTAGATCGATCTCAGTGTGAACGGCCCTTAATATTCTCCTCAGATATTCCTCCCAAATATTCCACTGTAATATCCCCTGCGCCACTCCTTATTTTCTTTCTAATTTAAAAAAAGAGCAAGGAACACCAAGTATACTTCAACAATACACATTTTAACAAGTCTTATAAACACGTGTAAAACATCTCACATTTTAAATACAACTGAGTAGTCACTTGTATTGAAAGCACATGACTTAGCTTGGGAAACGCTATCGTCAACCCTAAATTCCTTTGTTGCTGGCCATTCATGAAGTATTGCTTGCTTCTTTGTACAACGTCTGAAACAGACTTTATTTTTTCAGCCAACCCTTTGGTAGGTATGAAGATAATTTATACTTGTGCCCGAGGAGAATGAATCACATATTCCTAAGGGACCACAAAATAACCTATACAAAATCGACCACGCCACAGGGCTAGCCCCTGGGCGCGGGCTAGCTCGCTGTCACATAACCAGAGCCATAGAAGACTGATCATGTCGGGAAAGAGGTAAAAAAACTTTACGTGATATAACGTACCGTGTTTATTAGATTGGTTATGACGGGGTCTATTTCATCTTTGTTGGTAATATACTCATGAAGCTCGCTCTAAAACAATAGAAATTTAAAACATCAATTCCAAACTTCACCACAGATATCATTGGCTCACTGCTCTAAACAGGTTGCTATGCTTGCCCACCAATAATGTTTCATACATTTGCCGTGTTGTGAAGTCATTTATTTTATCTCAGATTTTTCGAGATGTTTGAATCGATGGTTTGCAATCAATTCCTTGAGATTCAGAAGACATGTTGATTCCACCTACAACAGGAGTTAATGGGATTTTTTGGAAAAAAATCCACCTATATGGCCACCGTGAAGTCAATGTAAAGCGCATTTATTTTGCTAGCACTTATTTGAGAAGCCTTGACAGCAACAAAAACAACAACAACAACAAAAATAGCGATAATGCATGGTCAATGTATCTTTGAGGCGAGCACCTTTGCTTCAGAGGTCTCCCTCTGGCATGCAAAATCATCGGGCGTGAGCCTGAATAAAATAAGAAAGTTAAATTTTCGAGTGTCAGAATCATACGTTGAAGACCCAGCCGGGACCAGTTGAAAAAAATTGAACTCCAGGGTCTCCGGCTGGAAAATGAATCTGCAACCCTACGAATCTACTGCAGTGTTCTGCCAACTGAGCTTCAAAGGCTGTTGCAGAGAGCTAAGTCACGAGTTCTGAATTACAGAGATAATGTCGATGAAGTTAATGGTATATCCAAGAAATATTACGCATTAACAGTCGATTGTATGGAAGGATTCCATATTAACTGAAACTGCATTTTCGAGGGTCAAAACTCGTGGCAAACTCTCTGCATGCACCGCCCTACGTAGCTCAGTTGGCAGATCACCGCAGCAGATTCGCAGGATCCGAATCCCAGTAGTAGGACCTATAGTTACACTTTTCGCAACTGCTCCCCCTATTGAGTCTTAATATGTAAGATTCTGACACGCAAAATTTACATCCACGTAAAATATTGACTCTATTTAATGCTATCAAGTGCTAATGCATAATATTCATAGAATATACCCCTCAATTCATAGGCATTACCATCT
Source organism: Heliopora coerulea (assembly GCA_030142905.1). Lineage (NCBI taxonomy): Eukaryota > Metazoa > Cnidaria > Anthozoa > Scleralcyonacea > Helioporidae > Heliopora > Heliopora coerulea. The sequence continues at coordinate 676,162 of JASJOG010000162.1, forward strand.
TTATAAAATAAAAAACTGGTGACCACGTTTCCGGCAACGGCCTTCGTAGCTCAGTTGGCAGAGTACTGCACTACAGATTCGCAGGGTCAGGGGTTTGGCATCCAGCCTGAGGTCAGGTCTGAGAGTTGCATTTCTCGTAACTGGTCCTGGTAATTGGGTCTTAAAATATACGATTTTGGCATTCGAGACTTTATTTCCACTTACTATAACTCCGTATCATGTGATGGAGTATACATGCCTAATACTCCTCAAATAAGAGAAGACTTAACCGGAGTAGAAAAATTTAAAAACATGAAATAAAAAATGACCTGATGCTCATGTAAAAGTGTCCTCAGCCTTGACACAGCGTGTTGTCGAACGTCCTTACTTTCATGAGCCACACTTTTCATAATTTGGTTAATTTCCACTCGAAGATCATAATTGGAGTTCTTTCGTGTCGCTGCTCTCAGAAGGTTGTTAACAGGGGCAAGCTCGGGATAATCGGGGATATAGTAAACATCTTTGAAGCTGTCCTTTAGGTCACGCTTATTGTCCACAATCAAGTAGTGGAAAATGCTGGCGACCTTGGTCACGGAATGGTCAAGTAGTGGGATCAAAGTGACCACAATATGGCCAAGCATGGTGCGTAAGGAAGCTACATCCAAACTGCGCACGAAACAGTCCCAGGCCTCACAACACAAGTCGCGGAAGTCGTTAGTTTCAAAGTTCAGAGCTAGCTTGAGTATAGCCATGACCTTGACTCGAACTACTGTAATGTACTTGGGTCCCATCATCTCCATAAGTTTCACCAGTGAACCAAGCGCGAGGTATTTGTCTTCCACGTTCCTGTCATCCAGAAGTACCGCGTTAAAAAACGCGAGAATGCCGAGAAGACGAGGATGGAGGAACTCAGCCTAGGACACGTGGTAAGTGAATGAAAAAGGTTAGGGTTGTTTTGATAACAAAAATAAAAAATTCAGGGATTTTTTAAAAATGGCTATCAAAACTCATTCGAAACTACGACTAATGAGAAACTACCATGGACCAGTGACGTAGCCAGGGTCTGAACTTTGGGGGAGCGGCAGTTCTTATTGAAATATATTGGACCCCCCTGCAGAATGATTTCGCCATAGAATTTTTGAATTATTTAATCACATTTAGTGTATAATCCACTTGTTCTCCACAATCTTTAAAGGAGAATGAACTGAAAATTAATCATACATATTGAAAACTTTTGTCATCTCGTCCAATTTTGGTTATAAGTTAACGATAGTTACAAGTTAACAAATAAACTGCATGTTATATCACTTGACCTTGCCACGTCAGCATAACACCTCCCACCATAACTTTCTCTACGGATTTCAAATTTTCTCCAGGATGGCTTTGGAGACGATTGGGGGGGGGCCAACAACCCACACTTGCCCCCCTTGGCTACGCCACTACCATGCACTCGTTTGCAATCACCTCTCGTAAGCAGTCGCTACTACTCGCCAGAGACTCACTCTTCAAACCATTAGGCACCATTGTAAAAGTAACTATCACACACTTTCTGTAAGCAAACACCTCTTCACTTTTCGTACAAAGTTTTTTCAACGAATAGCTTATGGTGGCGGTCACTTTCCGTGAGCAGCCATGTCAAATAAGTGGCCTGCTTCTCAAGAAATGGAGAATCTATTTGAGTATGGAATCGAGGAGCTTTATTCTTAACATTCTGTGACAAGTAATGGAGTTGACATCGGAGTAGAACCTACCCCACAGTACTTATACTGAGAATACAAATGCTTAATTGCCTCACAATAATCTTACCATTTGCTCAGAGGTGGAAATGTTCTTAACCCCGGTACGGCTATCATCTTTACTGGCCAAGATACAAAGACCAGTGAACACCTTGTTGTAGGAGGATTTCAGGTGCAATAAAAGTTGGTTGACGACGCTTTGAGAGTCGGATCTTAAAAGGCTACCAAGGTCTACATCGGATTCTCGCTGTGGGGGAAAAAGAAGACTTAATTTGTCTACATTTCAAGTAAACTTTAGACCTAACATTCGTTAACTGGTACAGTGGCAGATTGTTCCGTTATTGGCAGAGGAAACAAGTGGTCGAACAGTCACGTTGTCAAGCTACCGCATTTTCCAAGCTAAAGTTTCAGGTAAGCACGTGCACAGAACAGTCTTAGACGCACGTAGCATGTGACCCTCAACTGTTTACGGTAAGATGAAATTCGAAATATGGCCTAGCATTTTGAAGCTACTACTACTGGCCGAATGCCTGATCAATGTATATCGTCATCCATAGTCAACTCTTTGCCGGAAGGACCTCTCCCCATTGACGAGTAAAATCGTTAGGTGTGAGCCAGGGAACTCGATTTCAGTATCTGGAATGCCACCTCCCAGTCATTTGGCCTGGCAAAAAGTGAAGCCAAGATGGCCACCAATAGAAGGTAATTTTTTACGTCAGTTTCAGTCCTCTACGCGGTCTCGTACGTCAGTTCAAGTCCTTCACACGACTTTAATCTTCAGTTTTTGTTTGATTCGGTTTTGAAAACATTCCTAACCATGGAACAAGTGCACAATCGAAATATTGCTGGACCAGTTTTACGTAATCGAGTATTTAAAATGATTCATTATTGCCGTGCGGCCTATGAAGTGCGCTAAATTGTCGACAGATGGTAAACTAACGGTAAAAAGAGGACGTGAATTTAGTAGTTTCCTAAAGTAATTTTTCGAGGCCGTTTTATCAGGTTTCTCGTTTGCTTGGCAATTTATTTTCGTGAAAATATATAACTTGTAACTCAGTTTAATTTTGTCGAAATATATTTGAAATTCATAGACTTATTTCTGTTTCTTTAAGAAATATTACGTGTGTATTTTCAAAGAAAACTCTTCAGGATAGTATAAAAAGTTGTGTGGGGGACTAAAACTGACGTACAAGACCGCGTAGAGAGCTAAAACTGACGTACAAAATTGTAATTCATGGGCGGCCATCTTGGCTTCACATTTCATTGGCCAGTTAGCACTCCAGATACGGAAATCGAGTTCACCGGTATTAGTCAGTTTAACATCGTCTGGCGTTAGCCAGAGTAAAACATTACAAGACTGATCTCGCCGGGAAGGAGTGAATTGAGATAGTTGTAAAGGACAATGGAAACATATTTTGACATTTCTTTTTCTTGAAACCTTCTTCCTGTCGCGAGAAAGGGAATTTTGTTTCCCAAAACGATTATGGTTAACACATAAATTGCATTCTACGAGACTGCGATAATGTCCCACCCAAACTTAAAGGGAGATTTTGACGTGATGTGTCGACCAGGATATCGATGTGTGTTTACATTAATTTTTGTTTGCATGAGATCTCAGAAAAGTGCAGTGGTTGTCTGCATTATTTTGACTATCAACAGGGCATTCGTAAACAAAGCAAATCAACCTAGTACCGACATTAACGGTAAATTCACTAAAGTTCCAATCCAATCTTTTAAAACATTGGTCAGCAAATACTACCGGAGTACTGATATAAATCAATCAACATTTAAGTGACGCAAGCAACATAAATACAAATTGCAATTTAGATTTTTATATCTTTAGTTCATTTGATAAGTTAGAATTAATTATTGTAACACAGATTAGAGGTAAGGCAGTTTGCTTGATGTATATAGTGATAGATGATTAGAATAGTTTTTATGTAACAAACAAACACGGCCCTTTGAAAACCAAATGACTGAACGGTAACCGTGTTAAAATAAGTTTAAATTACAAATACCACACCGAAGGACTAGTTGTCGTGAGAGAAACTGAACCTTGGCTGCGACGCCAGCAAAAATGTACATTTTCGATATCAACAAAGATAGCTTTTTTTGCGAGCAAAAAAGAACTATTAACACAAAAGTTGACGAATTGACCTTTCATTACTATGCTTGACAGTATAATGACGACGATAATTGACTAAAATTGAAATACACATTGCTCATGTCCTTTGACTCAATCGAAAACAAAGTTTCCCATTTCTCCTACGTGATATATCACTACCGACAGACCTGTCTTCATCAGACCTACCGTGGTAACACTGTAATACTTAGAAAGTAACAGGACACCGCATATTGGGCTCTATCGGATTATGCTCGTAAAATCGATTATTATGCGTTAGGGCATCACCCATGAAACCAGGGCATTATGCTCAAAATTATACTAGGCCAGAGGTATTATTCACCTAATTATGCAGCACTAAATGACACTTTTCCCTCCCGTATTTATTAAATAAAAATTCCTCCTACACCACTGCTAGGCCTTGGAAGCCTGGCATGAGGTAACCAGGCCTTCGACTATGCCAAAATGCACTGACTACGAGTGTAGGGTACCCAGTTCCTATAACGTCCGAGGTTCTATGAACTTTCTAGATTCTAGTAGCTGGAGAAATTAGCACACAGTTTTCAGAATTGCTATAGAACAGAATTATGCCGCAAAATATGAGTATATAAAACAAAAACCAATACCAGCCGACAATTTCAAAAAATATAAAACAAAACATAATCCGAAGTTCAGCATCTTGAGAAATCCGAGATATGGATTGAAACAAGACGAGAAATGAGTTTGTGATATTTCGATTTTATTACAAAATCATCATATGCTGGCATTATGCCCGATGCTCCTGATATAATATTATGCTCGAAATTATGCGAGCATAATCAGATAAACCCTAGCGCATATTACAAACCACTAAACCTAACAAAACTTGAAACTCACCTCCACGAACGCCAAAGCCTCTTTTAATTCTTCACCAGAGCAGGTACGGACAAGATACGAAAATATGAAATTGAAATTCAACAAGAGCAGGTCTTTTCTGTAGTGTAGTTTGAGGTGTTTGGCCAACTGCCGCAAAACCACAGATGACTGAACAACGGCCCTTTTCACCAGCTGTGGTACGATAATACTTTGCGTGCTCTAGAAACAAGACGTTTGGTGGTCAATTAAAAAAGCAAAATGACTACAGATAAAAAGGGTTGAATCACCAAAAATTATGGGAATAATTATGTAGAGAATAATACATGGCGTAGCTACGAATGGCAGATCAAATTGAACTTTAGAAAATGACTTCCATATCTCCAAACGCCCATGTATTATTTTGTGGATCCACAAAATGAGGAACAGCCATCTGGAAAGCTTTTGTCTAGTTTTGCTCTTAAAAAAGCTCACTTTGTTCGCAGAAAGTTAACGTCCGGCAAACAAACTGAAATCAACAAACCATCACTGAGGTAGGAATTATAAAACATTGGATCTGATTGATCTAATAAAATATCCTACGCGAGTTTTCGTTGGATCGTTTAACTAATATCTTTACATGTAAAAATATCGTATCTTAACGTGTGATAAAATACGATTTTTCTCAATTTCCGAAAACATCGTAGCACACTAAAGTTTATGAAATAAAAGGTTACTCATATATGTTGCTATATAGAACAAGTAGAACTTTAAATCATGATAAAAATGTTTATAATCATTAATAAACCAAACGTTTGAGACATTACAGACATTATCAGGGATGCAAGCTAAGTCCACCATCATAATTCATAACCCTGGTGAGGACTCCTACGACAAAAATTTATTAAATATTTGCGGAAGACGTGAATATTTGATATGGTGAAATAAATGCTATGTGAGTACTGCAAATTAAACAGATAAATATATTCAGCGACTATTATGGCTAAAATGTTATAAAGGCGTTATCAATAAAAAGGCAAATACCTGCATGAGTGCTTTAACACTTTTGAAATTAAACACTCGACTGACTTTGGTAAATATACTCAAACAGGAATCATTTTCTTCGCTCATCGCCTCCTGCTGCTGTTTAATAACAGTGTCCACCATAAATTTGCAGATGTGGAACTTTAAATCCCCAAAGAGCTCTTGCATTGATCTCTTTTTATGCTTCGCCACGGCACGGATCTAATGATATAATATCACAATTATACGTTAATACACAGCACCACTGGTTACCGTCAATTTGAAATAAAGTAATGCGTAAATATAGGCTGAAATACGAAGTTTGCAATGATGGATGTTAGATTGTGTATCTCATACGCAATATATTGTCGCATCAATAACATTATTAACATATAGTGACTTCCGCTCAGGTCGCTCATATGTCAAACTTGCACATTAGCTCACCATCTGAGTCTATGTAGCCTGATGGTTAAGACGTCTCACTGGTCATCAGAAGGTTGCGGATTCGATCCCCGTCTGGGGCCTAGAAATCGTTTTCTGAGGACAGAGCTTGACGAACATTCATTCATTGTGTATCTCTTTAGTAAGCTAATTAAATAATTTCGGTCTGGGAAACTCCTTTACGTTATTTCATGATTCGAGTTTTGATCTGCATTTGGACCTAAGAAGGATTTTTTACTGATTATAAGAGCACGACAACAACCAAATCTACCAACCATTAAGTCCAACCATTACATTCAGGTTTACGTATCATTTATTTATTTATTTAGCACATTTTGACACGGTAACCCATGAACCATAACTTATGTAAGTAAGAGCGATAGTTAAATGGTTATTTTTCATGGAAACGTGTGACCTAAAATAAGATAAAATGGATAAAACCAGTAATTTAAAATACCTACTTAAAATTATTAATTTGTAATGTTTACAACATGAGCGCACGTGTTGTATCGAATATACAAGCACAAGCCGAACAAACGCCTTATGAAACGAATACATATAAATATTCGTAAGGGTTAATGATTATTTTCGAAAACAGTTCCATACAGACGCTGTTACATGGCATCACAAAATGACAGAGCCAAAGCAATGGATGTCTTTCGAAAGCCGTCATTTACAGATGATCCCTCTATTTTTGTTCCAAATTCAATTTAGATTGGTGTCGCAACTTTGCGTTCTTAACAGATACAGTATGTTTTGAAATAACGTGAAATAAGTTTCGACAACAACGATTACTCCATGCACTTCCAAAAACACTTTTAAAGAAAAGTAAATTGATCTACAGCATTCAAGGCAAGCAAAACAAGTCCGGATAAATTTAGGCTCTTACCTGGGTAAAGGCTAGAGATGAAATAATTTTGGTATCACCGAGTAATGTTTCCAGCAAACTAATGATCACTACAAGAAGTAAATCATCTTGGGCCTCTTTTCCTAGTTCACCAATGGTGTAAACAATGGTCTCTTGAAGTCTGTACAGTGAAAACGAAACTGATGTTGATTATTTTTATAAAAACGGACGAATCAACAAAACATTACCTTTAACGAGCCATTCCATAAAACAAGCTAAGGGTGCAATCTAAACTGACACTTTCATTGTTTTTCTTAAGCTATTACAGTTACGACAAAGATATCTACTTAAGCATTTTTGTGTTGGAAATGGAATAGGAGACTGTGATCAATGATATTCAGAATCGATGACAATAACGATAACGATGACGATAACAATATGATGCTATCATGATACTTTCAAACAAAACATTTCTGACTTGTGAATAACTGGGAACATTTCCTTGACAGAACAATTGGAATTAAAGTACTGATTGATTATTCATAAAGAAAATACAAAAGAAGTTGGCTCCTAATTATGAATGCTGTACATAAAATAGAGTCATTCTGGCTTACAAAATCTTTTCCTTCGATTTTCTATGTAAAAGTTTCCTCAAACTTCAAAATATCTGGTAAATATAGCCACCCAAATTTCAGAATCATCCTTAGTGATTCATGAAGAGAAATTTTATCATGATAATCTGACACTGCCGAAGTCAACTGAAAAATGTTGACTCGACCGAGATTTGAATTTGTACTTTCGGGATACCGGTCAGCCGCTCTACCTGTTGAGCTATCGAGTCCAGTGGGATTGGATAGAGCCATTTAAATGTAATCGTCTTTCAGAAAAGACACTTGCAATATTCGCGTCCGACCTCATGGTGTGGGATGTACCACGGACCACCCTCAGATTGCTTTGCAAAGTCCTTACATTCGGGTCACTCATATTGTATCTAATGCCGGTGCAAGTTTCTTACAAGCTATACAATTTTTGCTCATTTGCAAAATCCTCAATACGGTGCCTCGTATAATTTTCGATATATACAAATGCACATCCACGTACATGTACATAATACGTAAATATAATCATTGACAAATTTCTTGGAACAAAACCGATTTACCATTTACCCACCCCCTTCATCAATGTTGCACCCATAGAAAAGGACGTTTGCAAAGCCGAATCACTGACCATGTTCATCCACATCGGAACGGCAATTAGGAGGGGATCAGAGGTTGAATTCATCACCCCACTTATGATACGATTGTAAGGAAATTATAGGAATATTTCCAGCTAAATTTGTCAATGACTGCAGTACTTGGAGGGATCGGGTAATGTTCTTTTCGTTGAGAAGGTAAACACAGGGGGTAACGGATGCCACAATACAACATTTTTAACATTCGCATCAACCCCTGAAACCCCTGACGCCTCCCTTAGCTGAATAAGTTGCCTGCCGTTAGTTACAATAAAATCCTAAACGGACTTTTACAAAACTCAAGCCCTGGAACGGTTTGTAAAAGTTACGCTGGCCTTTGAACCATGGATTTCCGCATACCCTCTCTAGGCTTTCAGAGACGTTTGATCACCTATATACCTCATGCTATGGTATTTCTTTCTATATATGAATGGTCCGGAGAATTGCAATGATACATCCAAAAGATATAATTAGCCGCTGTAATTATATGTCAAATACTACCTCTTTCCAAAATACATTCAAACTATCACGGTTGGCAGAAGCGCAGCAGTAGAGCATCACGATCAATTGCTGAAATACTGACCACTAAAGTTGTAAAGTAAAGTAAAGTAAAGGTAAAGTACTTCTATTTATACCGGATAACCCTATCAGTTACCTAAGCTGTTCTCCCTAGAGGTCCAGTAAGGGCCACCCCTCATGGATCCAGTGTTACTACAGGAGGAAACCGGAGTACCCGGAGAAAACCTGCGATGCTTGGTAGAGTCAAACTGGACAACACTCTTCTCACATGTGACCAAAGTAACTTTAATCCGATAACTGCGCGGACCCGGAATCGAACCGTAGTCATAGTGGTGAGAGACACGTACACTAGCACTGTGTCACTGGCACCCCCCAAGAAATTCCTGTTGCAATATTTATCGAAAAAAGCACAGTTCGTTAGTTTTCGATGGTAACAGGATTGTACAAAAGAACCTTGTTATATGATCAAATATACAACATTTTCGCGGTCACTCTACGACAACCTTACTTGGTACTGACAAACCTTATTTTCTTTGTGGATGATACTTTGGTGAACACTTCTTTAACTTTGGCAACAATAGTTTTCGTGCTATTTACGTCTTGTTTCGTCAGGTAAGGCAGCGTTTTGCTGGAAGGCAAAAGTTAGAAAAAAACAAACAAACAATATTACTATAACCCGTAATGGAACCAATTAAGCTGATCTAAAATCCCGGTCAAACGAATGCAACATCGTTCAACATTGTTGAATTCAACTTTTTTGGATGGTGTTGGACTGCGTGGTCAAACTGATGCAACATGTTGTGCGGTGCAGATTCGAATTGCGGTGATTAGAGATCTAAGATGAATAATGATCTCGAATTTTAGGCCGATCTACCAGTTGCCTTGCCTGAGAGACGATTGCTGCGCGTGCGCGAGTGCAACAATGTTGAAGTGTGCGGCCAAGCGAATGCAACTTTGTTGTTCACACATGACAACAAAAGAAATGTTGAACGATGTTGCACCAAATGTTTGATGGGAACCAAACTTTGTTCAACATCATACAACAATATGATGCAACATGGTAGCCAAACGAGTGCAATATGTTGCATTCAGTAATGTTGAAGGTTGGTGTTGATGTTGAATTGGGATGTTGCATCCGTTGGGTCAAGGCTTAAGTAATTACAATTTATATTTTCTTAAATTTTATTTCATGTGGTACGTCACCGATGTTATTGTTGCGAACTCGCTTTAAATGTTGTTCAGTGCCCGCAAAACAACAGACCTCTTTAGCATCATATGCAAATTGCTCATTACATTAAATGCTCTTGCAATGCCCGGATGAGAACTAGACCCGAGGTCTAGTGAGATCGACGGTCAAGACAGCAAGTTTCGTCATCTTTTTTTTTCTTTATCTCTGCTCCGTAGAGGCCGGCTATCTTTACCCGGCGCCTCACTCACTCTGCACTGTTGTGCCAGAATGCTTCAGCGTTCAGAGTGTAAGTACCCGGAGACCCTAGGTATGATTCCCAGTTTTTGCATATATAAAATGGACTTGTTCATTACCTATGTACCCTGCAAAAAATTAAAATCTTGGGTAGATATTTTTTCTATATCCTGGCTGAAAGAACTAAAAATTCTTGATAAGAAAAGGCATTTGGACTGTTTACATCTTTCAAAGAATTTAAGAAAATATATCTTGATTCAAGAATATTTTTCCTGTCTAGTTAAGATATATTTTCTTAATTAAAGAACATTTTAACCCATCAAGATAGCTTGTTGAGGAAAATTATCCGGTCTACGGGACAAGATAAAATATCTTAATTTAAGAAATATCATCTTAAAACAAGATTTTTTTTCTTTAGATAAGAATTCTATTGTTGCAGTGTAATCATAACAGCATACAAGCAACCAGATGAAACGAGAAGTACAATTACCTGAACTTAACTCTCACGTCATAGTCGGGGTCCTCAATAAGTTCAATACATCCACTCACAACTTGAGAGCGATAATCATGAGAGAAATCTACGTGGTTGACGAGCCTCTTGAAGCTTATGACGAACGATAATTTAGTTTTAGCAGATGCACCAGGCAGAATCATATCCAAGGCTTCACGGAAGAATGAGTCATATTTCGGGCATGGTGGACCAGCTAAAAATGTAAACAAACTGATTAAAATACGGAGAATAGTAGGCAGTTACGAACCATGACATGACTCCATTTCACTGATTCCAAACGACAATTAAAATACGTATCAACGAAAGGCTCGTATTAGCTGGGTAATTTTTCAGCCAGAAGTTAGTGTTACCAAAATGTTAACAAACTGATTAAAATATGGGGAATATTAAGGAGTTACAAACCATGAAATGACCCAATTTCACTGGCTCCAAATGACAATTAAAATACGTATTAACAAAGGGTTCGTATCAGAGGGTAATTTTTCAGCCAGGGCTTCGGTTTAAGTGATACAGTGCACCGAAGTTATGTACAGGCAATGTTAGTCAGTGCAGTAAATTTATTACGACACTCATCAACCTACGCCCACTTTGCGAATCAAAATCCCGTTTATAAAATCAGTGAGCAATCGCAGACAACGGATACTACAGTTCTGGCGGTGAATGTGGTGTAATCGGACTGACAAGAAAAACTAATGACCTGTGACCAACACGGGTCAAGTACGTTTATTTTCATCCTGATTACCCTGTTTGGGACGAATTCGCTTAACACAAACTGCCACAGACTATGGCCTGATTTTTATGAAACCGCAAACGGATTAGCCGCTCACAAAGCAAAATTAACAGGTACCAATTCTAAACAGAATGGAAATCAGTCTTGCTTTCTGCCACAACTTTTGTTTTTTATGGTATACTGGTTAAAATACGAGGGAACGTATGGTTCACATGGTGCTTGGTAGGTCTGACCAACACCATTAGTATTTAAGAAGAAGAAGAAGGAGAAGGAGGAGGAGAAGGAGAAGGAGAAGGAGAAGGGGAAGAAGAAGGAGAAGAAGAAGAACAAGAAGAAGAAGGAGGAGAAGAAGGAGAAGGAGAAGGAGAAGGGGAAGAAGAAGGAGAAGAAGAACAAGAAGAAGAAGGAGGAGAAGAAGGAGAAGGAGAAGGAGAAGGAGGAGGAGAACAATATATTTGTACCTTTTTTCTATTTTATGTACAAAAACAGAAATTATTTTTACATAAGGTAACAGGTCGCCTAAATAACCATAAAGGCTAACGTAAATAGGCAACCTTAACTTGCAACTGATTTCGGTACATTGTCACTCTGCGCTATTGGTACTTACCACTGGTCTGTCCGGGTTCCACATGTTTGTCACAAACAGTACAACTGAATGGTTGCAGCATTGGGGGGAATTTCTCCAGGTCTATCATATTCTTTATATTGGCACAACCGAACAGCGCACAGCCTAAATTTCCAAAACACTGGGAAAGAGAGCTATGTAGAGCTTCATGGTTTGCATGCTTCAAGATGTCTAACACTTCATCACGCTCATTTTCCGAAAGCATTGCAACTAGGACAGGTAGTAACTCCATCGCTCTGTCCAGAATCCCACCAAAGTTTTCAGACTATAAAACAAACAAAAGAATAACGATAACGTTCAAACACTACAACACAGACAATTTCAAAACTGACCACGGCGATCGTTTAAATACAAAGCCTGCTGCAGAGTGTCCAGCATGGAAATGAGTTAAATTTGTACGTTAATGAAAGATGTTGTACTGCTAGAACGAACGTTAAAGGCAATCCAGAACTCACCCATTGTATACAAAACTTATACAGCCTGTCCAACGTCTGTCTGTCCGTTGGTCTATTTTGCATGGCTGTATGTCAATCTGCCCACTCCCGGTACGCCTGTCTGTCCTCCGCCTTCTGCCGTCTATTAGGCCGGTCATAGTTCATAGGTGGTCTCACTGCGCCAGAGTGCAAATAACCTTTAGGTTTTGACACACGTCCTTCCACAAAACCTGTCCAAGTCGAAGTCTGACCGAAAACATCCCCATAAGCATTAGTTAGAGCTGCCTTACAAGAAATTGTTGCAATTCAGGCCTAGAATTTAACGCAGCAGTTCACTGTCGTTTTGACAAATGATAGATTTTTAATATTTTTTCCTCTACTACATTGGTTTTGCTCCAGAAACGTTGCGGTAGTGGTAAATGTATTTTCAACATCTCACGTTATGAGACCTGTTGTTAGTCCGTCTGTCCGTCCTAGAATATGTCAGCCCATATAAAGCCCCATAGTACATGGCTCACTGGAAGACCATTGGAGAAAACAAAGTGATCCCGTGTCTAAATAAAAATGATCCATTCATCCATCCATCCATCCATCCGTCCATCCGTCCGTCCATCCATCCACCCACCCACCCACATGAAACGATTTTTAAATATAATTATTCGTTGTGATGTATACTATTTAGTCACCAGCTTCTTCAGGACGTATTGTTACATTAACGAGCGAATCGTAAGCAGAAACTGTGCCTTACAGACAACATTACATACGCCAGGATGAACAATCGTTTGTGATAATCATATGCCAGCCGACAACTTAAGTAGAGCAAGAAACATACTCCGATGAATAACATCTTGTAAACTCAAATCTGAGCTATCGGACAAGGTGAAACATGCAAACCATGGATAATGACTTTGAAATCAAGTTGAAATATTACCGTGATTTGTTTCGTTTTGTCTGGTAGCTCCAATATTGAGTTTACAGAAGAATTACTCACCGAGATGGAGAAAAATAGTGGTGGACATTTACCGATCCCGAAGTGGCGAGGTAAATTTCTACATTATTCACCGACACTGAGGTAAATAATTCTTTTAACATATACCTCGCATAAGTGTTTTCACATATATTTTTTTAAAACTTTTAAAACAATTTTACGGAACGTTGGCTTGTCGCCCAATCATCATTTGTAAACAAAACATTTTGAACATATCTTGAGCGCACTTTTCGCTGAAAAATAAAAGAAATACATATCTTTGAATACTTCATCGTCAAATTTCTTGCTGTTTTGGAATTGTTTTGCACGGCGGCTTCATTTATTTTAAAAAAAGTTCTTCTGTAACATAAACAAAACAGGACACCATCTTGTTTTGCTCGAAGGTGAATAGTGCAGGATATTCCGAGATAGAGGAACTAATCAGATTGCGCATAAAACACTATTCACCCACGAGGTATATGCTAAAAGTCGTTATTCACTAGGGTAGGATTCTTGTTCGGTTTCCTTTGTGTTTTTTTACTCCGAGAACAGTCGATTCTCCCACAACTGTCATTTTATTTTGCTGCCACTTCAAGAAATATTAAGTAATAGGGAAAGGTATTTGCCTGAGGTTTGTGCAAATTATTATTTATGGCTTTTGGTCGGTTTTCTTTCACACTTTTGAGTGGGTCTTCGTCATCCGTTGTTACTGTTTATTTTACCCCGTAACTTGTTTATTTTGCTTCCTGTTTCCACCAGTTAAACGTTAATTTGTCTGACTTTAATAAAATTAGTTTTAAGCAAAATGTTTTATTTTGCGGAATTTTTCATTGTAGGTACTTAAATCTCCTTTTAGTTTCATTAAAAACCAGCTCAAAGATTTCCCAGCCAAAACGTACCAGTCCGTAATAAAAAGCATACCGTGTTTACTCGATTAAGCGCCGCGGCGCTTTTCAAATTTTTAGTGTTTAGGGATGAGGCGCCTATTCGGGGGAAGCGTTTATTTGAGGGCGGCGCTCTTTAAAAAATCATAACATTTATAAACGATAACAAGCAAATGTTAACCATTGAAAAACATTGCAATACAGGAGAGTAAATTTCGGAGGGTGATTTAGAATGAGTTGTACCGGACTTGTTTTTTAGTTTGGCTCCTCGAAAAATTTAGTGTGATGATGCTTAGACTAAGCGCCGCATTGTTGTGAATGAACGCGGTGCTTATTCGAGGACGGTGCTGTTTAATATTTTTGCTCGCATATGCGGCGCTAAATCGGGGTAAGCGCTTAATCGACTAAATACGGTATTGAACCGGTCCAACATCGTATAATATGAGACCGTTCAGCGATTAAAATATCAAAAACAAATTCATGCAGTCTTATTGTAATTGGAAAAGATGGTGGCTTTAGCTGTAAATTCTTCGACTTACCATAGTCAGCTTGAAAACATAAATCCTCCAGTTTGTCATGGAAGGAAACATAACCAACAGTTCATAGCAGTCCTTGCAATCAATATTTGATGACACGGCTGCGGCAAGATGTCTCATCTTAGCGAGATCCCAGTCTTTCAAACATGGAGCAACATCACTGTATTCAGTATCTACCCGATTAATCCACGGTAAGGAAACTACGCAGAGAAGCATGTGCAGCAGATCTGGAGGTACTGGCAAATGTTGCTTGAGGAAGACAAGTACTTTGGTGAAGTTCAAGAACTCGGACAAAACGCAATTCACTAGTTCATAATCAGCATTGTTAGCTCTTAAATAACTAAACAGGTTGTCCAGGATCTTGGCTATTGAAATTTGCAATTCAGGTATAGTATTTCTTGATACATCTGTAATACAAAAATGGTTATTAAATAAAAACGAAGACTTGGTATGAAAATATATATAATTCTAAATTTTATTAAGAATTCATGAGGAAAATACAAAACAAAATTATAACCGTGTCGTGTCTTGATATGTGATGAAGACACATGTGACTTTATATGTGAAGAAGTTAATTTTTTCATCTTCGAGAACATAAATTTCCAAACTTTCTTCGCGAATTAGCGTATTAGGAGGGTCATTTTATGATATTTATTGAACTCGCCATACAGATTTGACTAAACAGTTCAGATTTTATAGTTTCAGTACCTTCTTAGTTTTTCGTAGTTTTTAGCAGTGTATTTATGATTTAATTAATATACAATTAATTAAGGTAATTTTTCTTGAAAACTTTATAAATAGTTACTGAAAAGCCCATCGGGGAGCTTACTACTAAACTATTAAATTAAATTAAATTACCTGCATTATCGGATCTAAAACAAGAGTCAATAGCCGAGTGTTTTAAATCCCGATAAAGCACTCCTGCTCGGTTTTTAAATATTACATATATATGAATGGTATATACAGGGGGTGAGCCAAAAAAAGTGGCCATCCTAAATAATTATGGTTAACGTAACATAACCATCACAAGATGAACAGACGTGGTTAAGAATGATCGTTTTAGGATGCATGCGTCTAAGTAACTTCAAATATCATCTGAAATCTTAATTTTAATAACCGATTTTTGAAATTCACAAACGTTACGCAGTTTTTAATTATATTATAGTTTACAAATTCCTGGTACATCTCTGATGTCCTTCATTTTGACTCTAATGAGTTTGTTCGCACAATCGCCAATAAAGTTTATTTACAAACTACTACAGGCAACAACAGTAACTCAAGTACATGCCTAGTGTATGTACCATTCAATACCTAGCTGGCACTCTCTTCAATTTAATCACAGCTTTGCATAAACGAGGCATGCTTTCAATAAGCTGATGCAAGTATTCTTTGGTGGTTGTTTGTAATCCATTTTTGATTACTGCAAAAAGTTCGTTTTCATTTTCCAACTTTTGGTCTTTTGTTAATCAGTCCAACTCAGCCCATAAATTCTCAATGGGATTTAGGAGAACCCATCCCCATTCATCAATATTCCCACTAATGTGCTCACGAGCAGATGATAATCGCGGTAAACAATTCTTCTCACTCCCAAATGGTTTCTCAGATTTTTTCTCCATTTGAATTCTCTCTTTCAAGAGGTGATTTATGGTTTTGGCGGAAAATTTGACCCCTGTCTGAGCTTCTAGTTTATCAGCTAGCTGATGTTTGGTTGGGGTGCTTGATTTGAACG
Source organism: Heliopora coerulea (assembly GCA_030142905.1). Classification (NCBI taxonomy): domain Eukaryota; kingdom Metazoa; phylum Cnidaria; class Anthozoa; order Scleralcyonacea; family Helioporidae; genus Heliopora; species Heliopora coerulea. Next base: position 692,730 of record JASJOG010000162.1, read on the forward strand.
TTTTAATAATTAAACGGTCACTTCAATCGGTAGTTTCCATCCAGAACCAGGATCATGACTGCAATCTCCACTCAATTTACCTTAATGCAAAGTTCTTTTTTTGTTTTTTTCCCCAGAACAGGTTGATGTGAATTTTTTTTGAAACTGTACATGTGGTAACTCCAGCTTAAAGCAATCCAAGAATTCCATGATTCCTTCTAACTTTCATCTCAGATTTCTCGTTTCCGACTTTTTTAAGTCCCTTACTAGCCACATCACTTTCACATAAAACCTCAACGAAAACGTTCAAAATTGCACATGTAACTGGTTTTTTGGCTAATAATGTTTTGTACTTAAGTTATCAACTAAATATTGTAGGATGCGCAATATTTTGATAATTTTATGGACAAGTTCATATCATCCAATTTGTAAGAAATAGGAGAAAATGCACTATGTTTAGCAGAAGACATTATCATAAAAAGTATTAAGAATTGACGTGTGTTCCATGCCAGCACTTAAAATTAGTATGTCAAAAGATTTTTAATCAGATCTCCAAGAAAGCTTTTAAAAAACATACGGTTTTCTTTCATTTCTGTTCTTCCAGTGACAGTTATATCAAATTGACTATACTTTTGACGATAGCAACTTTTTTTTGCCCACTCCCTGTATATGTATATATATATAAATTATTATTATTATATATAAGTGTAAATATTATATATAAGTGTAAATAGCATAGCCACCCAACATATCTCTCTCTCTCTCTCTCTCTCTCTCTCTCTCTCTCTCTCTCTCTCTCTATATATATATATATATATATATATATATATATACGTGTAAAGAAACGACGTGAAGTGAAGTGACATAAAGAAGCATGACGTCACATGATGTGATGGGATGGAACGTGAAGGGACGTAAGGTGACATAACATGAACTGAAATGACGTGGCGTGACGTAAAGTGAAGTAACGTGACATGAAGTGAAGGTAAGTGAAGTGAAGTGAATTCAACTCAACTAAACGCAAGTGAAGTCAAGAGTGGAAAATAAAAAACACGAATCAGAAATTAATGACCTTCAACTACGATAGCGACATCCTCTTTAAGTGTAGCTTGTTTGGCTATAACAAACGCATACGTTTGAAGAACCAGTGTCACTCCACCCAATGCTGAGCATACTTCCTAAAGCCAAAAGAAGCAAACAGTTCCACATAATGGTAACGTGAGCTTAAGTAAGGAGGATTCTATAATATCAAAGTCTTACGGGTCTATTTTGTAAAAGATGCAGGATAAAGTCGCTTAATTCAGTGCCCAGCGCGTACACTACTTCGTTTATCGCAAGACAACGACAACAAGACAGCAACAAGCCAGATATACGTTTTAAAGAACCAATGGCAACCAAACTGTAGAATATTGGATATTTCAACACTAACAGGATCAGCTGCGACCAACCAAGTTCCCAATATAACAACACAAATACAGAAGTATTAAGTTAGTCAAGTACCAATAAGTGACCCAGATGCTCCTTTTTAATCCTTTTGGTGACAATTTACAATTACCAATTAGGAATGTTGTTAAGAATACTAATGCACAGCATAAAGTTTTAACAGACCCGTAATAACGGAGACATTAATAGAACAAATTAATTTTACTGACGTTTCGTCGCTAGTCCTGCGACATCTCCAGAGTGAGGGATGCTTTTGGAGAAAAGTCACCATCAGACGTTTTTGAAAGCAGAACAATTCAGATATTGTCACCACAGCTAGTCGAAAAAGTTCTACATTTGGCTACATTACCCCTTAAGAAACTTCCTTGCTACGCAGTGAAATCGCTCCAAAGTTTGTTCCAATTTTTCCGCCAGTAGGCGTTGAAAAAATGCACTCGGCCATAAATTATGAAAGCGTTAAATTTCACGGTATTCCATCATCCTCACTAAACTACATTTATTCCAGAGACAGCCATGTTTAACTGGAAAAATAGACCACTTGTATATTATAAAGTGGAGCATTTTTCGCAATTCGTTCAAGTTGAGTCTTATACGTAAGATTCTGACATTCGAAAATTTTCTGTATCATATTAAAACTCCATTTCATGTAACCGAGAGTAAATGCCACATATTCGTTGAATACACTCATTTCTTCACCAGCAATGCTACCATTATAAATACAGAACTCGTAGCCAAGATCTCGGCAACAGCCTTACTTGGCAGAGCACTGCACAAGATTCGCAAGATCGCGGATTTGATTCCCAGCCAGAACCTCCATAGTTGCACTTTTCACAACCGCGCTCGGTTGGGTATTAAAATGTGAGATTCTGACAGTCGAAAAATTTCCTACACTCCCTTTTATGAGATTAAGTGTAAAACCCTTATATTCGTTGAGTAATTCACTTTTTTCATAAATATATTTTGTTTTTATGTGAGTGAACAGCAGGAGTTTCATAAGAAGCTGGCTACCGCTGGAGCTCGACGGCTGTGAGTCTCCGAGTGACCGGCTATTTTTCCATATTTGTTGCTTTTGTTGAATACTCACCAATGACTTAACTAAATTTGATGGCCAGAATGCTGGAAATCGCATTTCCCAGTGTCTAGATTTCAACATATTCTTGAGGCACCCCCCGATAGCCCTTGGCGAAAAGGGCCTTACAGTTGACGCCTACTTCAAACCTTATTGAAAGCCCTGAATAGAGATCTATAACCACGTCCAATGGTTTCAAGACAAACACCTACGGTACACAGAATCAGGAAATGTGAAAGTGCGAAACACTAAAATCGCAGTATGAAAAAAAATGTTTCTATTACCTTAGAAATTGGTTCGTCTTTTAGTATGTGAAGAAGGCAGCAAAATTTAGAGTTAAGGTATTGATAAATACTTTCACTTGTTTCATCTCCATTCACTGCGTCTGGTAACCTTGAAAAAGAAATTACTGTTTGAAGCGCAATGGCAACACTAAGTGATTCAAAGGGCAAAATAAGGGAGTGATTAGATTATACATACGTTCCAAGGTTCGAATGTGGCTCAGATGTTTCAGCTGACGTCTCGATTTTAAGCCGTTTAGCAGCACCAACACCCTGCTGAAATGAGAAAAAAGGTAAAAGTTGAGAAGCACCTTTTAAATAAGTTTTATCTTTGAATTTTTCCCTTCATCGAGGCTCCTCGTACGAAAACCTGTCACAAATTAACTTGAAGTTGTCTGACACTTCCTTTGTACCACGTAATGTGACTTATTCAACTTATGAGAGTATAACAGTATTATGAAGGAATCAGAGAGCAAATCATGTCGGCGGTGGGCAGGGGGAGTAGTTTAAAGGGGTTGTGGGGATGTGACAATTGCAAAGTTTGTAAAAAAAAAAAAAGAAGATTCGGGCAAAATAGATCATTGGAGCATTAAATGTCAAACAAAATTTGTTTTTGTAGGGTAGGTAAAATTCCCTTCCGATTAAATGTTTTTGGTATAACAACACGGGTTATTATCGAAAATTTCGCGGAGTGAACGGCCTGAAAATGTTGTCGCAATCACGATATTCACCTAGGTGAATATAACAATGAAGGCATTTACGCTAAATGGTGGCTACTTCTGTAGTAGTATAGTAACGGGGGGTACAGCACACTTGCTTCTAGGTGCACTTTTTTTCCAAATTTATTCAGTAAAAATGGTATTTTTTGGCCCATGCACCTTTTTGCTAAAATTGCCATTTTTTCGAAGCACCCCCCGTTACTATACTACTCTACTCATACTCACCACTATTTTCTAAGCGGCAATCTAAATATCTTTATTATTTTCTGTAGGAATCTCTACAAGTTTATTAATTTTGTTCTTTTTATGGTCATGTTTACCAGTGGTAATACCACCAGATAGAAATCCAAGACATGGAATATAAGGACTTATCATTTGGACAATTTTTATTACATTACTTTTCAATAAGTCATCCTTTCGTAATACTTCAGATAATACTTCTGGTTTTTCTGTTGCATCCAAACTACCTAATGCATCAGCAAACTTACTTATTAACTGGTCAGTTATAAATTCATTTGCTTTTTGCATTCTCTTTCTTTCATATTCATTATAATATTTTTCTATGACCTTATTACTTGCTTTCTTAATGGTTTTAACACTTTTATCAAACTGTCCATCTTCTGCTAATTTAATTAATTCTTCCCTTTTCTTTTCAATCTCATCTTGCGGATCAGCTTCTCTGTCAGCATCTATTTCTGCGGTTTTGATTTCGTCTTCCAGTTCTTCTACTACTTCTTCAAGATTCTTTTTACGCTTTGGCATGGATTTATACATTACCGTAGATTTTAATGTCAGGTTAAACAGACATACCACATATTTTATAATCATATGGATAATTTAAATTGATCTCTAACACAGAATACTTGTTATTTTTAAGTGTATTTATTATTCTACTTATCTCTTCCTTACTAACCACCATTCGTATAATCATCTATTATAATTTTCATGTCATTTCTATTGGGATTATAAAAAGTGCTCAATTTGCTTATATTTTCTCTTTATGATTTGCTTATGCTTGTCAATTGTTGAGTAATAACAATAGTTGAAAGACCATAATGCCTCGCTCCAAAACCAAGTTTAACCAATTCACTGACTCTTTTCTTAACATGTGAACTACATGCACAGTCATCTAAAATAATCAAACTATTGGTTCCTCGGTATATTTTTGAAGCAAATCTAAGCATATTATCAATATAATCTTTCCCACATTCAATTATACATTTATGTATTTCCATTTATGTATTTCCATTTCTCATACGTTTTAGTCCAACTAAAGGTAGGACATATTATTATAATGTAATCAAACTGGTCCATGTAGTTTTTTCTATAAAGTTAAGAAGGTAATGCGTTTTCCCACAACCTGTCATTCCTGTGATAATCATATTAAAAGGTGAAGACATTTATATAATATCTAATATTGAATACCTTGAAGGTCATTATTTATGAAATTAACTTGTCCATCTGATATAACAAAAATATTCCAATTAATATTTCCAGAATGTGCTTTCTTTTTAATCTCCAACAGAATACCATTTTGTGTATTTACAATTTTCTTTCCATGTGCAGTTTTATTCACTTCTTCATGACTTCTAAGGTCAATAACAAGTGCAAATTTATCTTTATAGAATTTCGCTACAGTCATAAATTGGTCTTTTACTTTTTTCTGACTGAATAATCTCTTTGCTTCTTCATAGAATCTACTATTTGGAATTCCTTGGGAATACACACTATTTGGTACTCCTTCAATTGTTAATTTAGCTTCTGTAATATTTGGATAAAGGTATTCTTCACTGTCACTTCTTGTTCCTTTAGTGAACAATAATACAATACTTCTCAGTGACTTTCTTGGGATATTTATATTTTTATGAAAACCATAACAAGAACTGCATAACGATAAATGGTAAGCAAGCAATAAATATGCCAAATGAAGGTGAAAAAGTGCAATTTAAGAACTATCATAAGCAATTAGAAGTACCGTTTATCATTTACGCAGACTTTGAAGCTATTGTAGAGAAAATCCATAGCGCTAAACAATCAGAAGAAAAGTCATATACAGATGCATATCAAAAACATAAAGATTGCAGTTATGCTTATAAAGTGGTATGTTGTTATGATAACAAATACACAAAACCATTGCAATTATACAGAGGAGAAAATGCGGTTTATAAATTCCTAGAAAAGATGTTAGAAAAAGAAAAATGGTGTAAAGAGACTATGAAGAAGCATTTTAAGAAACAATTGGAAATAACAGCAGCTGAAGAAAAGGACTTTAAAAATCTGATAGTTGTCATATTTGCGGTAATAAATATGAACCATGAGATGTTAAAGTTAGAGACCATTGCCATATCACCGGTAAATACAGAGGTTTTTCACATCAGAAATGTAATATAAATTATAAATTAACAGAGAAAATATCAGTGATATTCCATAATTTACGTGGATATGATAGCCACTTTATAATGCAAGAGATTGGTAAATTTAAGAAGAATATAAATGTCATACCTAATAATATGGAAAGATATATGTCATTTATGTTAGGTAACCATCTTGTATTCTTGAATAGTTTCCAATTTATGTCTAGTAGTTTAGAAAGACTTGCTAGCAATTTACCAGAAGATGCATTCAAATACACTTCAAAGGTATTTAATGAAGATGAAACGAAACTTATGAAGCAAAAAGGTGTTTATCCATACGATTACATGGATTTTTTTGAAAGATTCGAAGAAACAGAATTACCAAGTAAGAAGCAATTTTACAGTATATTGAATGATGAACATATTTCTGAAGATGATTATGAACATGCAAGAAAAGTATGGGAATTATTTCATATGAATAACTTAAGGCAATACCATGATTTATATCTTAAGACAGATGTATTGCTACTTACAGATGTATTTGAGAACTTTAGAAAAACCTGTATGCAATACTAGAAATTGGATCCATGTCATTATTTCACAAGTCCTGGTCTTGCTTGGGATGCTATGTTAAAAATGACTGGTGTGAAATTGGAATTAATAAGTGACATTGATATGTACCAATTTATAGAAAAAGGAATGCGAGGAAGTATTTCCTACATTGCGAACAGATATGGTTCCGCAAATAATAAAAATATGAAGAACTATAATCCACTGGAAGAAAATAAATATATAATGTATCTTGATGCTAACAATCTATATGGATGGGCTATGAGCCAATCATTACCAACTGGAAGATTTAAATAGATAGATCCATCTTCTGTTAATTTAGACTGCTATAATTCTGAATCTAAAAAAAGACTTTTATTAGAAGTAGACTTGGAAATATCCAAAGGAATTTCATAACCTATATAATGACTATCCATTAACACCAGAGAAGAAGACTGTAAAGAAAGATGAATTGTCAGAATATTGTAAAATGATAGAGAATAAATATAAAATATCTGCTGGACTTGTAAGTAAATTAATAACCACATTAAATAACAAGAGAAAGTACGTTATATACTACAGAAATTTGCCATTGTATTTATCCTTAGAAATGAAATTGAAAAAGATACACAGAGTATTAGAATTTAATCAATCAAAATGGTTGAAAGAGTATACAGATTTTAACACTAAAAAGAGAACAAATGCTAAGAATGCGTTTGAAAAGGACTTTTTTAAATTAATGAATAATGCTGCTTATGGAAAACTATGGAAAAGTTAAGAAAAGGTGTAGATGTCAGATTAATTACAATTCAGAAGAAATTAATAAAGATAGTATCAAAACCAACATACGTAAGTAGTAAAATCTTCAATGAAAACCTTGTTTCTGTCCATAAGATAAAAGAAGTATTAACATTAAATAGACCTGCTTATGTTGGAATGTGTATATTAGAACTATCAAAAACTCTTATGTATGATTTCCATTATAACACAGTAATGAAAATATATGGATATGAAAATGCAAAACTATTGTTCACAGATACAGACAGCTTAATGTATGAAATAAAAGCAGAAGATGTATATAATGATTTCTATAAGAAGAAAGACTTATTTGATAACAGTGACTACTCTATTGACTCTCCTTTTTACTTGAAAGTGAATAAAAATGAAGCAGCAGGTATTCCAATAGTACAATTTATAGGACTACGAAGTAAAATCTACAGCTAGATAAAAGACAACGAAAAAGGCAGTAAAACAGCTAAAGGTGTGAAGAAAAAATGTAATAAAAAAAGACATTACACATAAACACTATAGATACATTATTTGAGAAAAAACAACTCCATCATAAGATGAAAACAATAAGAAGTAATTTACATAAGTTGAGCAGTTATTAAATTAATAAGATCTCATTATCATGTTTTGATGATAAGCGTTATATTCTTGAAGATGGAATTAAAAGTTATGCATATGGTCATTATAAAATAGTGTAAAATAAAAAAAATGAACCCACTTAATGATAAATTATATGCATTTGAATATGTCCTTATATTCCATGTCTTGGATCTCTATCTGGTGGTATTACCACTGGCAAACATATTTATGACCATAAAAAGAACAAAATTAATAAACTTGTACAGATTCCTACAGAAAATAATAAAGATATTTAGATTGCCGCTTAGAAAGAAGTGGTGAGTATGAGTAGAGTAGTATAGTAACGGGGGGGGGTCCAAAAAATGGCAATTTTAACAAAAAGGTGCATGGACCAAAAAATACCATTTTTACTCAACAAATTTGACAAAAATGTGCACCTAGAGGCAAGTGTGCTAGCACCCTCCGTTACTGTACTACTTTCTGTAAATATTACCGATGAATTTTTAAGGTTAAATTTTTGAAGTAAAACTCGTCATCTACTTTCTTTCAAATAATTAGTTGTGTAATTATACCAACACTATTATTTGCCTCAGGCTCTGTGAATATTGTTGAATAATCCCTGGGATGAAACAATATTCACTTTGCTTTCGGTGAATAATTGTTGAATATGTAATTCAGGTATTAGGGCTGAGGAACCTAGGATACACCATGCATGACCTGAATGCGCATCAAATTAAATTCGGGCGATTTTTGAAATGATACAACATACGGGCAGACTGACGTGGAAACACTCCCTAGTCAAAAGAGATACAACTATGCCTCTGGTAGTGGACAGTGTTACACCCTGCGGTAAATCGGTCGGTAAAGCGGAAACTCAGAGTTAAAAACTTTGAGTTGTCGGCAGAATGAAATGAAAAACTATTTTGCTGACCGGCAAAAGAGGCTAGGTTTGTCGGCAAAACAGATTACAGGTTGCCAAACCCCCAACTTTAAAAAAATATGGTAAGCTATCACACTGCGGACGGTGCGACGCCCTAACTCATCTTCGGTAAGCGGGTCGGTAAAACGGAAGATTAGCAGAGAGAACACTCGATTTTTTGGTAAAATGTGGCACAAAAATACTGGTTTGTCGGTAAAGTGTTGCAAAAGAAGCTGATGCCCGAAGGTGGGGATACAAATTCCATTCAAATTAACTCAGTTAACTAGAAATAGTTAACTTTTCACATCATCCAGATTTTCGCCTACTAATACATAGATGAAGTATTAAGGGCTGCTTATACGGGCGATGTTTTCTGTGATTTTTAGCCTCCTGACACATGCGATCAAGTGAATTGACTTGCGGATCATTTGTTCCAAGCTATACGGTACAATACTTTGGTGAGTTGTTTACTCAATCGCATGCCTCAGGATGAGAAAAATCGCAAGAAGAATAGCCCGTGTAAACAGTTCTTTACTTTTAACCTACTGTTTCTTCGTTTTAGTGGCACATCTTGAACAAAATCTTCCAACTTACCGGTTTCTTCTCGCGAAGATCGTAAAGGATCAACTCTGAAAAACATTTGGCCATGAACTAAATAGAAGAGATAAAATAAATAGTTTAAGGTATACTGGATCTTGAGTGGCTATTCAACAATGTCTTTCTCCGTTTAAATACCAACGCGTAAAAAAAGTTCCAATCAACACCAGCCGACATGGCAAGGTTTGAGGTTTCCCAAGCCAAGGATCGCGACCGTAAGTAGGGTCCAACGGCCTACCCCCTACTGACCCTGGACACAAGGTTGAGTAGGGTGTGGACGTCTTTATTTAGACTGGATAACCCTATCACCTCACTAAGTTGTTCTCCCTAGACGTCCAGTTAGGGCCACCCCTCATGGGTCCAATATTACAACAGGAGGAAACCGGAATACCTGGAGAAAATCTGCGATGCTTGGTAGAGTCAAATTGGACATCACTCTTTTCACATGTGACTAAGGTAACTTTAATCAGAAAACTGCACGGAGCTAGAATCGAACTCTAGCCACAGTGGTCAGAGACACGTACACTTCCACCGTGCCACCAGTATCCCCACCAGTAATATAATGAATCGTCGCAAAGCACGTTACGGGCATTCTGGTTGCATGATATCAAATCTGGTGATCCAATTTTATAATTCAAGCAAGATTTCACCATTAACTTTTGCGGCTGCTCCAACATGGTTAACTTAGTGGTCCCCTTATCAATATTCAATAACAAATTTTCAACAGCTCTTATGTTTTTATGGGCATCAAAGTACTATCCGAGCGCATAAAACACCACTCTGCATGTCAACTTTGTGTATTATGAAGTTAATAATGTAAATGGTTTGAGTCTAGGAGTATCAGTTGAAGTACAAAGCTGATTGTCCAGGTTGTCTGAGTCTTAAGAAAGACTGTTTATGAAGACAGACAATTCGACGGCTTTAGCAGCGGTCACCTTTAGAGTCAAATAGGAAGTGTCAGACCAGTGGTGTAGCCAAGGCCGCACCTGGCTGGGCACGTGCCCGGCCAGTCAAGTAAATAAATGACATCATTGGATGACGGCACTATATTGGTTACCCCACTCTATTAACACTGATTATAATTTCTAAAACTTGGTGTGCAACACGTGTATTTTCACTGACAGTGAAACTAACAACTTGTGTAGGTTTCTGAGGAACAGCTAGGTCAGAAGTGGCCAAACATGCTCTAAAAATGCAGGAAATGCCATTTCAGGGACCCAAGAACCCAGAAACGTCCTGAGACCCGTGTCCCCGCACCTCTCAGAAAGCTTGTGCTTCATACTCGGCAGTCGCCCTCCATCGGCAAAATCATCGCTATGTGCCTGTGCCCGCCCAAAACCAATGGGCGGGCTGCGCCACTGTGTCAGACAGGTTCACCTATCATGTGAGTGGATGTAAAGCGTGGTTCAAGTGTGGGCGAGTGGTTGTTACCGTGTGTAGACTGTTTTTTGGTACGTCCAAGGATTCTATAATCTTTTCTATGCACGTTCTCAACCTATTCTACCCAGAAAAACCTTCTGAATTCCTGAATCAAACCCGTAACCTTCTGATCGCCAGTGAGATGCTCTAACCATCGAGTTACATAGACTCAGATGATGAGCGAAGGTTACTACAGGTGTACTGGTCCGCATTGATGGTAGACATATGTACTGCCAGTCTGCAAATCTCGATATGTCGCCTATTTAGTGCTAATCAATGAGTCATTATTAAATGTGGTAGCTTGGTAGATAAGCGATGTTTTATACGCACGTTCTCAAGCTAGTCTACCCAGAAAAACAGGTCAGAAGGTTACGGATTCGATTCCCGTCAGAGACTCAGAAAGTTTTTCTGAGTAGAATAGCTTGAGAATGCGCGTACAAAGCATCATATATCTGCCAAGCTCCACATTTAATAATGATCCCATAATCCGGGTTAGTGTAGTCTTGAGAAAGACTGTTCGTTGAAGTGACTGACGTTTCGACAGCCTTAGCGGCGGTCATCTTCAGAGTCAAAAGGAGAGTAAATGTCAGGTTCGCCTGTATTTGTATCTGGCTCGTGCGTGATAAGTAGGCGGTCATATTAGTCATGGAGGTGTGATAGTAGGTGAGAAGCAATGGGTGTGGTTGTGTAGGCGTTAATTATCAGTTTGTCGAAGTGTAAGTCTATTGGTTGCTCGCACGTTTGACTTTGTGAATTAGTCGTTTGTAAGGTCCCGGTAATTGTTGTGATAGGTTTAATGGATTTTGCTCTAAATTCGTATACCAGCTTTCTAGTGTGAGTCGCTGTTTTTTTTTTGTTTTTTTTTTCGACTGTTGTCAAGTTGGTATCACGTATAGAGGCCGATTGTACGGTGGAGGCGACCCTACTCCTGATCTCGTCTTTTGTTGTCTCTGCCAAATCTCTTTGAGAAGCTAAGACAGCCTCGACACTCGATACAATCGCCTCAGTCGGTATATGTTTGGGTGTTATAGAGTGTTTTAGTCCGTAGGATAGTAATCGAGTTTCAGTTTCGTCTAAAGGGCGCGAGGAAATATTCTTGACCCAGTTATCGTCATGCTTTTGTCGTTTACGTGTTCTGCTGCGTTGTAATCGTTCAAGTTTCTGTTGGTATTTCGCTCGATATTCTGTTTCGTTTTTGAGAGCTCGTTTGTCAGCAATGGTTTGTATAGTAGAAAGAAAGCTGGTATACGAACTTAGAGCAAAATCCATTAAACCTATCACAACAATTACCGGGACCTTACAAACGACTAATTCACAAAGTCAAACGTGCGAGCAACCAATAGACTTACACTTCGACAAACTGATAATTAACGCCTACACAACCACACCCATTGCTTCTCACCTACTATCACACCTCCATGACTAATATGACCGCCCACTTATCACGCACGAGCCAGATACAAATACAGGCGAACCTGACATTTACTCTCCTTTTGACTCTGAAGATGACCGCCGCTAAGGCTGTCGAAACGTCAGTCACTTCAACGAACAGTCTTTCTCAAGACTACACTAACCTGGACGATCAACTTCCTCAAACATGTCAAGATTCTCCCAGGTTCAAACCATTTACTTGATCCCATAATCGTTGTGATCTGTCACGGAGTACCCGGAGAAAACCTGAGATGCTTCGTAGTATCAAACTGGACAACACTTTTCGCACATGTGACAAAGTTGACTTTAATTAGATAACTCCACGGAGCTGGAATCGAGCTCGAGTCAAAGTGGTGAGGGACACTTGCACGACCACTGTGCCACAAGAACCCCTACTGACGTTAGTAAAACTCGAGATGTAGTAATTGGTATGCGGAATACGCGTATATTGTTTCTTCGTTTGATACTCGACGTACAACAGTCTCCGATGTACCCCTGGTGTATGATACTCAGGGTGTTGTTATTTTTGTTACGTCGTTGTAAGCCTTGTTGGATTCCCTTGCTCTGCCGTTGTTCAGTTCAACGAAGTTCGAGTTGTAGTTGTTTTACTCGGAAAACGCGTTCAGTGTATTCGTTTTCGTAGGGAATACCTTCGGGTGCTCTTCTCGTCAGCGTTTTGACTGTGGCTGCCTGATAGTGGTAAGGTGGGTGGTTTGGAGCTGTAAAGTCGCGTTTACACTATCGGCCTAGGCCTGACTTGGGCCTGGCCTAGGCCAAGCCTAGGTAAAAGTGGATCTGTTCACACTATACTTGCAGGTTAAACTGAACAGGCTCACTTCAGCCTAGAAGGGTCAGCTGTTAGAGAAAAAATAGAATCTAAACAACCTTTCATAATCGCACACTCGCCAATTTTCCCCAGGTTTTAGCTGTTGTAAAAGAGTAAAGGACGCTTTGCCGGCAGAAAATTTTTCGTGTGATTGAAATTTGATAACGCAAGATTCTTTTGAATACATTCACTTCATAGAATGAACTGAAGCTTGGTCTCATTGTTTCCCAGAGAATTTGCCCTTGATGTCGACAAAACCTAAATGTAATGTATCCCGTGGTTCAATGAAGTCACAGAACACAGTAAATTTCCCCAAGTAGTCACATTACATTTAAAAAACCTTGTTAACTGTTCAATCCTAGCGCTTGTTGTCACGGTAATTTGAGCGGGCCCAGGCCAGGGCGAGGTAAAACCTGTTCACACTAGCAAAATTGAGGCCTCGACCAGGTCCAGGTCAGGCCTAGGCCAAGTAAAACCCGTCCATACTATAAAAAATCTTGACCCAGGTCACGGTCAGGCCAGGCCTAGGCAGCTACTGTGAACGCGGCTTAAGATGATTCGTCCAGCAGTCTATCTGTATGGTAAGGTTTTCATCAAAAACTTTGGTTAAAGTAAAAAACCAGGCAAAGCCAATGCAATATATCTGGAATTTGTTTACCATATAATTCACATCCTTACTTTAATACCTGGAAATTGTCGTAAAATCCGATGAGATCAATCCATTTCTTGGCACAGGTTTTGAGGGCAGCACTTGCAGGGTGAATGATGTTGTCACGATTTCCTTGGCTGCATATTATACATATCACGTCAGCAATAGCTTCCTGCAAAAGAAAATGCGCATTTTGTATACACGTATATATGTTGAGGTTAAGGTGGCAGAACATAGTTTTGCTAGTTTTTCGACACCTATTGGTTCCCTTGAGCATAACTCTGGAAAGGCTAAAACCCATTTTGATAACTCCAAATTCAGCAGTGCTCCGTCGACGGCAACATTAACCGAAATCCATTATCTCTGCTACGTCTTACCTTCAAATCAGTATTGACGATAGAATCGTAGTTAAAGCTTATGTGACAGACAACGCTCGTTAATGAATCCACATATGCCGGAGGAATTATTTTTCGACCATTTTTAGACTGAAGGGAGCTCGTCATAACGGATGCTAAGGCTTTCTGAAAGCAAACGTTGACTTGTTTTCTAAAAGAGAAAGGAATGGCTGGTCTATACATATAAGCGATCTGCAATAAACATATTTATTATGTGGCTAAGCTCGTTGTTCGTTTCGTACGCAAAACTACATGTGTTGATGGGTTGCCGAACGGTCCGATTGCCGAACGATCTCCGACCGTGTTGGACCGGTCCAATAAAATCCAGAGCGATAGAGTTTTGACGTGAAAATCTTCGGGCTGATTTTAGTGTAAGTTAAGGAGAATTAAGCATCTATAATGAAAAATTTCGAATAATAAATGGTGCTGGAACACTATTACTGCTTTTGTGTAAATCTAATTATATAATAGTACGACAAATGAATGTTTAACCAGTGCAAACAAGAAACCCAACGAACAAGTTATAAGGTAAGGTAAACAGCAACATCTGAGGACGAGAAACCAGTTAAAAATAGGAAAGAAAACCAACCAAAAGCCACATAATAAATTCCTTATTAACCTCGCTCCTTCGTCGTTCGGTTGTACAAAAACTTCAGGAAAATACTTCCCCGTATAGGCATAGCTCTCGATTAATAAGTGTTTATTGTGGTGCCAAAAACACTCAGACTACAGTATAGAATGAAAAACTTAGTCTCTATGTTTATGATTGACGAACTTCAGTGAGCCTTCGCAATACATACGTCACTGACAAGATTACTCACTTGGTTTGATGCTGGTCTTGTGCAGGAATAACTTGCAAACAATTTACAATTATGTCGAATGAATCATCTGTTAGAGCTTCAGCAGCCACCGTACGCCACGTAAGCAATGTTCTAACACAGCGTAAACATACCTGGAATTAATTCATGTTCTTGTGTGAGTTACACGCCTTAAATATGCATTATTACTACGTACCATAATGACATAAGCAGCGGACAACAATTTACATCAGGATCACCAACAAGATACGAATGACGCGTAAGACGCCTCATCCTGACGTATGCGATCCACTCAGATCAGTTTCCAGGACATAATATTTTATCTTTTTTATTTTATTTAACTTTCCCGCGGTTACAATAAGTATCCCAGATAAGTGACAGGGTCTGGAATACCGCAACAGCCAAAACCAATAACTGCGGATCCATTAATACAACATAGCACATATCAAAGTCTTACAGGTTCGATCCTCGTCTGGGGCACAGAAATCGCTTTTCTGAGGTAAGAGCTTGACGATCGTTCATCTGCCATTCATTTACAACATAGCACGATAATTATTTTGACAGTACATTACAAACAATCTGAGTCTAAGAAGAAACTGGAAGAGAACTGAAAACAACAAGTTGGGGTATTGCATAGACTTCGGACAGAGTTACATTTTACGCAAACTGTTTTCCAAGATCGTGGGTGATTGAGGTTGTAAGTAGAGTGAACATTAGAGTAGCAATAATCTTTAAGTTTAATTTTGAAAGTTCTTCAACTGGTTGAAAGACGTATTTCGTTGAGCAGTGCGTTCCATATTCTAGTAGCTCTTATTAAGTAGGACTTGCTGTAAGTAGATGTTCTGTATGCAAGTACATTGCAAGAAAGAATATATCTCTGACAGTTGAGATTCCAGCGACATACGATTAAATATGTATGCACACACATAAATTGAACTTAAGTATTGTCCTCAAAAAAATGCCCGGGTGCAAGAGGTTATTTTATATCAAACATGTGTTTTTAACGAACCTGCATCATGGGACTCTAGATTATTCTGAACAGACGTGAAACCAGGTCTGTTGCAAAGCCGGGGTTTTTACGAATGTACTCGGCGATCTAACTGCGTCTACCTGGAAACCAGGGTTTAGGACACAAGGTAAATGTTTTTTTAATAGGACTTATGAACGATATGTTACCTCTTGTAAGCTGGGATTGTTCCATCGGACTTGAGAATAAAATATCTTCCACAACTTGGTAAAATAACAACTAAAAGCCTGACAAATATCGTCGAGAAGCAAGCATGTAACCTCACTGTAAAAAAAAGAAGGGACAGCTTTCAATATCTCAAAGAATTTTTAATGAAACACCAGCAACTATAAAGAACAAGAATGCATTAGGTTTCTCTGGACAGCAATTTTAACCTAGTCTGTTTTAATCCTTTTCTTTCCGACACGTCTCACCTTGACCAGTAAAATCATCTGGGAAATTCAAAATTAAATTAAAAAGTCGGTTACGGACCGGAAAGAGCTAGATCGCGTGGATCACCAACAAATAAGAGTTCAAATAATACAATACCACATTACGTACGCACAATTTTGACCTAATTCGTCTGAACTCCATTCGGAAAAGAAAAAAGCTTAAAATAAGCTGAATTGAACAACAAGAAAGAAAAGTGCTGGCTGATCGCGCATGATGCAATGAGGAAAACAGACAGATGATCATTTAACATTCTGTTCTTTCAAGTAAGTGACGTAGCCTACCTTAAATTCCGTAACAATGTCCAAGCATCTTCCTCGTTTCTAATGAAAATTGCTTGTTTATCTGTCAGCGTATCGGAGTTCACAACCTAAATATAATTTTACAAAGTTAAAAAAAGTTAAAGGACAGTTCTGTTCGACTAAAGAACCGACTATCATGGGTTGTTTTAAATAATAGATGATTGTTCTAGCTGTACAGTAGCACAGACGTTTTCTGGGATCAAGGATTGAACGAAGTGTCGTAAGAGAATGGTAAACTTCTTGATGTCTTCAGTGTTAACCGGACGATATGTAGACAAACCAAAGCTACCTACGACGACTTCAGGGTTCTCCCCAGAATTTTTCTCCAGAGGGGTACGCTGCAAGCTTTGTTAAAATAAACTTAAAATTTTCGTTTGAAAGACATGATGTTGGCATGCACATTCAGCTGCAACAAGTAGTTGTAAAAAATCAAAACATACGTGCGAGCGTCAGCTGATTGGATATAATGGTCATTGCCTGGCAACACAATGCAACTGGACGCACAACGGATTATAAGTGATCAACTGAAGTTCACTCTCATTTTCTTAAAGAAATTTCAATCCCATAATCGAGATAAAAAAAGAAACAGTTATGTAAATGAGTTTTATAAAATCTCTCAGGCTGCGGGTTCAATCCCCGTCTGGGGATTAGAAAACGTTTTTCTGAGGATAGAGCTTGACGAACGTTCATCTATAATTCAAGTGTACGGTTAGTTAGGAGACACGAACATGCTTTACCTTGAATTGTTGTAGAATAACGGGAAGGGCAGTAGCAGGAATAGTCCTCTGAAGAAACACTTGAAAGACGACCTGGTGGACATCTGGACTCATACAGAATGTGAAAACAAAAACGTCACTCAGACATAAATTTAAAAACAAAAATAACTACTTCCATAGATTTAAAGAAAAAGCCTGTGAAACTTGGTCTACATTTACAAAGCATTGAGACTCCGCTAGGTTCGTATTCCAAAGACGTTTGACCTAACTTTATTAGAGTACATTTTAATACCATGGCTCCTTCGGCTTGTGCAACTGTTTGCTTGCCTGAGCGATTCAGAAGCTGAAACCCCGTTTACATGATTAACATTTTGAGCACGGCACTGCTAAAGTTTTGGCACGGATGCCGCTAGTTTTGGGCACGGCACGGGTGATTTTCACAGTGTAAACGGCGCGGACTTCTTAAAATTTAACTGCGCTGTGCCCAAAATGTTACAGTGTAAACGGGCTTTTAATAATGAAGTTTTGCCTGGTACAATTGACGCAATAAATCGGTACGAATATCCTTCGACAATTATGTTTATGAAAAACTTGTTTAAAACCTGTTTTACACATGCTTTTTTATAGTTTGGACACTTTGAAAGTCTTTGAGGTTTTCTGGGCGAACATTAGAAAGTAATAATATGAAACTTGTGAAAGAGCTGGATAATTTACCATTCAGTCTAATAGCGTGGCTGTACATTTACACATCATTTGCATTTTGACTGGTTTCAGGAACTTGCTAAAATACTGCACGATTCATAAAATATCTCGCCGTATTATAAACTAAATTTTTATAGGTCAATTGAAGCTGTAAGAAACACCATATGAAATGTCTTATTTCAGGTACAAACCAGTTTCTAACGATTTAATTTACATCATCACATCTAATAGCAAATGAATGTAACAATTAAATGAACCTTGGACTAAGGAAACCAGAATGCCGACGACAGAGATGTAAAGTTTCTGTTGCTTGTACTTCAGCAGCTAAAAAAAGCCGTAAAGTGATGACTGTGAGTGGTGAAAAGGATTAAATTAGGCAAAAACATAAGGTGACCAATACGGTTGACCTAATGATTGGACAAACAATGCAACAGCTCGTGCAGTATTGGTTGAAATGCTTCATGGCATAAACGACGAGAATCTTAGAATAAATATAAGTGCCCAACATTAAACAGGAAATAAAGTCATGATCAGATCAAAGCAAGTTTTATTAGGTACACTTGTCGAACTTTCGGTCAGAACATTTTCAGAGTATGGTTAAAATGACAGTTTACAATGAATAAATAGCGACAAAAGGTTAGTTTACTTCATAAAGCTCTTTTTTATCTGTTTATGACTTTATTCCGTGTTTTGTGCGGGAAACTTTTAATTATTCTATGATTACGATTCCCACCCGGCTTGTCCCTTAATATGCTATTGAAAAAACGACTAGAATATTTCAGGACGAAATTTGAGAGGAAAAAAACATGTGAAACTATAAGTTAGCAAAAACCTACCCTAATGCGTCTCCTGTTCTTATTTTCTCCTTTCATGCCTCCCAACCCTAACATTCTAATCGTAGTGCTGCCCGCTGACTTGAAATTTCATCTTTGTCTACGGTATTTAGTAAATGCTGCAACATTGTCAGCAATCCTGCTACGTGTGTCCCTGGCTTAATTAACTAACGTATTTCTTTAACCCAGATCTACAAATCATTATAACTAACTAGCTTTCTCTGAACTGAGCAAAGAAACCCCATTAATTGCACGTGAAAGGTACACTCCTGAGAACCACCAAAAGCAACATGATTAAAACAAATGGAGTTGAACAGGCCTGTGACACACAGTACCTCACAAAAGGCCAAAGCTAAACAGTGAACAGAATTTTACCATATCTTGCGGCTAAACATGTGCTAACAAGTACACTGCTGGACTGTGACAGCTAGGCCTAGTTGTATCGCTTGCTCAGCAAGGCGACTCTCGATAGCGGATGAAGAGGGGGGCCCAGCCGGTGACGCAAAAATTACTTCAGTAAACAGTGGTTCTATATCGCCACAGTTTAGCCTGAAGTGCCGTAGGCCAAACTGTTCTGAAATTTTAGCCGTCAGTTACCTCAGGCGTTGTCATTACGCCGGCTGCACCCCTTCTCTGGATCCATCACAGACTATGCACCTGACATTGGCCAAGTAGCGGCCTTCGACGCTGCGTCAAGGAGCACTGTATTCAGCTCACATAAATATCAACTGTTTCCACTGCAGCTTACCATTATCAAAGAATGAACAGCTTGGATTGATTTTTCATGAAGGGACGAGCAAGAAGGTGTACCAAGCAATGTAACCAGTCGATATATAATCCAAATACAAAAATCTAACAACAATGAAAAAGGGTAGAAATGCTAAGTTACTAAGAATACCTTCTCATGAAAACTGCTGAACACCTGCATGAAGACTTTGTTTTTTGGCAAATAGCAATGAAATAAGACGACGGGTAAAAAGAAGCGTCCTCCCGTTGTAAAAGCTCCCCCGAGAACTATGCTAACCGACAAACAAATATGGTTAGATGATCCAACCAATACCGTACATGACTTATTGAACACGCGGGATGTTTATTTCTATTAGTTTTTGAGAGAGAGGTGTTTATCAGAGGGGCGTTCATGTTTTGTCTTGTTTTTTCTTTTCCTGTATACAGTAGTCTCCAAGCAGAATGTTCTGTATTGGTGGGACAATATTACAATAATACAAATACCTTTTCATAGTTCACTCATACGTCTCAAATCAATTCTCTATATCGGAGTCACAACTCCCACCTAGATACCGGTTCATTATACGGTGACTTTGTTAGCGAACAGACGAAAAACCTTGAAAAGCATGATCCTCATATGAAACTGATTAAGAATATGGCAAACTCGTTTTCGTAAAAATAGATTAAGTGGCATACATTTTATTTACACATAACGTTATTAGTCATTCCTTCTTACCTATTCTGTATAAAGTGATTGAGCTACAAGAATTGTTGCATTTTTCAGAGTGGACGTTCACTGAATTACGAACAGTTACGAACAGTATTAGAGCGGTGTTAATCCTTTCCGATGCGAAACGTCTCCCCTTGACGAGTAAAATCGTCTGCCATTAGCCAGAATAAAATTAAAACATCGGGGGCGGACCAAGAAGAGACAATAGGCATCCTTAACCCTGTCCGGTCAGAACGTCTCCTCTTGACGAGTGAAATGGTCCTGCATTGAAATTGTCTGGCATTAGCCAGAGTGAAACTAAAAAGTCGGGTACGGGCCGAAGACGAAGCGCTTGTTGGACAGTGGTCGTTTAAACATGTGAGAAGAGTGTTGTCCACTTTGACTCTACCAAGCATCGCAGGTTCTCTACGGGTACTCCGGTTTCCTCCTGTAGTAACACTGGACCCATGAGGGATGGCCTTTACTGAACTTCTAGGGAGAATAGCTTAGTTAGCTGATAGGGTTATCCAGTATAAATACAGTTTACTTACTTTACGTTATTTTACTTTGCTTAACTTTGCTTTATACTTCACTTCACTTTATTTTACTTTACTTTACTTTAATTTACTTTAATTTACTTTAAATTTACTTTTTTAAATTTACTTTACTTTACTTCACTTCACTTCACTTTACTTTACGTCACTTTACTTCACCTCACTTCACTTTACTTTATTATACTTTACTTTATTATACTTTACTTTACTTTACTTAACTTCACTTCACTTTACTTTATTTTAACATACTTTACTTTACTTCACTTCACTTGATTTTACTTCATTTCACTTCACTTCACGTTACTTTAATTTAACATAATTTACTTTAACATACTTCATTTTACTTTACCTTACTTTACTTCACTTTATTTTACTTTACTTTACTATACTTTACTTTACTTTACTATCCTTTACATTACTTTACTTTACTTTACTTTACTTAAAAGATCATTTACGGTAAATTACTGAAATGCTGACTGAGAGAGACGGTTAGCAATCTGCACGGTTTCAGTGGGTGACTTAGGACAGAAAGATCGTTAAAAGAATGCCAGATCCTCACTCTGGGTTAACGTTAACATAATGGTCTTTCACTCACAGTTATCCTGCGGTTCGCTGGCAGCATCCTCACCCAAAAAGCATTCTGGGTATGTTTTCACACTCTTCAGTAACAGCTCCAGGATTGCCGCCATTTTATGTTCATTGGAAGCCTGCCTTTTACAACCTACAATTGTTAATAGTATGACTTCAACGATGTAGCCACGTTGGGCGGTGCTGGGCGGAGCCACCCCGCACGAATTCTAAGCACCCGGCACTCGCGAAAATTTTATGAATTCCGCCCGGAAAATTTTTCGCCCAAACATAATAAAATATACGGTTTCCGGGCAGCAGACATCGTTGTAATTTAATCCATCATTCAAGCTTGGAGATCACCGAAATTAGCGTAAACTAGCAAAATTTCGCAGGATTCTCATTCACCATTCTTCAAAAGTAGTCAGTGTCTTAACCGCTGTAAAGACTGATTTTGACTGAGGATTTAGCGCGAAGGCGGAGTATTAGCAGTACGTTTAATCGAATCTTGCTGAAAGTGCTAGAGATTTTTCCTTATTTTTTAGACTTAAGATGCCAGTGTTAGAAAAATTTCCAGGGAAAGACTTCACCCCCCACCACTGTCTAGTTATCAAAATGAAATTTAACTGAGTGCATATCAGGATATATTAACCAGCACTAATTGTTTGCTGGCTACATCCCTGGACTTAGATGTAAAAACCAGGTTATCCCTCATCAGTCTACCAAGCTTATTGGTTCAAATCCTTATTTTGCATGCTCAGCATTCAGTGGTGACATAGAAACCAGATTTAATTTTGAATCATCTTTAACTGTACTGAACTCATGTTTTGTAACATTTTCACAGCAGTACATCATTAGAAAAGTAAGAATCAGAATGGCAATGCCTATATGATGGACATATCAAATTCAACCAGACTGTACCACAAGGTCAGGAGAAGAGGTGGAACAAAGAGAAATTATTAAACAATGTTGATCCTGCTAGACTTTTGCCCCCTGCTGAAAGTTGACATGAAAAACTTCACACCTCTATTGTTAGCCAAAACAAGCTCACTAAACTAGACAGATGTTAATTTTAACAGTCAAAAGGTTTGGAGTTTTCATTCAGAGGATGACCTTCACAGCAAGTCTGTACTTCCTCCTAATCAGTAATGGCACCTTTAAGTAAGAGGTTTTCTGGCAAATCATAAGCCATCATGATGTCTTCAGTGAGTGTATTATCAGTTGCCTGATGATCACTTAGCAGCATGGGACTTTAAGTAGCAACATAAAGGACATTTTTAGTTAACATTTGTGTAAATGTATATATAGATACATGTATATATATATATAGATACATGTATATATATATATAGATACATGTATATATATATATATATATATATATATATATATATATATATAGATATACATATACATATACATACATATACATATAGTATATGTATATAGTATATATATAATATATACATATAACATTTTTAACAACATGGCTTGAAAGCAAGCAGGAGATTCTGTCTAAAACAGGACAAAATCAGATCTCCAACCTAATCAGCTGAAGTGGCAGCTCTAAGGGCTGCTTTGTTGAGTAACATGAAAGGCATGTAATCTATTTTGGTCAGTAATTTTCTCTGTTACATCAACATCACTACTTGAACGAGGACTGGGCCCTGGAATCATTGTCAAAATTTTGAAATATCAGTGGCAGATCTAGGGTGGGGCTCAAGGGGCCTGGGCCCCCCCTGTCAGTAAGATAATATCAAATGCAGTTTATGATAAATTTGCTTTCTAACTGAAGAAGTAGAAAAAGAAAACCACTACAAGTGTTCACCTTTCAAGTTGTTTATAACCTTGGCATAGCTTGGATGTACCACAAGTGTGGGACATTTGAGTTGCCTATATAATATAGGCTTCTCCATCCTGCTCATCAGCACTACACTGATGAGGCCCAGTAGGCCGAAACGGTTCCATCTGTAGTTATATGTATATGTATATATATATATATATATATATATATATATATGTATATATATATATATATGTATATATATATATATATATGTATATATAGAAGTAAAATAGACAAAATATTTGCTGTCACTACTCTGAGTTTCACCCGCTCAGACGATCATCAGGCAACTGACCAGTTGCCTGACATGAAACTCAGAGTAGCGACAGCAAAAATTTTGTCTATTTTACTTCTATATTCACTCTACTGGTATGGTATTGAGCGCTCTTCATTTTCAAAGCAACACTGCAACCTTTCTGGTCCTCACCTTTGGTTTATATGGTCTCGCTCTATGGCCTCTTGGTTCATATTGAGCGCTCTACAGGATGAGTCATGCCGCTAGCGGATTTGCGCATGCTCACTAGTCTCTAGTTAGAGCGCTCTGGCATGGCTTAGATGTACCACATGTGTGACACATTTGAGTTGCCTATATAATGTAGGCTTCTCCATCCTGCTCATCAGCACTACACTGATGAGGCCCAATAGGCCAAAACGGTTCCGTCTGTAGTTATATATATATATATATATATATATATATATATATATGTATGTACAGCAAATTGCAAAAATTATGGCACAAAACATATCAACATATAAATATATCAAGACCATTGTATCTTCGTTTTATTCCCACCTCAAAGGTCAGTGAAGATATGGTATGTGTTTATTGATACATTCGATGGACAGTCTAATGTATTAAGGTTAATTAAAGTATTCACAGTTCCAGATTTACTCATACATGCTTTTTCTTTATATGTTTCTGTTTGCCAAAATTTATGCAATTTGCTGTATATATATATATATATATATATATATATACAGGGTGTCCCAAAAAAATGTATGCACACTTTGAATGATGATAACTCACTATAACAAACTTTCTTTCGAATGCCACGCATTCATGAGCAATTTGGAGATGAGTTTTATTTCCAGCAAGATGGAGCACCTTCCCACTACCATCGTGATACGAGAGCCTAACTTACAAAAATCTGCTGAACAGATGGATTGGGTAAAGATATAGCATTGAATTCCTTCCACGTTCACCAGACCTCACGCCTGTGGACTTTTTTTATGGGGATACGTCAAAGATAAGGTTTGTAGCACAAAACCTGTAACAATCAACGAGTTGAGAGCAGCAATTGAAAGAGAATGCACACAAATACTAAATGAAATGATCATAATTTGTAATGTTTGCAATTCCATCTGTCCACGTTATCAGCACTGCCTGGACCAGAACAGTCATCAATTTGAACACCTGCGATAACTCAAAAAATTCTACACTTGTCTTCTTTAACTTGGGTAATAAAACTTAGATATGTCTTGATAAACATTGTATTTATAATCATTCAAAGTGTGTATACATTTTTTTGGGACACCCTGTATATATATGAATATATATATATATATATATATATATATATATATATGAATATATATATATATATATATATATGTATGTATATGTATATATATATATATATATATGTGTGTGTGTGTGTGTGTGTATCTGTATCTATATATATAGATATAGATACAGATACAGATATTGTATTATATATACATATATATACCGTATTTCCTGGCATATTAGTTGATTTTCTAGGACCCAAAATTGATGTCTAAAAGTCCACCTTGACTTATATGAAGGGTCATGAAATTGAGCAAAATTAGAGATCAGATATACTAGTCCCAGTCCTCTTGAAGACAAAGAAATGGCTGACCCTTTTGACGACCGCATCACCATGGAACGATTTCATGAACTTTTCAATCAGTCTGATGATAGCGATGAAGAGTTTGAGAGATTTTGATGCACAGACATTTTAATATCCAATGTTTATTCATCTACCAGACTAGTATACTAAAATATTTCATGTAAAGTAAATTGTAAGTAGCTTTAGTAAATACTGGTACTGTATGTGTAGTTTTTCTATATGAAAATAAGCTCTTAATGATTAAAAAAATATGCTTTAAAAGGTTTGCCATGTTATCAGCATTTCTGCAAACACTATTCTGTGTCTGGTAACTACTTAATTTGATGGACTCGACTTATACACGGGGTATTGTAAAAATCATGATATTTTGGTCAAAAAATAAGGGGTCGACTTATATCCCAGGTTGACTTGTACGCCGGGAAATACGGTAAGTGACAAATTGGTGAAGGAAATATCGGGTGCCCACAATCCTTGACTTTTGAGACCTAACCAGGACCTGTTGCGAAAATGCAACATTAGCCTTCCAGCTGGGAATTGAACCCGTGACCCCGCAAATCTAGTGCGATGCTCTGCCAACTGAGCTACATGGAGGTCATTGCCAAGAGCATGGCCATGAATTCATTATTTTATGAGGTGGGCTCACTGATTTCATGAAGAGATTATTTAGAAACATTTGCACCATCCCTTTAAATATTATAAGTGACAAATTGGTAAAGGAAATATCGGGTGCCCACAATCCTCGACTTTTGAGACCTACATATATATATATACATATATATATAGTAGCATATTCTGGTAAATACTACAAATACATGCTTAAATATCTCAGTGGTCACTAAAACAATCTCAAACAACTAAACATGTGATTTACTCCTCTCACCTTCACCGAAATCTGACAGAAAGCTTCTGAAAATGCCTTGAATATCCAACTCTCCTTCTTGCCCATTTTTGCTATTAAAAATATAATGGCACAGCACTGTTTGGTAACTAAGAAAATACATCGATTATGACTGACTTACACAAAATGACAACATTGCGACTGTGTTTGTGTAGCAGAAGGAGACAAATGGCTAACATCTTTATCACCAGTATCCTGAATATAAGATAATTCCATCACAAGCCAAGACCAAGACAACTCATTGTTGGGAAAGAATATCCCCCTCAGATTATTAAAATGGCCTTTACACAGGTTAAAGGGTGGCAGAAGCAGAGGGGATAATGAGAGCATTGTCCCTCTCAAAACCTAAACAGTGGGGGCATAGCTCCCATGAATGATAACAATGTCCCTATGTCCCTAGAATTCCCTATTAATTCTTAAGCATTTGGACCTCACCCCCATGAAACTCAAACTTTTCTGCTGGTATTGTACAGATTTCAATAGAATTTAAGAAACATTAATGTGAGATGTACACCAAGATCTGGGGCATCCTCATGTCATAAAGTGTCCCAAGGACACATATATACAACAGGTTAATGAGATATTAAATTCATTATCTCCCTCACATTGCTGTGGCCCTTCTTTGCCATTCTGAATGGCCCTCCAGCAACTTGAAATTTGAAAATTTCCTAGGGGGTGCCCCAGTAAACCTCTCTAAAGCCCACCCCCTACAGAACACCTAGCTGCAGCACAGGTTGTAAACTTAAAAATGGTTCCTCCTTTATTGTGCAACATCTTGTTAATCAAAAACATTTAGTAAGAAAGAAGAACACCTAAAAAGATTGCATTTGCTCTCTCAAATGGTCCAGTTTCCGGACAATATTGTATGTTTTCCATGCAAATTTGAACAAAAACAAGATTACACCTCTGACAAAAAGCATTTTAAGACACTTCAGTGCAGGAAGTTAGGTTAGAACAAGTTGAAACTTCCTGAAAGATCGCTGAAAAGAAATAAGAACCCAGAAATAAATAACTAAACGGACCATCCAACAAAAATCCATGACAAGAATAGGAAGTCACATTTCCCGCCAAATTTAAAATTAACCTGAAACTCGACCAGGACACAGATCCGACCTGAAATCGGTAAAATTACTAAAACATTAAAATGGTACAGCATGAGGACACTACATGAGTGCATTTCTAGCAATTATTTTGAGCAAGATCAAATAGATTAAAACTAATATACATAAATAAGACTGCTTAACGCCTACACCATTCATATAGCTTACGCTGTTGCGGTTACCCTACCGTCCTCTAGTCTTAGTAATGTTTGTTTATATATTATTTATTTATATATAATTTATTGTACTTACTTAATTACTGCTTTGTACTATGACGGTGAAGCAATTAAATAACAAATTAAATTAAATTACAAATTATAGCAGGCGACAATGTTTGAGTCGATTACAAGTGTTCAACATGACTTAATGTATTTCACATTAGAAACTTTCAACATCACCTCTTCGTATCTAAACGTTCTCGAAGATCCAACAAAAGCTTCACTCTTGCTGAATTATCCATGTGCAAGGATTCGCGTGCATCTCAAGCATTCTATGGAATTTTAAATCGCCGCTCTTCCAAACTTTTCCCTGCTGTCAGGCAGCACATTTAGGTAGAACTTCGTGTAAGGACATTATACATACTTGATAATCCGATGGCTTGGGTACGAGTATCGTAAAGCACTTGTAAATCTTGGAAATTTGTCGTATGCCTTGAGACCAGGGTAATTTTCGCAAAAAATTTGGCAACATCTGGGGAATTTTAGCGATCACGAGATTAATTTTATTTTTCGACTTTCGATATTTTAAATTTTGGCATTAATATCTATCAGAGCCCTCCAAATTACAGAGGGGAGTTTAATTCACGCCTAGCCAATGCACTCTATTGAGGTTGGAAGACTGCCTTACCCCTACACAAAATCTTGGAAAAAGAAAATCTAGCGACAGGTGTGACATTGGTCGGACCAACAATTTTACAGAACACAAATTTTCTCGAACATGCTTGACTACAAGGAACTAAAATCAGAACCAGTTTGAAAGACGTCAGATTTTCAAAGTTTCTCTAGGGGAGAATAACCCAGTATCCCTGTAAGATCTCAGCTTTCGGCCTCAACCGGATTTGTCGCACCAATGCTAAGAGCGTTGCTACGACCCTGTGACAGAAGGTCAAATTCGGCTATCAAATGAAATGCATTATATATCGTACCGTAATATTGAATTTTTTAATTTCTTTTTATTTTATTACGTTTTGCCACGGATGTAAAATAGAAATTTATATTTATTTGGTATAAGGAAAGTGATAAGATACGTATATCTACAGGGTGTCACTGATTGTCACAGTTTTTATGAACAAGTTAAACGTAGCTGATGAAGAGACCAGTTGAATGAACGTGGCAAGGTAGCCGCAACAGCATGCGCCAATTACTGCGGTCCTGAGATTAAAGAAAGTAAAAGAATGAATTGAATCTTAAAATATTCTACATCATGCTTAGGACACCTACAACGGATAGAGTCACACTAACCAAACGCAACGCATTATTCATCAGTTACAGTAACGGCTAGCATTACTAGAACCCTGTGTTGTGTTTCATTTAGGGCAAATCGATTTCCAGCACATTGACTGAGTAAGAATCAAAATTTAAATCCAGATTTAGGTAGAAATAAAGAAGCAATATCAACTACCTGTTAATAGTTATTTTAATTATCAACAATGAACTCTTTTCAGAATGGCGCAAAAATAGTGATTAAAAAAAATCGAAAACGTCCAACGTGATGCTTATGCGAGAGAACATCTAGAAAATATGTAAAGCGTGTGGGAGTGCAGGTGTGGGATTCATATGCGGAAGACTTGCTAGGTCTGATTTATTGAGCTAACAAGAGTTTGTGCAACACTCATTCAGGCAAAGTCTTGGAATTGATTGGCCAATATCACGAACGCAAAATGTCAAGCCGAAAAAGTGAAATGAAGACAACTTTCTGGAATAGAATCATCCGTCTTGGGATTTTTGCACCGAGTGGAAGTGACGGCGCGACAGCAAGCGGCCATGGGTGGCGCCAGGAATTTCCCGACGCAGGACCTAACGTCCCAGACGGGGACCTAAACCAGTGGGGCCCAGACCACGTTTCTTTATAAGGTCCAAAACATGTTATTTTACGCTAGAATAATCGCGACAACTGACTAGAAGATTGTTTTTCAATTAGACATGGAAAGAGTCTGTTATTATCTTTCTTGGCTAAATCAATAACAATTACTCATAGTTTGTACAGTATATAAATGTGTTATCGTTAGTGATAATCCCCAGACAAATTGTTCATTATTCTCTGACAGGGGAATTCCCTCTTGCGCCTGACTTGAAAGTAGCAGAAGCTTAATAAAGTAGTCTGTTCAGGATTGCAGTAATGAATACAAGTGAAACTCATTTATTATCCTACACCCAAAACGATGAATCGTAAATCAGGTCTGTTTCCCAGATTATGCTAAACTCAAGGGCATCCTTTGCATCAATTTAAGGGATGGACTGGACAAAACGTTTTGTGGACACAGATAAGCTTCGTAGATCCAACCAAGTCTTCGTTGACAAGTTACATTTACTCGTGTGTACTGACACAAATTGGCAAGTTTTCCTTGACAAGTCCCCTTTTTCAAAAGCTGGCATGACCAGCTTTTGAGCAAGGCTCCTTGTCAAGAAAGAAATTGTCAAGGAAAACTTGGTCGTGTGTACGGAGCTTCATTAACATTCTGACGCATGCACAACACGACCTCTGATGACACAGGCACCAATTAAAGATTACATCATCGGTACAAGATAGACCTAGGGAAATTTTGTAAAATCTGGGTAATGTTTTGGTATGACCTGAGGAATTTTGAAGTTTCCGGGAGGTAGTACTGACGCGGTTTTCTTGGGTTTACTGTAGGTCTTTCACGTATCTTATACGTATATCCCTGGCCAGGCGGTTCCAAGGTATGACCGTCTTACGGTCATGTTACACACAAACCTCATAGTAGCAAATAAAAAGACTTAAAAAAGCCAGATTTTCTTTCCTAATAATGATCAACTATAAATCGTATTACTTGATACGCATCACTTCGGGGTTGTGGGCATAGCTGTTTTTCGATTCAAATAGTGTATTTGTTGTTTCGTGGAAAAAATGCCTGGATTCATCAACGGAACTTACCTCACGGTTAATCTGTTAAACTGAAAGTGTCTTCTTCAATTGATGATTCATATTGACTGACATAGTACGTGAAATACCGAGTATCGCTTTGCACCAGCGCAAGGGCGGCAAAGGCGGGGGGGGGGGGCAGTGGAGGCATTCGCCGCCTGAAAACCTTCACAGTTGGGTAATAGTCCCCACGAATGGTAACAATGTCTCAGTCCACAACGCCACGAAGCAAGGCCTTTATTGTTCTCACCGTAAGCCGTGCAAAGCATTCCAATCCGATTGTAGCTATCTTGACCAGCGGCAAAGCTGTCGAAAGCCTGAAATACATTCAACTAATAAAATGAAAATGAAATGTTGTACATTTTTATCGCTGTTTCGCGCAAGACTCTCCTCGCGGCGTAGCCAAAAAAGTAACGTTGTGTTTGTAAAAAAAAAGAAATTAAAAATTAACAGAAATTTAGAAATATGAAAATTCAATAAGGAGGATTAAACAACAGTAAGCCTCAGAATATGGTGCTTTTTATACCGTGATCCCAGAGTCCCCCATCTGTTCCTGAGCATTTGAACCTCGCTCCCACGAAACTTAAACTGTTCCGCCGTCATTGCACCAGCGGCAGACTCGTTCCCAGAACCTTCGTCTCTACCCCCTATCCCGCAAACAAAGGCTTCAGGATAATTGATCATCGGACAAAGAAAAATCTGATTCTGGTTATTTATTCATTATTTATTTATTTAATCTTATTTACAAATACGGTAGTTCTTCAATCTATTTACAAGTCTGTTTTTCCAAGGAGTCGTATGTTTTTTAACTAACTTATTAAACAAAATTAAAACACGCTACAATAAAAAGAGAAACATTATTATATGTATCTTATTGGTATTACTTTACAATTATTTAAAAAAATCTTTAGACTTATTCATGAGTCCATCTGTCTTTGAGTAGGAGATATTTCTCACTTTAAGAGATCTTGGTTCGAAAGAATTCGGTTAATGGGTTTAGTGTTACAACAAAGACAGGGAAAAGAAATTTGCCAGACAAAATCTTTTTTGGACTGTGTTCTCTCATGAGAACAAACGATATTCAATTTGCTGATTTAGTTCATTAAGAACAGACAAGAAAATTAGTAGTTGATTCAGTCATTGTCATCTAATCAAAACGTCTTCTGGTACATTAAAACGATACAATTGTCACAGACGACTGGTCCTTCTGATGTATGCGATTAACTCAGTGGAGCCTTCTGAACAAATTGCTACGTTAGCGAGCGAATCAAAAGCTAGAATTGTGTTTTTTAACACAATATTACATTTCCCAGCTCGAACATTCGCATACCACAATCGCATGATGTGAATGACACCTTCGATGACCATGACGGGGGGTCGTATCTCCGATTGTCATCGCGACAAGGGTTAGGATTTTCTTTCCACGGCATAGCCGGATCAGCATGACAGATCAGGCAGTACCAATCAAACTGTTGCCCAGCGCGGAATCACGTCCTCATTGTCATCCTATAACGGACTATTTTGGAAATGTTTTTCACCGCTCTTATTCTTATGATTTTTAAAATGTTCGCAATTGCCTGTACAATGCAAAGATGTCGAGAAACTGGAATTCCCATGGAAAATTTCGACGACTCAGAGTTGGAAGAACACAAGACCGACGTCGGTGAAGTCGAGAGGCATTGGAGATTCTTTGAAAGAGGTACTCGTCAATTTAGCCTGCCATTTTACTATTGTGTTAATAAAAATATAAGGCATATTCGTTTCTTTTCATGCCACCATTTAGCTATGGATTGGTTAATATTTACACTTTCTTTTACAAATAATGATTTGCAACTGGCTTGCTCTAAACCATTCAAAACATGAAAGGCTGGTACAATCGACATTTAACACATAAGTGTGTATTTGTTGTAGGAATCAACGGAATATTATAAGGTTGGGAATTTGGAAAACGTCAATTCCGAAGTCATTGACACTGGCGTGGAAGATTTTCTACCTAATGTTCATGATGCGCCATGCAGCTATTTATAGTTCAGTTATTATTGCGGAAAAACGACACTGTCCATTTGAAAGTTGACTTCTGTAAATAAAAATACCAGTTTCACACTTGTATTTAATATATACCTGCAAAACTGTCGCACTGGCCTTCTCAATCACCTGTTTGTGATTTAACCTGGATTTTACTTGCATGTGCTAAGCGCTAACGTTAATATGTTCCAAGGCATAATAAGCTACGGGGTGTCGAGGAGTTGTAGTTGCGGCATGAACAGCAAGAAACATGGACACTTAAGTTGCAGTCTCTCAAAAGTTAAGTTGAGATGATCTGGAAAATGCTTCTCGTTGTCAGATTCCTCTAAACATATGGCCATGATTGACACACATTTATCAAGGTTGAACACTGCAGCTATGCATAAGTCTGTTGTGTTCATGCAATGCATGAAGTGAAGAAGTACTTTGTGACTTGATAATAACCGTTGTTGATGCCCTTGGATGGATAAGCGTACATGAATAACCTAGCCTTCATATGTTATATTTCCACGAAGCCTCAGCACTTCGAATACAATTGGCAAAACAGAAAAAAATCGTATAGTATAATAATAAAAGTCAATGCCAAATAAAAGACTTCGGGAAAACACCTTAAACATCTTGTATTATTTTATGCTAAGCGTTTTTGCACCGTCATAGGTGGTTGAGTGGAACAATGACAAAAGCCCAGTGACAAAATGTAAACTTTAGAAATGCAGATGTCTAATGACAGAGGTCCATAAATAAAGGTGACAGCATAGTAACCAAGTGCTAAAATTGAAGCAAAGAAAGTGAAAAGAAACCTATGTTGGCGATAAGGGACGGAATTGGTTTGTTAATAAGAACTCTCACGAGAGAGAATTCAAAATCAGTTCAATCACACAGTGATTAAAATGGTAGAGTTGATGGAATAGATATGACCAGAGTTGGAGACCATGCGATGTGACGTTCATGGATTAGGACGTTAAAGGGACTACAATGATGAACCAACTTCAGGTCACAAACATCTCGGACCATGTAGAAATTTCGACTTCGACTGGTCAGAAATTGCAACGTCAGTCTTCTTGTTTCATAGCAATTGTAGTACACTAATCCTGGCATAATCCGTCGACGAGTTTCACCGATTGAAGCTCCACCTCCATCAATTTTCAACTTGCCTTGTGCGAAAGCCGTCTCTCGCCAACCGTGGTTTATTTCCCTCATGTTTATTTTAACGGGGTTTTTTTTTGTTTGGCTATTTTACAGTCACATTTATAGAATTAAAACACTGTAACAGTCTATAGGCAGATTAACTTATTTGCATATAACATATATTCACCTTCATTCTTTGTAATACACAGCGTTTATTACGCTTTTACTAACTTAAGCTCTACCAATTTTAAACTTCGCCATGGCTGGTGAAAGTGTCTGACAGACCCGACAGTCACCGACTCGATCCTATTTCGAATGAAAAGAAAAAGTTTTTAATCACAGTAGATATTTGCCAGCGCACATTTCCAACTTTTGTAACGAAGAGATGAGAACAATGCTTCCGCCCACGTAACCACGCCCTTGGGAGTGAAACTTGAAATGTACACCGACAATATTGTTTGATTTTGACAGGTTGTGAATGAAACAAAAAGTTTCGCAATTTAAACTCGCTGTGAAAGAATAACCGATGAGTCACTGGAAGTTTTCGTGAGATCTGAGCCGTTTACTGAAAAGATATTATTGAAACCAATGACACAGAGGCGTGACTAGGAGAAAAAACTGCGGGGAGTCATGGAGAATCAGGGGGCACTCTCTGAAAGGATGTATGATTGAAATTCGTCAAATTTTCTACATATTAGATTTATAATTTCGGGCCTTACTAAATCCAGGGATCCAAGTCCCTCAATGTAGAGTGAAGCTACAGACTGAACAGCACCTCAAAAAGAAAATTTCACTATTACTTTGATGATTTGCTGTCGGTGTAACTAGTAGACGGATGAATGTTGCCAATGTCAGCGAAAATCATCGTAAAGCAAAGTATGCCGAAAATGTTACTCGCGTTTTAAGTTGTTGACAACAGGCGAAACGGGTGTTGTTCTCAGACTTCTCACACGACGTTGACGTTGTTCAAAACGACCGAACTTGCTGAAGGCTCTGGAGCACGTGTTTCATGCGTGACTAGTTCAACTGGATAAATCCAGAACCAGCCGACAACTGTAGCAAATAAAGGAAGAAACAAACTCCGAACAATAATGCCATCTTGATAACTCAAGATATGAGTTAATGATATGAGATATGAGTCAATGAAACAATTTCATCGCTTTTCTCTTGATTTTAACTCATATCTTGAGTTATCAAGACGGCGTTATTGTTCGGAGTTTGTTTCTTTCTCAACTGGACAAGCCAATCGGGAACAAGTTTGGCAAAAGAAACTGACTTAAAATTTCAACAATTCAAATAAGGTACATAAAATTCTCAATTCAATATTTAAGCCAGATTCGAGGGGGCAAAGCTGGGGCCTAGGCTCCTCAGGCCCCCATGGCTAGGCTACTGTGCTGAGCATAAGTTAGTCGCTATTTATACAAGTTGTAAAATGGAAGTTTCTACTCTTCCACATCGAATCAAGTCCAATCAACAGTCGAGTCTCCGAAACGTAAATTTGGTAAGAAACAAAGAACGATTCTTTAGACTGGAGAGTTGTGAGAAATACTCGTGGCTGCCGGGCGTAGCCAGACCCGGCTTTGTCTAAAACTACACACGAGTGACCACAAGTGACCACAAGTGAACACAAGTGAACACAAGTGGAACACGAACGAACACAATCGGAACACGAGTGAACACGATTGGAACACGAGTGGACACGAATTTGCACGAGTGAACATAAGTAGAACACGGTTGAAATACTGTAAAAAAAACCTTAAAGTTAACATTACAATAACTCCCGACAAAATACTTCTCATTAAATTTGCACGAACAAACTCACGTGCTAAAAGCCACTTTTATGGTTTTTTGTTTCAACATACGTTGAGAATACAAGCAGCACGCGAACGCTTCATGCACAGGTAACGTGAACATTTTGATACACTGGTCCGGCATTGTACAGCAAAAGTTCCCTGGCTCTTTGAACAAATAATCTAGCTTAATTCGGACTCTATTTTCGTCGAATTATCCATTTGGACTCAAATGGATGATGTGAGTGAGATGAATTTACATGAAGCGGTCATATTGGAGTTATTTTTTGCAATTGCACCGAATATAACTGCAAAATTACAATTTATTCGAGAAAAATTTGAACATGTGTCATTTAGCACTGGCATTAGTTTTATCCGATTTTATATTGGTTTAGAGTTTTGTTGCTATTGTCATTTGCGGTTTACATTATAACACAACTTCCTTTCATTGAATTAGGAAATAATTCCAGAAAATATTTGTAAAGTTTTCGTGTTTCGGTGTAGTAGGTGGAAAGAACAATTGAAGGTAGAAAAGGCCTTTTGCAACTGGCGAAAAATAAATTAAACCAATGAAAAACTGGAGAGCTTGGAGAATAGTAAGATTTTCAAAAACAAAGGAAATTAACACAATACACTAGATTTCTCTCTCTCCAGATATTATGCAGCATTTACTGCCAAGCTGTAAAAGACCCATTGTGCAATATATTTGCTCGAGCAATATTAAAGCAAAATCGTGGCGGAGAAGTTAGTGAATCAAAGTTAAATTTCACCTCCTTTTTCAAGGTTGTGCTCGTGTTGCATCCGTATTCAATCGTGTTCAAGTGTTTTCTTCTTGAGTTCATTTGTGTTCGTTCGTGTTCACTTGCGTGTAGTTTTGGACAACCCCAACCCAGGCCCGGGCTTCAGCAATGAACATAGGCGTTGCGAAAACTTATCTAACATAATAAATTTGAAAGTGCTTTACTTGATATATTTTGAATTCAAGATTAAAAAAACTTATTCAGTTTTGCATCATAAATCTAAGCGATATTGACACAGCTGAAATTTACTGTGTAGCTGTAATACTTCACATGTTTTAATAGACCAGCTTATGAAGATCGTTGTTAGAATCAAGGTGACAGTTTTGCTTGTCACACATACTTCAGTTTTGTATTAGGTTACTCTTGCTATTATCAATTGGTCCAACACTGAATCAGGTACAAAGACTTTGCGTTTGAAACTTTGTAAGAGATATATTTTTTATATTTTAGTGACCTTTTGTTAGATACACCCGCCATTTTCTCAAAGTGTTTTTCCACAACATATGAAAGAAACTTTGGACCTAAATAAATTATGAACTTTACGTGTCCTAATTGTTAATAAAGTGCATGTACTAGCGTTTGGACACGTAATTTTCTACCAGAAAAGTCCAAACACATTTTTATATGTTTACGAATTATATATAAAGACAGTTCCATAGTACCGACGCAGTAGTTTGCTACCCCGATATGAGTACCGCCTATGTAGGAAAGTTCGTCACTGGTACAAAGTAGGGCCCAGCTTTTATAAGTAGGAGCTTTACCTATTTGAAGGATCGATAGCTACCTTCTACATGCATCAAAATGCGATGGTCACCAACAAGCAAATAAGGTTATAATTGTTTTACGAAATTACGTAGGATTATGTACTTGGGTGAAGAACAAGGATACATATTAGCGCTATTCCAAGTGAACGAACCTGTACCGGACAAGTAGAGAAAAACTCTCCTTGACCGCGGCTGGCATTCGAACCCGCGGCCTTCGGTTTATTAGTCCGATGCTCTACCGAGCTACAAGGCAAAGTCGGGAGCAGGCCGTAGGGTGTTGGTACTTGTATTTGATATTTCGAAACTAACTAGTTTCCTCCATATCTCAGCATAGATTACGTCTGTTAAGCTTCTTCACTAGGAGTAACGCTAATCTATATTCTTGTTCTTCACCCAAGTATATAATCCTACATAAATACTTAACGTTAGAAGCTTAACAGACGTAGTTTGTGCTGATAAGGAGGAAACTAATTAGTTTGGAAATATCATGTACAAATACCATCATCCCACGGCCTCTTCCTGGCTTGGCCTTGTAGCTCAGTTGGTAGAGTGTCGGACTAGTAAACTAAAAGTCGCTGGATCGAATCCCAACCCCGGTGAAGCAGGATTTTTCTCTACTTACCCACTAAGGGTTCGTTTCACTTGGAGTAGCACTAATATGTATCCTTAATTTACGAAAGGCCGTCCGTGGAGATATTAGTGAGGAAGAAAAAGTAAACAACTGAAAGATGCGACTAAAAATCATACAAAATATCAGGTTTCTTGCTCGTCTAAGCATACCACCGAGAGTATCTCAGTAACGGTGACAGTAATTTTGCTCAACCCTCGCATATCCGAGGTGAGGATTGCCCCGGCGTTAAACAATGCCTGAAAAAGCAAAAAAAGAAAATAACAAGTATACGTCCCACGAAGTTGTGAACGAGCTTCTTTAGAATATAGCCTGGAAATATCTTCGGGAAACAAGCCAAAGTACTTGAAGCAGTTTGAACTGTTCAGACACGTTGAAAAAAATAACAGTTGAGATTTGACAGTCAATATTGGATAGCTTGAAGATAATTTTCCACGGATAACTGCCAATTAATGCAAACCGCCTGGTCCACACTGTCAAGGATGACTTGCAATTAAATTTAAGTTTGTCCGCCTGTCGAGGACAGTGTTGTGAGACAGCTTTTAAACTAAGCAAACAAACCAAATTCTCCTCCAAAAGGGAAGCTGCCTTTTACTGGATAAAGGCAGAATTGCCGAACACAAGCCTGCGATCACCACGAGTACTGGGACATTCTACCCAGCCAGACAGGCTGTCCATGGTGATGTAATCAGTAGCATCCATAAGAACTACATTTTGAACCAGCTTTGGGAAATGCTGAGAAACAAATTTAGAACCGGATGTGAAAGGAAGAATGTTCGGTGTCCGGGCGCAGTTGTAAAATATCACCTGTTTGAACTTATGCTTTGTGAAAGGATCTTAAAGGTAAAGGTAAAGGTAAGGTAAAGGTAAAGGTAAGGTAAAGTACTTCTATACTGGATAACCCTATCAGCTACCTAAGCTGTTCTCACTAGAGGTCCATTATAGGTCACTCCTCATGGATCCAGTGTTACTACAGGAGGAAACCGGAGTACCCGGAGAAAACCTGCGATGCTTGGTAGAGTCAAACTGGACAACACTTTTCTCACATGTGACAAAGGTAATTTTAATCAGATAACTGCACGGAGGCGGAATCGAACCTTAGTCACAGTGGTGAGAGACACGTGCACTACCACTGTGCCAACAGCACCCCGTCTTACTGATTTGACCCTTCAAAAGTATGTCCCTTTCTGTTGCAGAAACTCCAGATAATGCAGAGCTGACAGTCAACATGTGTGTCAATTTTTAGCCTGTCTGATTTGTTATGCTTGCAAGAAATGCCGTATGTGAATGGTCGTCATCTGCCTTAAAAGGGATCAAATGCTATTTGCGAAGTACCATGGATTAAGGAGGATCATATCACTTTATGGTGTTCAGAGCATACAAGAAAATGCTAAATGGATTGGATCTAAGGTGGCAAATGAGTTCGTTTAAAGAAGTGAACGCCACCTCCGCGTCTTTGGTAATTTCCACGAGAGATAAGGAGCATTTTGCACAATATAATTAGCCGAGAATAACGTTAAAGTGATTAAACCAAGAAATTGTTTACTTTTGAGAAGTATTGGAGGAAGAGCTCACCCATGAGTTCTTTAAATGTAATAATGGTGTAATGCAACTTGTAAGGTAAAGAAAATCGGAAATGTTTACTCATCGACATCAGCTGCCCATTTTATACAAGGATTTATGAAAAAGAAAGTGGAAAAAATTGAGAATTACCAGGACCGGAGATACAAGGTCAAAAAAATGTGGCATTGCCAGGACGTAACAGTGGGGCCAATTATCATAGGTGCTCTGGGAACCATTAGTTTTGGGTTTGATGAGTGGATAAGAGAACTACCAACGAAAATAGAATTTGCATGGAATGCTTCCGAAAGCTTGTTTACTCGGAAGAGCGAAGATAGTGAGACGGATGCTGGATACTTATGGTAAGACTCTAATATCCAGACGGATCATGTGATTGAGATCAGATGTCTAGATGTGATTATCGTTGATAAAGTGAAAAAAGCATGCCAAAATATAGATTTTGCAGCTCCATACGACACGAGAGTGCACACTAAGGAGATGGAAAAGATTGAAAAGTAGCAAGACCTTGCTAGGGAACTGAAAAAGCTAGGGAACTGAAAAATCTATGGAACATGAAAATATTGGTAATACCAGAGGTCATTGGGGCAGTCGGAACAACATAAAAAAACATTAGTAAGAGACGAGACGACATCAGAATTCAGATCATGATATCAGAACTGCTGAAAACCGTCATCATTCAGTCTGCTAGGATCCTCAGAAAAGTACTAGAGATATGAGGAGTCTTGTCGACACTGAACCTCAAGAACATAACACCACTGACTTTGATCAGTGTGCACTGGATATAATAATAACAATAACAATAATGATAATGATAATGATGATGATGATGATGACGATAATAATAATAATAATAATACTCTGAGAAGAGTGAGGAAGATTCTGGAAACAAAGCTGAATGGCAAGAATGTGATAAAAGCGATCAACACGTGGGCAGTTGCATTATTACGATACTCAGCTACATTCCTACAATGGACAAGACTAGAGAAGGAAGAGTTGGACCGTAGAACTCAAAAATTGCTGACTATGCACAAAGGGCTACATCCTAGGAGCAACGTTGATAGAGTGTACATCCCGAGAAGTGAAGGAGGCAGAAGTTTACAAAGAGTAGAAGACATTATTGAGTTGGCCATTCTATGATTACATAGATATGTCCAAGATAGTGACCAAAGACTAATTGCAGCAGCAAGAGGAAACGAGCAAAAAGACTTGGAAACAGAAAAAGAATTAAAAGAGAAGAAAAACACCAGGAAAGAAGGATTGCATCAAAAAATGCTGCATGGGCGGCATGACAGACAGACAGAAGTAAAAGGAACGGACTTATGGACATGGTTAAAGGAAGGGAACATTAAAAGAGAAATCGAAAGCCTCATCATGGCAGCCCAAGAACGGCACTTCGAACAAACCAAATCAAAGTCAAAAATTGATAAAACCCAAAAAGAAGGCAATTGTAGAATGTGCGGTACAACAATTGAGACAGTAAACCATATTGTAAGTGAATGTTCAAAACTGGCCGAGAAAGAGTGTAGAAGAAGACACGACTGGGTAGTGTAATAAGTTTCACTGGGAGTTATGAAAAAAATTGAGACTGATGTAACACTAAAATGGTACCAACATGAGTCAGAAGCAGTTGTAGAAAATGAAAAATTT
Source organism: Heliopora coerulea (assembly GCA_030142905.1). NCBI lineage: Eukaryota > Metazoa > Cnidaria > Anthozoa > Scleralcyonacea > Helioporidae > Heliopora > Heliopora coerulea. The sequence goes on from JASJOG010000162.1 coordinate 733,291, forward strand.
AAGATTTTGTGGGATGTCTCTATACAAACGGACTATATCATAGAAGCTCGACGACCAGATATGATTGTAGTGGATAAAGTTAAAAAATATTGTGAGATCATTGACTTCGCCATACCGTATGATAGTAAAAGAACAAGAGAAAATCGAAAAGTACCAAGATCTGCGGAGAGAGTTAAAGAAAATGTGGAATATGAATGTAAACATCACATCAATTGTAATAGGAGCGATGGGAACAATTCTAAAGAAGCTGCGGAAAAGATTGGAGCGGTTGGGAATAAAGACGCGGCTGGTAGAACTACAGAAAAGTGCTATATTATACACTGCGAGAATACTACGAAAGGGTCTTGAAATTTGAGGAGGCTTGTTGCCACTAAACTTCAAGAAAAAACCATTGGCCAAAACAACAAACTAATGTGCGATAACATCATCATTATTATAATAACAATAATAATAATAATGATAGTGATAATGATGATAATAATAATAATAATAATAATAATAATAATAACCCTCTCCATGGGCTACTACCTTGAAGTGGAGGAGAGGCTTGTGTACCCCAATGAGCCCAAGAGCTACGTTGGCGGAAGTTTTTACTCCTGGTAGGGCCACCCATGCCAGACAAATCGAAGGTTAGAGGCCAGACTAAATGTAGCCCAGGGTAGGTGGGACTCTTAAGCCTTGGTTGGCAACCCACTTAGGAGAAGGGAACTCCGAAAAACAATTCTGCTTTCTGGTGATGCTAAACCTTCTCAATTATGATGAATATTGAAGTTGCATGTAATAATACAAGCGATAACGGCGTAAATGGGACTGTAACTACTAGCAAAAGTCCCTCGCCCGGCATGGAAGTTGGGAGGCAACAGTCCACTCCAGGTCGTCATCAAGCGACTGCTAGATTGAAATGGAATAATGAAGTCAACAAGATTGTAATGAAGTGTGTCTACAAGAGCAACCTGAAAAAAAGGGATATAGGAAGAGGATTATTGGAATTTGGAAAGAGATGGGGGGGTTTTGAAATCTCTGAGCAGAGATTGGCTGACCAAGCTTGAGCGATCAAATTAAATGAGTGGTTATCTGAGGTGGAACTGGAAGAGATCAGGAGAGAAGTGAGTCAAGATATATAAGGCGGTGCGACTGTGGCAAACTCCGAAGAAGTGGAGAATGAAGAGGGTTTTGATGGTGAAGTGAGAAAACAATGTGACACTGAAAATGACAATGACTGAGGGCATGAAATATCTGGTGAAGAAATGAGCACTGAGGAAGTAATCGCTGATATGGAAAAAGGAGGATGTAGTATTGAGGAGATCCAACTGGCGTGAGAAATACTTGAGAGCCTGAATAAAGAGGAAGATCCTCCTCCTAACCTAAGAAATGTTGACAGGAAAAGGTTGAAAGAAAAAGTGAAAGAATTAAACAAGGTGCTCGCCTTCATGAAAACCAAAGATATTACACAGACCAACAGGCTATTACTTGCTGCAGGACAGGTAGTTGCAAAAAGACTTGGTGTTAAAAAACAACAGCGGAAGGAAAAGGCAGTATCTTGGTGGAAGAGAAGGTTAAATGGCCAAGTTGCACAGCTAAGAAAAGACATAAGCAGGCTAGAGAGGCTAAAATCTGATGAGTTAAATAACGCACTCCTTCAGGAGAGTTTAGAAGATATAATTTAAAGAAGAAAGGATTGACGGTGGTCCTGGAGGAATTAAAGCAAAGGCTGTTGGCAAAGAGTAAGAAGATCAGGCGGTATGAAAGCAGGATAGAGCAATATAGGCAACACAGGATGTTTCAGTCAAATCAGGAACGCCTTTTTGAGAAACTCGACAATATGGAGACTGAGAACACCGTGATCCCAGACGCGGAAGAAAGTAGGACATTTTGGACCAGCATCTGGGATAACCCAGTAGATCATACCAGTAATGCTGATTGGCTAAAATATGCGGAAACAAGCTCGCTGGTGTGCAGAAACAGAGCGACTTGGTGATAACTCCAGCGATGGTTACCAAATAACTGAAGAATATGGCTAACTGGAAAGCACCTGGACCAGATGCCCTGTAAGGATTCTGGCGGAAGAGTTTTACACCATGTATAGAGAGGATAGCTTTACAACTGCAGGAATGCCTGGTTACAAATAAAGTACCTGAATGGTTTACAGGGGGGAGAACAACGTTGATCCTGAAAGAGAAGGAAAAAGGAAACGTTGCACCAAATTTTCGACCAATAACATGATTGCCTCTAACGTGGAAAGTATTCACTTGTGTAAAGGAGAGGGAGCTGTACAAACATCTAGGGGAGAACAATCTGTTACCTGATGAACAGAAGGGATGTAGAAGAAGGTCCAGGGGTACAAAATATCAGCTCTTAATTGATAAAATGGTGATAAGAAATTGTAAGAGGCTACAAATTGGGCTTGGCATGGCATGGCATGGCCTGGGTTGATTATAAGAAGGCTTATGACATGATCCCGCATTCTTGGATCCTTAAATGTTTGGAAATGTTTGGAGCGGCAGGAAATATAATTGCATTGTTGGAGAAAAGTATGAACAACTGGGAAACAGAGTTAACTGCAAGTGGAAGGACCTTGGGGACTGTAAACATAAAGAGAGGTATCTTTCAGGGAGACAACCTGTCTCCATTGCTGTTCATTGTGGCCCTAAGTCCACTATCTATGGTGTTGCGGCATGTGAATGCTGGCTATGATCTGGGAAAAAGAAAGGGCTCTTTAAATCATCTATTATTTATGGATGATTTGAAATTATTTGGAAAGAACGGGAAACAAGTTGATACCCCTGTAAACACTATTCGAATTTTCAGTAACAACATTGGAATGGAATTTGGGATTAGTAAATATGCTGTGTTGATAATGAAGAGGAGGAAATTGTGTACATGTGAAGGCATTGTTTTGCCAGATAAGCAGGTCATCAGAAGACTTGAAGAAGATGATGGGTATAAATATCTAAGGATTTTAGAAGCAGATGACATGAAGAACAGCGACATGAAAGAAGCTTTATCCAAAGAGTATTTAAGAATGATAAAGAAGATACTAAAATCAAAGTTGAATAGAGGAAATTTAGTGAGCGCCATTAATGCAAGAGCAGTTTCGTTAATAAGGTATGGGGCAGGCATTATCTACTGGAGTAAGGAAGAATTAAGAAATTTGGATAGAAAAACAAAGAAGCTGTTAAGTGTTTACAGATCACTCCATCCACAAGCAGATGTAGACAGACTTTACGTAAAGAGATCACAAGGAGGAAGAGGCTTCATAAGTGTCGAGGACTGTGTTAATATTGAAGTTGGCAGTTTATATAGGTATGTGGAAGCTAGCAAGGAAAAGTTGCTTATAGCTGTTAAAAATGAAAATAGCCTGGATAAAGGAGAGGAGAAGGAAAGAATTAGACAGAAAAGATTAAATAGGTACAGCGGAAAAGCATTGCATGGACAGTTTGTAAGGGGCACTGAAAACATTGGAGATTCATAGTCCTGGAATTGGTTGAAAAGACGCACAATGAAGAAAGAGATGGAAGGTCTTCTAACTGCCGCACAAGATCAGGCCCTTCTTACAAACTACATCAAGAATAGGACAGATAAACTAGATGTGTCACCAATGTGCCGAATGTGTGATGAAAGGGAGGAAACTGTTAGCCATATAACGGCAGAATGTAAGAAATTAGCTCAAAACCAGTACAAGAACTGGAGACATGACAAGGTTGCTCATATAGTCCACTGGAATTTACACAAAAAATTCGATCGTCCATGTAAAGAAACCTGGTACAATCATTCCCCAGAATCAGTGTTGGAAAATGACCAAGTGAAGGTGTTGTGGGACTTCAAAATTCAGACAGATCTCCATTTAGATCATAACAGACCTGATATCATTGTATTGGAAAAGAAAGAAAGAGTGCGCAACATGATCGATGTGGCATATCTTTACGATATGCGAATGTGTAAGAAAAAGAACATGAAAAGACAGACCATTATCAAGATCTGAAGATTGAAGTTCAAAAGATCTGGAGCTGCAGGAGGGTATCTTTTATCCTAATCATAATTTGAGCGCTTGGGACTGTCAGTAAGATTTTGAAGACATGGTATGATAAGATAGGACTGTATGGGAACACTGCTTTACTTCAAAAGGCTTGCTTGTTGGAAACAGAAAAGATTCTGCGCAGAGTACTGGACACCTAAGGCTACGGGATGTAGCATGATGTTCAAGGAAACAACAATACCACTGATAATATTTCGTGAGAAACATGAAAATAATAATAATAATAATAATGATAATGATAATGATAGTAATAATAATGATAATAATAATAATAATAATAATAATAATAATAATAATAATATTAGAAACAGTAACCTAAATGCAACCAAATTTCTGTGATCCATGCAGTGTATCACTTCATTTTGCGGAACAGTTTTCGTCCCGTTATTTCCTTTCGTTGTGATCATAACTTGATGAGGCCGAGCTCCTCTCTTCTTGCAGGTTTCGTAATTCTTGCATTCTGTTGTCGATGATTTCTCGCATTATCTGTCAAATGTTGGAGAGACTTTTCAAACAAACGAGTAAAAGCTGATTGAAGCAGCAACAAATAATGAAATAAACAAATCAAGAAGAGCAACAATTAATGCATTCTTAAGGGTCTATTGATGTGTATATTCTGGAAATGTGGGAGCTTGGAAATATCTGGAATGATAGATGAACGTTCATCAAGCTCTATTCTCAGAAAACGAGTTCTGAGCCTCAGACGGGGATTGAACCCGCAACCTTCTGAAGACCGGTAAGACGCCCTAACCATTGAGCTACCAAGACTCAGATGGTGAGCTAATTACGAATGTAAGCGATAGAAGAATAAGGTTTGTTGAATGAAATTTCGATGTCATCTTAATAATGTCAAACCAAGTTTGACTATCTGCTATATGATATGCTATATATTGGAGAACCAAAACCTAGCTTAAACTTGGTCCGATTCAATACGTTCAAAAACCTTTGTTCAACAGTTCATTTCTTACTCTAGGTCTTATTTCATTATTTGCTCTCATTAACATACTATTATTTTTATCTTTTCCTTTTATTAAAATAATTTCTTCATAGTGACGTTTAGGAAGTTTCGCTTTAACAATTATCATTTGTTGTTTGTAATTAGCTTTGCTTGATCGCTTCACCACTTGTTGCCAGCCAGAAAGTAGTAGTCATGTGAACACAGCAAGGGCACTTGTTTCAAATTGTTTAATTGTTATAACGCTGAATATGCAATACGTAGCATCTCCTCTACGATTTTGCTTGCCCTCGATAATCGCGGAAGGACGTTTTCTCATCGGTTGTACTAGTGCGACGTTCCGCAAACTGCGGGTAGGCGGGAAATATTTGGCAGTTTTTGTTTGAGAAACGCGAGAGCTTGGATATATCTTAAGAGAAATGAATTATCGTCAAGCCCTGTACTCAGAAAACGATTCTGAGCCCCAGACGGGGATCGAACCCGCATCCTTCTGATGACCGGTGAGACGCTCAATGGTGAGACGCTCGGCAGCTCAATGGTTAGAGCCTCTCACCGGTCATCAGAAGGTTGCGGGTTCGATCCCCGTCTGGGGCTCAGAATCGTTTTCTCAGTACAGGGCTTGACGATCATCCATTTCTCTTAAAATATTTGGCGGGTCGCAAGAACTCTTCTGAAAACCGAAAAAATGCCCAAAGTGACCTAGTTAGAAACTTATCGAACCAGAAACAAGGAGAGCTGATCGACCGTGTTTCACATCAAAGACTGAAAAAAGTATTAGAACAAAACTCGTTAAAAGAATTTTGGATACGTGCAGAAGCCGAACAGCTATTTCGTTCCTCTTGATTTCATCTGGTCCGTCAAGGTAGGTCGCGCTTCACATGCAAAAATTACTTTCTGGGTAGCCAGTTAAAAAGATTGCGGACCGTTCCACTAGTGGACGATCTGTGTTATCTGCCACAGCGTGTCGATCGATGTAACTCAGTTTCCGGAAAAAAGTTCAATAACATATCAATTTATGTATTGCTTTAAAATCTCTGATGCTTCTTTTGACTACACTCCACAAGAAACGTTATTGATCATCTGTCTACATCTGCAATATTTCATGCGTGCACACGCAGGTTTCATGCGGCCTAGGCCCGGTAGGCCTGTATGTAACTACGCCACTGCTTGTTACCGTCTTATTTCGCCACATGTCGTACGTCATCAACTCTGTATCAATCCACCCATTTGTAATATCATCACTACATGTTTTTGTTTATATAAGAAACTCAAAATGAGACCTCAGTCTAAAGTTTCTTAAGATTTTTCAAATTTGAGGCTCAAAAGTTTCTTAATTTTTATGAACTTAACCTTTGAGTTGGAGCTCAGTCTCTCAAGTTCGCAGCGATTGTGTGCTACTATCTTAAACCTTCATGTTTTGTTACGTCTGAGTAAGCCTTATGCATAGGAGAATAGCAGAATCATGTACTAGTTGCATCTGTTTCCCTCTGGTCTGCTAACCGGATGGAAACTGCATCTTGTATGCTTTTGTTTATAGTGTTAAGAAAGAGTTCAAACAAACCCCTCGTGTTTCTTTGGGAGTTTCTTAACTACTGAGGTCAGCTCAGCCTGCCCAAGTTTCTTAAGAGTTTCTTAATTTTTGTCAAATCTGAGCCTGCAGTTTCTTATAAAGGGGTTTCTTATAAAACAAAAACGTGTAGAACTTGAAATGATCTCAAGATGACATCGAAACGTTGTTCAATAAACCTTATTTCTCAATCGCTTACATTTGCCATGTCATTTGTAACAGCTTAAAAGGGGGGCTAAGTCCATCGGGCCCCACTCCAATAACAAGGCTACAATAGTCAAAATATGGCAAAACAATTGCATTATAGACTGAGATCAGTGTCTCTTGTGGTACGAAAGCTTTCATACGCCTGATCATCCCTATACCCTTAGACACCTTACTAACTATATTATTTAAATGGGATTTCCATTTAAGTTGATAAGCTACTGCTCAATAAACGATTGTAGTGTCAAACAAACAAACAAAATCTAGCCTGCGTCGCAGCCTAACTTTCACGTCAAAGAAGTGGGCTTGCGTAATAACGAACAAATCCATGTTCTGGGACTTGCATGGTTGCACGATTTTATGAAACAGATTATGATTGCCTTATGCAAATAAATTTGCTGCCTCTCGGTACGTCATACAGCAGGGTCAGTGTTTCTGATAAAACGTTGAATTGCCCTTTGCCTTCCACAAGGAATCTTTCACAAGGTTTGTCAATTTTTGGCAATCTTGATGCAAAGATTGCATTCTGAAACATCCATTCCCGAGTAAACTATAAGCACAACGACCTGTAAGATTGATCCGTCAAACTCAAGTGCAAAATCAAAACATCGAAACCGAAAAAGCGGAGGACTGGCGCAAATAAGCGAGCTAATCACGAGTCTCGTTAGAATGTAAGAAACTGTAAGGCAATCAGAATCTACTAAATAAAATCGTGCAACCATGCAATGTCCAGAACAAAGATTTGTTCGTTATTACGCAGACCCACTTTCTTCCGTGTGAAAGTCGGGCTGCGACGCAGGCTAGCAAAATCAAAACGGTCAAACATTGTTTCAAATGTAAACTTACGTCCGTTGGTGTTCTCTTAGTTATATGAACATTTTTTGCCCGGTAGGATTGCCTTCTTCTCTTGTAATCTCGCTGTTCCGCAAGCATTTCTAACTTTGATTTAGAATGTTCTTCACCTTCTAAATCGAAAAAAAATGAATACAAAACTCAGCCAATCAACAACTGAAGGAAGGAAGTTTAAAAATTTATGTTTTCTAAGCCAAAAAAATGAACTTTTTTTTCTCATATAAAGTCACACGTGACTTTATCATATAAAAAGACCCCGACACGGTTATGATTTTCTTTTGTATTTTCCTCATGGATTCTTAATGAGTTTTAAAATTTTTTTTTAAAAATCCAACCTTGTAGCGTTACTCGTTGCAGCTTGGTAACTATAGACAACCGTATCCCGACTAACGTAGCCGATCACATCGCAGCGTTTGCCCTAGACTGTCGGTAAGATTTTACAAATCTGAGATAACTTACGTTTACGTTTAAGAAGCCTTATTTTCGAATTAGGTAGTGAGGTCTACGTTATCCCTTTGGTTTTGATATCCATATAAAGTATTAAGAAACCTTTCTTATCATACCAAATTAAATGCTGCTGCTCCCGATTAATCGATTAATCGATTATTTTTTGGCAATCGATTATTCTTAAAAATAATCGGATCATCGACAACAACTACGCACAGCAAGATATTCACCTCAACCTTCTTTCTGCAATTAAAAAAAATGCGAAGAGATAGCATTCTCGCGCTCTCATTGCAGTCAATAGTGGTCTCGAAGAAGCGTGCAGCACTTCAGCCAGCTGTTCTTGATGCACTGTTATTTTTAAACAAAAACAATATGTCGGCAGTCAAAGTGCATATTTCTTTATTTTGGCTATTTCTCTGTGTTTATATAATTATATTATATAAGTTTTTTTCTTGAGTTTTTGTACTGGAAAATTTCAAAACTTTAAAAACATTAAAACACACTCCTTTCTTTGAAAGGACAAACCACTGTGGACGTGTCATGATTTAATTTATTCAATACGATTAATCGATATTAATCGATTGTTGACAACGATTAATCGATTAGGGATATAAAGCGATGGGAGCAGCACTAAAATTAAATTCAGAGAAGCCGGGCTTTATCTGGTGTTCTGAGAATTTCGTCATAACATGTGTCCCATTTTAACAAAACAAGAATAAGATTAATGAGATATATGTTTTAGAAATGTGGGAGCTTGGGGATATCTTGAAATGATAGATGAACGTTCGTCAAGCTCTATCATTTGAAAAACGATTTCCGAGCCCCAGACGGGTATCGAACCCGCAACCTGCTGATGACCGTTGAGACGCTCTAACCATTGAGCTACCAAGACTCAGATGGCGAGCTAAGAAGTAATTTCGATATATGTGTGACCTAAGTGGAAACCACTATATGTACATAACGTGGCTTCCGCTTAGGTCACACATACTGTATGTCAAACTTCCACCTTAACTCACCATTTGAGTCTTAGTAGCTCAATGATCAGAGCGTTTCACCGGTCATCAGAACGTTGCGGGTTCGATCCACGTCTGGGACTCAGAAATCGTTTTTCTGAGGATATAGCTTGAAGAACGTTCATCCATCATTTCAGGAATAAGATTGTCAAGATTAAGTTCGTGTTTGCGAATTATACGAGACACGGCTAAGATCAAAACTCTCATTCATCCCATCTTCGTCTCACGTGAGATCAAGGTAAAGGCAGACGCACACTATCGCGTAGTCAGGTCGCTAGAGCTCAACGACAAGGCGAACGACGATCAAGAGACAAATGGTTAGTAAAAAATCGCTAGCGATAAAGCAAATAAATTCAACAACACATCCATTTTTCACTAGGCAAATTTTATCACGCGAAGCGACTTTTTCTTTAGTCTTATAGGCTCTCGACTGTAACTAATGCGAAACCTATTCAATTTACACAAAGAAATGTCGATTCACGCGATAAAATTTGCCTGGTCGAAAACAGTTTTAAATCAATTTTTTCTACAGCGTTCAACTTCATTTTCTCATTCTTATAGTCCTTCCGTGATAAATCATAAAGCACGGGTTACAATCTGTGTTTATCAGAATCTCCTCGAACGACGCTATTTTGAAAATTTTCACTAGCAACTCAGCAATTTCAGCGACGCGTTCCCAGTGACAGACCGACAAGCCTTGGTAACCGCACAAATGTATCGCTAAACTCCAACGACACTGCGACAGTGATTCCAACCTTTCGGCATGTCCTCCGTCATGTTCACATCAGTTAAGAACTGTGCCTCTTCGAGTTTTCTTTTAGACTTCGCGACCTAAACGACAAAAAATTCATCATCTGCTTGCCACTTTCCTAACGGTCTTTCATAATTAATTGTGATTCAAAGAGGAGACCTCACTGACAACTTCGGCTAACATCTGTTCATGCTTTTTGTCACCCAGCTCTTATGCAAGGTAATTCACTTGGCTGGTGATGCCTCTACTTTTGTTCGCGCTAAATGTGATGAAGGTAACCAGGCAAGTGAATTATGAAGAGAAAATTTTTTCATGATAATCTGACACTGCCGAAGTCAACTGAAAAATGTTGGCTCAAACGGGATTTAAACTCGCACCTTCGGGATACCGGTCCGCCGCTCTACCTGTTGAGCGATCGAGTCCACAGGAATTGGAGGCGCAGGTGCGAGTTCAAATCCCGTTCGAGTCAACATTTTTCAGTTGACTTCGGCAGTGTCAGATTATCATGAAAAAATTTCTTCTTATGTATCTCCGAGGATGATTCTGAAATAGGATCGAAACTCTCCACATCTTCTCATGGATAACCGTTAAGATGTCGCGAGGATATCTCGTACACTTAAGTTGGATAAAAACTCGGCTTCAATCCCTGTGGACTCGATAGCTCAAACATATAACAATTGTTATATGTTTTGTCGATATGCATATGCAGTAGATGTGGGAGGTTGGAGGTATTTTTGATGATCCATGAACGTTCGTCAAGCTCTAACCTTAGAAAAACGATTTCTGAGCCTCAGACGGGGATCAAACTCGCAGCCTTCTGATGAACGGTGAGACGCTCTAACCATTGAGCTACCCTGATTCAGATGGCGAGCTATGGTGTAACGTTTATCGGCCATCTTATGCTTTTCGTTCATGAATCATTAAGGATTATTATAACAAGAGTAAGCAAACGTTAGCTGATTTTGTCCATCACAATTCAACAAAGTGAATGTAAGCTGAGCGGAACGAAACTTGAACCAAGTATCTTCGATTGTTCGACCGTTGCAAACACAGTTAATGGATAACAATTCTATCCTATATTTGGCCTATATTTATCCAGTATTTTGATGTATCTCTTATCCTACCAAATAAAGGGTTGGTTAAACATAAAATATTACCGCAAAATTACAAAAAAGAATACCATGATTCAAAATTTCAAACAACGCCAGTTTAATTATAGGTGGGGGGACGTTCCATACCTCTATGACTTGGTTATAATTTCGTAGACGTTCCTCAGGCTTCTGTCTGAATCGTAATATTTCGGTTGGAAGTGCGGGATTAGATTCACTAGAGTCTGCCAGGCAACAAAAAGAATTATCCCAGTTAATAAGACTATTGAGAAATGACCTGATAGCATGAATAATTAAGGACAGTGCATTGGTATACTGTTAGACGAAAAATCTTCATTTAACCATGGTAAAATACTGCACTGGATACTGTCTTAAACTGAATAACCCTATCAGCTACCTAAGCTTTTGTCCCTAGAGGTCCAGTAAGAGCCACCCCACGAGTCCAGTGCTACTACAGGAAGAAACCGGAGTACCCGGAGAAAACCTGCGATGCTTGGTAGGATCAAACTGAAAAACACGCTTCTCAAGTGCGACCAAGGTAACTTTAATCAGACATGTTGGTAATGATAGATCGTCCACGTTAGGGTAGTTTTCAGAAAGACGGTTAGTGACTGACGTTTCGTCGGCCTTGTTTTTTCCCAGAGAACTTCAAATAAGGAAAAATTATCAAACAAAGAAATTGCGCCATATTTTACTTGCACGTTTCGGAGCGAGATTTGTAGGATTTGCTCGTAATTAAAGGCGTTGACAGTACAATGGTTCGGCAATTGAAAGCAGATGAAGGAATTCACCCTACTTAAGTGCCGCGGTGCTTATTCGATTAAATACGGTAGTTCGGACTTCGGGAGATTTGTCATATTTGTTTTTTCGTTTCAATAAGAGCAAATTTGCCACCCCTATGAAAGTGCCGCCCGGAGCGCTGCACCCCTGCGCCTCCCCCTCCCCCCTCCCATCCATACGCAATTGCCTGAAGACACAGTTAAAACAGGAAAGAAAACCAAATAAAAGCCATAAGAGAAATTCCTTATTAAGCGCTTTTGCTTGGTCCGTACTGGAAAGCATTTGCCGTTGGTTTTTTCACACTAACCTTGCTCCTCCTTCGCTTGGTCTGTATTAAACTTCTGGCAAATACTTTCCGCTGCGGACCTCGCTCTCGCTTGGTATTTAATATCCAACAAAGTACTTTCGACTGCAATTATCATATGAAGAAAAACTTATCCACTAACTTGTCAGGACTGAAACAACTGATGGCGATGACTCGTAGAAAAAACAAGCACTTTGAGTGACATCCTACGTAAATAACAAATTGAAGCGATATAAGCAATTTAGATCATTACTATTTAACTGACGTAAATCTGCCTCCCGGGAAACAAAATGTTTCTGAAATTCTCAGAGAATTCAGAAACATTTGTTTGTTTCCAGGCCTCGATTTTTGTTTCAGAAACAATGGTTCTTCGTTTGCGCACCTGAGAAACAATGTTACTTAGTGCCCTGGGCTTCGCTTTATACAATACTCTGTGTGCACTAATTTATACCGTGTGTGAATATTTCTCACAAAGTTTATCCCTCTTTTAGCCATGTTCAGGAAGCACTGCAGGAAAACAATGTTCTTCGCTAGCACAGGACCTAAGTTAAGAATAAGTGTTAAAGTTTAGGGACAAGAGATTGTGGAAAGGGTAATTCTGATTGTGAATAATGGAATATAATATGGAGGAGAAAAAAGCAAAAGATAAGAAAAAAAACAATTCTTTTTTCAGTCTCCTAAAAGACCGTAATTACAACATCTAAACGGATTCTGTTGAATTGTTTGACATAGAACTCAACAAACAGTTTTAGGCACACCTCAGCTTAACATTTCCCTGAAAACGAGACAATTCCCTGGCTGATATGGTATGCTGAACAAGATCACTAAGGAATTACTCTTGGCCACTCTTGGGACTAAAAATCATTCAATTTTTTTGTATGCATGAAAAATTCTATTGTATGAAGGACAAGGTCATTTAGGCACATTTCTTGGACATCTGGTTAATTATTAAAAAGTAAAAGATAAAACATATTCCGAAAAAGTGTCATTTTGCAAACTCAAGATTCGAGTTATGTAAGAGACGAGTGAAATGGTGATATTTCGGTTTTATCACAAAATCATCTTCAGAGTTTGCAAGATGACACTATTTTTCGGATTATGTTTTGTCTTTTACTTTTTAAAACTGTCGGCTGGTCGTGGATTTTGGTTGATTATTTGCACTTCCACATTTTTTAGATACATAATTGAGTATAAATGCTAGTGCTAAGTATTTTAAAATGTTCTTATGAGCTGAAGTAGGTCCAGACATCACTGACAGTACTCTACGTTGTAGGCTTCTCAGGCCTTCACTACTCCACTAAGCACCCAGAGCCTGAAATAACGGTCAGACATCGGACAATTTCCGAGCGAATTACAGTTTGTTTGACCAAATGTTGAAATAGTTGGCAAATTTGTCCGGACAAACATTAAGCATTGTTAAACTTCGTCTGATCAACATTTACGTTTGTAAATGTTACGGCGTGGCTCAGCTAATGTACAACCCTAGCGTTAAAATAGCATTAAAACCCCAGGCCAAGTGTTCGATTTGTAGTTCCCTGGTTCTGCTCATTTGGCATTATCAATTAGACTTTTGCCACACTATTGTGGCTCCCTCTATCTACTCTGAGACCAAACATTAAGTTTATACTTATTCAATTTTAAACGGTGTACAGTACCCTTATGTATAGCCATCTCGCACGCGTTATAGCCCAAGGCTAAAAGCCTTAAATGCATTCTGTCACTACCATTGTCACTCCCTAGACTTCTTAATATCACTTTATCTTTGATTCTCTAGTTCAAATTTTATGTTGCAGGCATTTCCTACCTAATGTTGCGGACATTCTCTTTTCGGGATGGTATAGAAATCTACACACGAGCATATCTATTGAATATCAAACCATGTAGAATCAAACCAAGATGCAAAATAATGTACTTAGAAGTGACTAATTCACTGAAATGGGATCAGTGGTGGATAAAGCATATCTTGTGGAAGGCAGGAAACACATGTTGCTGAGCCTGCACAGAGGAGCTCTAATAGAAGTACCCCAGGATGGGATTGTATTGGAGGAGTACTATGCTGTTCATTATGTGAAGAAATATTACATTGGGCATGCTCTGAGCATAATATCAAATAGGAATTATGTGAAAGTCAAATTTTTACACAGCATTGGAGCTGACAAGCTTGATTGGCCAAAAAGAGATGATGTTGACAAGGTTCACACCTCATGCATATTCTATGGTCCAGTCACTCTTTGCTCAATCTGGCCCATTCACTCTTCCTAAACAATTTGAGATTGAGAAGATTTTTAATGCAACTCACTGAACAGTAATGACAGTCACAATTCATAATATAAACTGATGTGTTAATCATCTTATTTAGCAGAACATTTGGATCACCTCTATTATTTTTGTCATAAATGTATCAAATCCATTTGATGATTAATCAGATGATGATTAAACAAAATAACAACTTGACTGTTTTTCCTGATTTATAAATTAACAAAATCAATTTTGTAGTCATAGTTCAGGTATATTGAAGAAAGTAATGTCCACAACAATGTCTGCAACAGTCTTTCAAGGAATGTAAAGATTTTTAGTGAACATTCTTTTAGCTAAATTAATGTTCAGGACAATTTAAAAGAACAGCTGCAATTTTGCATGCAAAAGACCAACAATTTTCTGGAAAAATAAAAAGTACTTTTCATTGCAGACATTACCTATGACCATGCCATTATGCGAAACATTATGTATCAGAGAAGGGCTGGTGTAGGAAGAATTTTTTCAGTCAAAATAACAGTTTAGGCTTATATTGTGTTAATGTTAGCAAGCACAGTTAATTTTATATTTCTAGTCTGATTATTATCATTCTATATCAACAGTCTGAATGACCCTGAAAATTAACCCAAATTATTACACATTCAAAAGCTTACTCCAGAGTGGGCATGGCCAATATAATGAAACAAAGTATGATTTATGATACTGCCCAATGTATTACAAATAATAAAATACAGATATCAACAGGAAATGGTGTATTATGAAATTCTCATATTTCAATGTCTCACATGGAATTGCCCATGTACATGTATATACAATTAAAGCCAAGTATTTACTGCAAGACACTTACTTTTTGTACATCAACACCCAACTTCTTCAATCGACACTTGCCTACGTGTCTGTCCAAGTGATGAGATTCCATTATATGATTTTCATTTATTGGACACTTGGCAGACTTAACATGCTCCTAGCATTATGCAATATACAAAAAACACAAATTTTAGTATATAATAATACATGATACAGTATAAAGACCTTATTTTGGGAAAGGCAGCATGCCAATACGGGAGCCTCTGACCACTGATGAGGTTAATTTGCACTTGTTTGAATCTGGGTGTTTGATCAAGTAGATATGTTCAAGCTAGATAATAAAATTTCCCTAGATAATAAAAAATCCCTTTCATGCAAATGGTTGCATATCTATGCTAATGAATATTGATTGAATAAAATTAATGTATTTTTGCATTAATGAGTTTGAGGTTGGCATTAATGATATTATATTTACTGGTAATAAACAGTAAAAGGAGTGCTGTAAGCCAGTATATTGTAAATATATACTAGTACACTCTTCTCAACTTCATCCTTATAACTAACAGAAAGTCTTGTGTTTGTTAGCTTGTCTGGGGCTCTGAAATTGTTTTTCTGAATAAACAAGCTTGATACATCCACAAATTGTCTGTAATAACATTAGAAGTTCCCATATGCACAACATTCATGCATAATATTCCAGCTTTTCATTCACTTCACAAGGCTGCAATTTTTCTTCATTAGAAGGACCAATGTCAGGTCTAGACATGAAATTAACCTGACAGAAATTAATTACAGCTTGGTAAAATTGATCCTCATTCACCATTTTTTGTAATTTTTCAGATAGATATGTTGGGATTGCAGTGGCTGTTTTTACTGTCATGTACAATGATTTTTACTGTTACCACAGTCACCTGAATACAGAATCCTCACAGGTTTGAAACCCTTGAGGATTTATAGTAAACTATAATTGACATTTTAGTTTGCCAGGGGTTCATGACTAGTTAAAACAGTCTAATAATTGGTCCTTAATAATAAGTCTTCTCACATTGGTCACAATAACCAGTCAAATTTCTAATATGGAAATTGGTACTGCTATATATCTGCTGCTATATAAAATGTTTTTTTGAATATTATCCAGTACGTTACCCAAAGCAAGGAATTTAACAAGGTCATTTATATGAAAAAGAATTAGCTCCTAAAATAATCAAAATCAGCATATTTCATGTAATACTCATTTTACTGTGGTTACATCCTTAAGACAAAAGATCACAATGCATGATACATTCTCTCATTAAATAAATCCCCACACAAAGGAAAATGTGATACTAGAAACATTAAAGTACTTGTAAATTGGCTGTGACTGTCCATTGCCCTGAGGGCAGTCATGAACGGTAACTGGACTTTAACTTATTGGTGGCAGCAAAAAAATGGCTATTTTCAAGGTGCTATATTAAATCATTTTTGGGGGGATATATTAAATCATTTTAAGTCAGTATGAAGGTTATTTAAGTCATATATGATCAATTTTATAAGGGTCTGCCACCAAAGTTAAGGTGGCTCACACTTCTTGTACACTGAAGCTGTTTTCAGGGACAGCAAAGCAGCTTTAAAGAGAAAGCAAAAATAAATGGAGTAAAATTATGGGGGAGAAAAATGGGTCAAATGTCCTCTTTGTTTAATGACAATCTTGTGAAGTTGATATGGGCAACTTGCAACTTTAGTTTTAAAGCCTAGTTGAAACCAAGTTTTGATAGAAAAGCAATAAAAAAAGCTGGAGGGTTAATTAACTCTTACTCCCGAATCCGAGGGTCTCTAGTCTTTGAGGCCTGATGATGGTCGATCATGTGCTTCCTTTTTAATGTAAATATGAGCATTGAACGCTAAACAGTTGGAATATGAGAACTTATGAATGTTACTCTTGGATTCAAAATATTTTTCCTCTGTTCAGTGGAACAATGTTCATTTCAAATTGACTTACTATTAAAACTGTTGTCTAACCATACCTGGCTGGTTAACAGCTCTTCATCCCAACCAAGAGATTTCGTAATTTCCTTCAGAATTTTACTCGAATCATTCAGCAAAGACGAGACTTCGTTGATTACATTTAACCGCGTCAACGACGAACATTTACTATCCATTCTCAGCTGTACTAAGCTACTATTACAACTACAGAACTACTTCTTGCGTACCCTATGAAGCAGAGCGATACAAAAATTAAATGGAGTTTACGAAGGGCGGGAATAACAAACAGGACTCCCAACCCCCCTGAAATTTCTCAGAGCAACTCGACGCGAAGAACCAGACACTTCGCTTGATGCTCCAGTGGTAGAGCTTAAAAAGACAGCGCATTCGTGAAAATTCAGGAGTTCCATTGATTCAGGACATTGAAAGTTGAACTGCCGACTGTGTCTTATTCCTAGCTCATGGTCAAATTGAGGGAAAAAGTAACTCCATTGCCATGTCAGGTTAGATACAATCTATATGAACTTTACAATACTAATAATACGGGTTTTCTGGTTGATTTGTACAACGAATATTGCCACCGGGTTGAACAGCTATTTTATCATGGTAAACACAGAAATCTTTTCAGGATTGGTGGATGGCTTTCCATTAATCGTTATTACCTGCCTGGTTTAGAGAGAGGGAGAAACTCTGCTTTCACTTTTGAAGATCATACGACTTCCGCCTTCACCGGTTTCCGCCCTGAACTTAGAACAGTTTTTAAAGGATTTGCAGTCTTATTTTTAACGGTAAACGCACTTACTGTTTAATTGGAATCCTGCAAGGTGCAAATCAGAAGTTGTATTCCACATATTTTGAGAACATGTTCATCGTTCAAGTAAACATGTTCAAATAGTAACATAATAATCATTAGAATTTACTCATCGTTTTCTACGTATTAAGTTCGAATGATCATTTTCTTTGGTCCAAATACGTTGATAGCAGTGGTGTTCCTAAATTGTGTAAGCGCAACGAAGAATTTCTTAAATGCTGTTAAATTTAGCGTTTCGTTGAGGAACCCCATTAGCTCCGTGAAAAACAAGTGCTCTCAGTGCACTTTGTGGCAATTCCACTACACTCGTGGTTATGACATCATATCCAAGTGCCAAATAGAGAAGCCAAGATAGAGAACTACCCAGATTACTATCAAAGAACGAAGAACATTTGACATGACCAAAGTAATCATGCACCTATACAAGGATGACAAGAATTGTGGCCATACAAGAATAGAATAGAAAGATTTAATGCATCTCTTCCTAAAAAATAATCTTAAAAGAAAACCACTCTTCAAGTATGAGAACTACATGTATTAAATAACAACCAATTCGATAAAAGTATTTTAATTGATGAGTGTGACAGAATTGACAGCAGTGAATTAATGATCATGTTTTTGTCATGACAAGCATTCTGCTGGTTTAGTTTGTATAGTGTAGCACACTAAGATGACATGCTAGTGAGGTTTTAAGCCACACCCCTTGGTACTGGAAAGGGGTTGGGGATATGTTGCCTCTGGGTTTTGATAAAGAAAACATGATAAAGTCATATTTCTGTGAATGTAAAGGAAAGTTTATATATCCCTGGTTTTTTAAACTTTTTTTTTTTCAAGTCAGGTTTCTAGCTCATTAAAGGGCAGGGCTCATCCCTTTGATAAGTAAAATCATCTGGTGTTAAATTACATCATTATATTATAGTAGGACCAGGT
Source organism: Heliopora coerulea (assembly GCA_030142905.1). NCBI lineage: Eukaryota > Metazoa > Cnidaria > Anthozoa > Scleralcyonacea > Helioporidae > Heliopora > Heliopora coerulea. Next base: position 752,075 of record JASJOG010000162.1, read on the forward strand.
TAACCCACTGTGGGGTAGACACCCTACTCTATTCAATAAAATAATCTGGCATTAGCCAGAATCAAATTCTAAAGTGTTCCCTTGCCTCTTAATGAGTTAATAAGGGCCTCACATTCACTTGTAAAAGTGAAAAGGGGACATTCACAGTCCCAGAAACCTTCTTATCTCTAGATACACTTCATCATGGCATTTAGCATTGTACCAGTTGCAATGGCATGTTCATTTAACCAAGTATGTTTAACCAAGTATTCTAAAATATGAAATTTGGGCAAGAGCATGGGCATGTTGAAAGAATTTTGCAGGGAGGGCTAAAGAAAGTTTGTTAACTTCAAATGACAAATCTAAACTTAGATATGAAAAAGACCTTATGATATTTTGCCAAAATTTCAGAATAATTAAGCCAAAAATTGTCCAGCATAACCATTATCACAGTCCATATTAGTGGGAGGACCATGTAGTGTTAAGATGTCTTATCTAAGCCAGATTTAGAAGGATTAAAACAAGTTTGTTTATTGATGACAATGTGCTTCTTACATCCAAAAGACTTGTTTATCTGACACAAGTCACCCAAATATGTAAACTATATTAGATCTATGACAACTAACACAATGGAGGGAGGTTATAGCTCCCACCTGGTATGCTTATTGTCCTCTGTGCAACCAGTTTTCCTGAAAAGGAAGAAAGCAAAAAAAATTACCCTCCCCAATATGATAGTTTGGTAAAGTGATCCTCCCATCTGGGGCTCAGAAGTAGTTTTTCTGAGGAGGTGAGCTTGACAAACCTCCAAGCACATATCATCCTTTGATATCACCCAGCTCTCACATGCAAACTGAGTGTAACATGAGGTTCAAGTGTACTGTACCATGTTGGCAGCTTACAAACTGTAACTACACTGGGCTTGCTCAGGATAGGTCAGGAGGAAGCAAAATTCGACAAAAAAAATCATAGAATTATGTTATAGCCAGATCAAGTTGTTAATAGAGTGTTAATAGAGTGTTCTGTACTTATCAAATGAGTACAGAGTTGTTGCACCGTGTTATACCCCAGAACGCTGTTGTTAATGTCTTTCCATACTCCGCAGGAATCAATTGGAGAAAGAGATCTGAGAAGCATGAAGAAAAGTTTGCCAAGCTCACGCAACTTCCTCGTAAAAAGTTGATCAGGATTGGAACTTTCTATGCATGTTTTGATAAAGAGTTTATGATTGGTGAAGGTCGCGATGGTACATGTGTTTACGTTGGTTTATCAGATGATGGCAATGAAGTAGCCGTGAAACGTATGTTAACTCACACTTGTGAAAACTTAGCCGAAAACGAGAAAAGAATATTGAATATGATGAAGATGGAAATGTCACCGCATATCGTGAGATATCGTTATTGCACAACTGATGATTCAAACACTTTTACATATCTTGTCCTTGAGCTGTGTGAAGGAACATTGGAGAATTACGTTGCTTCACTTAAACAAGAGGAATTAGACCTCTCTGCCCCACGTCTGATACGTGAAATACTGACAGGATTGCTGACACTTCATGGTACGGGTAAGGTAGTTAAGATTCTCCACAAGGATTTGAATCCGTGGAACATTTTGGTCGACGTCGAAGGTCATATGAGGCTGGCAGATTTTGGTGTAAGCAGAAGGCTCAGCGAAGATAGTTCAACTTACAACAGTGCAGGAAATAAGGGAGCCAGATACTGGCGAGCTGTGGAGTCAGTGCCCGTTGAAGAAAAGGACAATCGAAAGGTGATATATAAAAGAAAATCGGACATTCAGGTAGTAGGAATGCTCGTGTATTATATTTTAACAAAAGGTGGACATCCGTTCGGAGATGAATATAATCGAGTGAAAAATTTGATTGAGGGTAACCCAGTTGATTTAGACAAATTATCCAACCCTTCAGCCAAAGACCTCGTCTCCTGGATGCTCCAACACAAGATCGAAGACCGACCTTACGTTGAAGAAGCTTTGACACATCCCTACGTTCAGCGACGTGATCGACAGTTTCGTATGTTGGTGCGTTTTGGCAATGAACCAGAGATCCAAGATAATGATACCAATTGTGATGTGGTCCAACAACTGAATGAAGATTCTTCATTGAAAGACGTTAACTGGATAACCATGGTTGATCCTGAAGTCTATGACCACATGAAGAAGTTTTGCAGGTATAAAAATAGTACAGCTAGTTTGGTCAGATTTGTTCGAATTGCGTGGGAACACTGGCGTGACAAAAAAACTCCAAAAGCAGTTCAAGAGAAAATTAAGGACCCGACTGATTATCTTCTGACGAGATTTCCGGATTTGCCAGTTGTCGTTCACGGAATTATCAGAAAGAAGCCTGATTGGATGGGAAGACCAGGACTGAAGAATTTCTTCCAAGTTCAGCAGTAAAAGAAATTGTCTTGGACATTTTACTGTCGTCTTGTAACTGTTTGTGTTATTAACTGTTGAACACTAACTTTCTACCTATATAATCTGTTTTTAGTAATTTTATAAAATTTATGTCTAGTTGTATATTTTATAGTTATATGTAATAATTTAGGTTTTTATGTTAATTATCTAGTATGTAATTTCCAGGGTCTCACTGAAAAACACCTCGGTGATGTGAGCTCCCTGGCAAAATAACATTATCATTCATTCAAGTTACTGTTTAGTCTAGCACCAAAGATATACGAGGACATTAATGTACATTTCAACGGCGTTGCGCATGTATGTTGAGGTTGTTCCGTATAGTTTCTATTTTAACTTGTTGCAATTGCAGGTTCTTCAGTTATAGATGTGTTTGTCTTTAAAATAATGTACGTTCAGTGGGAAACATTTAAGTAGAAGTATAACAAACGTAAAGTATTAGTCAAATTGTACAATTATCCATCATTACCATGGTAACAACACCGTGAGAACTTTGGCAAATCTTCACTATAATCACAATTAAGACACATAGACCACATTTATAAATGACCGCCAGTTTAATATTGTTTTGTAACAACAAAATTTGTGAGTATTTGAATTAGCCTTTCTAGCCTCATTCTTGCGTTCTGTCGCTTTATCGTCTGCCACAAATTATCTTCAGTTTTCTTTAGTCAATATTTTTTTTTTTAAATGCTATCAGGATAGATATTTCTCTGAAGAATAAGAACAAAATATGAATCGGAGGTTCTCACGACAGAACTTCTGCAATAAAGTTAATAGATTTCAAAAAATTCTGAAAAGTTTTAAAATTAAAACACGTCGTTACACTCATCCGGTTTGCTTTACAAACCAATTTTTACAAAAATTCACCAAAACAAACCTCTCAAAGTTTAATATTTGAATTGATGCGAATGGTGCAGTCGTGACTGATTAACAATTCGACAAGATCACTGGCCGCCCATGTGGGCCAGCAACACTGGGTTACAATTCCCTATTAAGAATTACCCTAGGATCCCCTCCTTAATGATAATTTACCCGGTGCGACTGCCATACGATCGCTCCTCCTAATGTCTCCGATTCACACACGAAAGTCTTGAGAACATACTGCAACATCCACCAACCAATCACAAATAGAAATTGTATCTTGGCTATTTTAAACTACCAATAAAAAACTTAACGTATAAGGGAACTGTCGAAACTTGCGAGAGGAGATACTGAATTTTTGAGCGAAACCCCTTACTTTCGTAAGCTCCCTCACCTTTTGTTTCCTTAAAAGGTTCATCTTAACCAGTGTGCAATGCTCGCTTAGATGGTCTTAGCGATCATTTCCACTTCTGAGGAAAATTTCAGTATTGTCAATTCGAAAGCTTAAATTTCCCACGTTCAGTTAAATATATATATTATAAATATATACCAATATCATTACTTGTTAAAATTAGGATTAATTTTATCTCGATAATAAAGATCATTAAAGTACCAAACAGGATAAAGCGGAAACTTAGCGATATTAGAGGAGATCAGAGAAATTTTGGTAGATAAACTAAGTAATTCTGATCCTCTACTGTGGAAGCTCCGTCGACAACTGTAAAAACTGATTGGAGTTCGTGAAAATGTCACGACATAAAAAGCAAGAAAATAATCATAGATCCCTCGAAACAATATGGGCTGCTGGCATGGTCTATTTTAAGCGTGAATTAACACACACTTCATTTATTACTTAATCCCTAGTGCACATCATTAAAGGTGGATAGTGTGTATCATTAAAACCGTTACAGAGTGCTTTATTTGCCCTCAATTTAAACCGCTGAAATAAAATGTAATTAATTGAAACTACCGGTCTATGGCGTCCCATCCACACCAAAAATCGAACTTCTCATTTCACATACAACGTTTGTTACATTTTACATCTTGAATTATTGTATGTCAACGAGTCCTAACCGCTGACTATTATAACAGCAGACATAAGGTCTTATTTTTACTACATGTTTCAAGATAGCTAAGCCGCGTGACGTGAAACTATCGAAGTTTCCTATCCGTCTCTTCTAGGGTCTATGTTTTACTGTACTAGCGATCGATTATTAACTCTCACTTTTCTATTTTCCCAGAAAATTATCCCCGACAAGACCATTTTTTAGACAGTTATGGGCAACCGTATGTACATAAATATGTGAACTATTAAGTATTTCTTAAAGCAGCCCTGGCCATGGAACACAGTAATTGAGTAAATTAGCCTCACCAATCTCAGTAGGTTATCTGACGAGGCAATATTGAAGAATGCGATCTTTGCTGACCAGTCTGTTACAGTCTTCCAAGAGGATGTACTTGTAGTCGTTGCCTATACCATTTACTCTTGCTCAGTGGCGTAGGAACGAATGTAATTGGGGGGGGGGGGGAGGGGGGGGCTAAAGTCAGCACATACAGTACATATACACCCTTGCAAGAATAATAGATTTTTAAAAATTTAGAATGCTGCCAAAATCATCTGTGCACTCAAATTATTATTTGTTCACGATTGATAATTCCCTTTTCCATTAAAAAATGTTATTTTCCAGGTATACAAAAAATATTTTGTTTTTTATTTGAGACACAGTGTTCATAAGCACTGAAACTCGACGTCTGACAGATACAGATCTTGTTGCCTCTAAGATGGCTACGTTGTACTTCCACTGAATGCATTGATTAAAAGTTTTTCGATTTCCAACAGCAGCTTTAAACTTCCTTGGTCAAATCTGCGTTCCTGTATTGCGGCCTAGCTAAACTGACTACCCGTTCGTTAGTGAAATCTTCAAAATCTCGTAGACGTAGGTCCAGTGTCAGACTGTCAGTCCATAAACATGGCTGAACTTTGCATGAGCTGCTTTCGAACCAGTTATGATAAGAAGCTACTTACGTAACGCTTGGCATATTTTGAGGGGACGCAGCACCACATTTGAATATATTAGGGGGCTGAAGCCTCTGTAGCCACTCCCCAACTTCCTACGGCTATGCTTTTGCTTCTTTACAGGTCTTTTGGAAGCTGACTTTAATTACACTTCATCAGGACGATTTATACTCGTCATACTAAGTCACAGCTGATTTTCCTTTAAATGAATGAGTTGATTTCGTGACATTCAGCACAAAGAAAAGTGGATTATCGTCACCACAGGGCTTTGTGTTACCACGCAGTATGAATCTCGGGAATTGATTAAACCCATGCTGGGAGATCTCAGCATCCTCATGGAGATTTAACCGACGTGTTAATTTGCTTTGGATCTGGCTCGTTCATGTATTTGATCTTTTTTATAACGACGGTCAAATTTTCGATATTCTGTTGATCAAAGTTAACCTGTGTATAACCCTCTGATAAAATTGGGGATAGAGTCACTATTGAGTTGGATTCGGTAATCCTGTTCTTGGTCATCTGGATTTTCCAAATTTTTGTGGAAAGACATCTGATTGGTCTTTTAAATCCTTAATATTTAAAGGTTACCGGTGAACAATGTTCCCACTCGTGGGACAAAAGACAAGGGAGGGAGGTATCAAACTGTTGTCAAAGGATTGATTGACTTTCGGAAAAACATGCACAATTGAAACTCGAAGGAACATTACGAAATGTAATGCCAGATGGTAATTTGAAAGTGGCCGCAAAGGAACTTTCAAAGTATCACAGTCTTGAACAACCACTTCATCAAAATCCACCAGAACTGATAATTCTTCGAGTTGATACGTTTTGTTGATATTTGAGAAATCGAAACTGTTTAACCTTGTTCGTATATCTTGATTCAAACACAGGTAAAGGTTCTAGAGAAATGGAAGCTTCCTGTGTGTAGTTCACATAGCTGCTTCAGAGTTCTCCATGGCTCTCCAAGTGTTTGCATATGGCTATGCAAACATTGACAAACTCTAGTCCATTTTTATGAAATAAACTATGGTCGGAACTGTAAACCAATCATAACATGCCATCATACATAAAACGAAAAATATAACGTTATAACCGTGTTTCCATAAACAATACAACCAAGGTAACTGACCAATCACCGATTGCGTACGGCGCAACGTTTCATAAAATTTATTCAAAATTCATGTGACCCACGGGTGTCCATGACATTAATTAATAACGAAGGGAACCCCGGTTCCCAAGCTAATAAAATAAGAGCATCAACAGTTGGAAACTTTCGCGACAAGCGTGGTGCAATCGTGAAAATCAAGCAGTTCCATTGATTCAGGACATTGATAGATAAACTGTCGACTGTTTCTTGTTCGTAGTTCGTGGTCAAATTGAGGGAAAAAATAACTCCATTGCTATGTCAGGTTAGATACAATCTATGTAAACTTTACAATACTAATAATTCGGGTTTTCTGGTTGATTAGTATAACGAATGTTACCACCGAGTTCAGCAGCTATTTTGTCATGATAAACACAGAAATCTTTTCAGGGCTGGTGGATGGCTTTCTATTAATCGTTATTACCTGCCTGGTTTAGAGAGAGGGAGAAACTTTGCTTTCGCTCTCGAAGATCATGCGACTTCCGCCCTCACCGGTTTCCGTCTGAACTTAGTTGGAACAGTTTTTAAAGAATTTGCAGTCTTATTTTTAACGGTAAACTCACTTACTGTTTAATTGGAATCCTGCAAGGTGCAAATCAGAAGTTATTTCCTACATATTTTGGGAACGTGTTCGTCATTCTAGTAAACATGTTCAATTAGTAACATAATAATCATTAGAATTTACTCATCATTTTCTCCGTATTAAGTTCGAATGGTCATTTTCTTTGGTTCAAGTACGTTGATAGTAATCATGTTCCTAAATTGTGTAAGTGCAACAAAAAATTCTTTAAATGCTGTGGAATTTAGCGCTTTGTTGAGAACTCCACTGGTTCGGTGAAAAATACCTGCTTTTAGCGCACTATGTGGCAGTTCCACTACACGCGTGGTTATGACATCATACCATAGAGAACTACCCAGATTACTATCAAAGAACGAAGAACACACGTGCAAAGGGGAAAAGGGGGCATTCACAGTCCCACAAACCTTCTTATCTCCAGATACACTTCATCACGGTATTTAGCATTGTTTAACCAAGTATTCTAAAATATGAAATTTAGGTAAAAATATGGGCAAATTGAAAGACTTTTGCAGGGAGAACTAAAGAAAATTTAACATCAAATGACAAATCCAAATTTAGATATGAAAAGACATTGTGATATTTTGCCCGAATTTGGAAATAATTAAGCCATAAATTGTCCAGAATAACCATTATGGTAGTCAATTTTAGTGAGAGGAGGGTGTAGTGTTAATATGTCTTTACCTGAGCCAGATTCAGAAGGATTAAAACAAGTTTGTTTATTGATGACAATGTGCTTCTTACATCCAAGAGGCTTGTTTATCTGACACAACTCACCCAAATATGTAAACTATATTAGATCTATCACAACCAACACAACAGAGGGAGGTTATAGCTCCCACCTGGTATGCTTATGGTCCTCTGTGAAACCAGTTTTCCTGAAAAGGAAGAAAGCAAAAAAATTACCCTCCCCACAATGGCAGTTGGTAAATTGATCCTCCCATCTGGGGCTCAGAAGTAGTTTTTCTGAGGAGGTGAGCTCGACAAACCTCCAAGTACATATCATCCTTTGATATCACCAAGCTCCCACATGCATTCTGAGTGTAACATGAAGTCCAAGTGTACTGTACCATGTTGGCAGCTTACAAACTTTAACTTCACTGTGCTTGTTCAGGATAGGTCGGGAGGAAACAAAATTTGGGGGAAAAATAACAGAACTATGTTCTAACCAGATCAAGTTTTTAATAGAGTGTTAATAGAGTGTTTTGTACTTACCAAATGAGTGCAGAGTTGTAGCACCGTGTTATACCCCAGAACGCTGTTGTTAATGTCTTTTCATACTCCGTAGGAATCAATTGGATAAAGACATCTGAGAAGCATGAAGAAAAGTTTGCGAAGCTCACGCAAATTCCTCTTGAAAAGTTGACCAAAATTGGAACTTTCTATGTACGTATTGATGAAGAGTTTATGATTGGTAAAGGTCGTAATGGTACATGTGTTTACGTTGGTTTATCAGATGATGGTTATGAAGTAGCCGTGAAACGTATGCTAACTCACACTTGTGAAGACTTGGCCGAAAACGAGAAAAGAATATTGAATATGATGAAGATGCAAAAGTCACCGCATATCGTGAGATATCGTTATTGCACAACTGATGATTCAAAAACTTTTACATATCTTGTCCTTGAGCTGTGTGAAGGAACATTGGAGGACTACGTTGCTTCACTTAACCAACAGGAAGTAGACCGCTCTGCTCCACATCTGATACGTGAAATACTAACAGGATTGCTGACACTTCATGGTACGGGTAAGGTAGTTAAGATTCTCCACAAGGATTTGAATCCGTGGAACATTTTAGTTGACGCCGAAGGTCATATGAGGCTGGCGGATTTTGGTGTAAGCAAAAGGCTCAGCGAAGATAGTTCAACTTACAATAGTGCAGGAAATAAGGGAGCCAGATACTGGCGAGCTGTGGAGTCAGTGCCCGTTGAAGAAAAGGACAATCGAAAGGTGATATATAAAAGAAAATCGGACATTCAGGTAGTAGGAATGCTCGTGTATTATATTTTAACAAAAGGTGGACATCCGTTCGGAGATGAATATAATCGAGTGAAAAATTTGATTGAGGGTAACCCAGTTGATTTAGACAAATTATCCAACCCTTCAGCCAAAGACCTCGTCTCCTGGATGCTCCAACACAAGATGGAAGACCGTCCTTACGTTGAAGAAGCTTTGACACATCCCTACGTTCAGTCACTTGATCGGCAGTTTCTTATGTTGGTGCGTTTGGGCAATGAACCAGCGACCAAAGTTAATGATACCAATTGTGATGTGGTCCAACAACTGAATGAAGATTCTTCATTGAAAGGCGTTAACTGGATATCCAAGGTTGATCCTGAAGTCTTTGACCACATGAAGAAATTTCGCAAGTATAAAAATATTACAACTAGTCTGCTCAGATTTATTCGAAACGCACGGGAACACTCCCGCGACCCGAATACTCCAGAAATAGTTCGGAAGAAACTTAAAAACCCAGCAGAATATTTTCTAACACGATTTCCTGTTTTACCAGTTGTCGTTCATAGAATTATCAGAAAGAAGCCAGATTGGATGGGAAGTCCAATTTTGGAGGAGTTTGTCACTCTTTCAAAATAAGACAAACAGTCGTGGAATTTGATATTGTTTTATTCGCTAGACCTTTTAAAGGTTTGTTGCTATTTAGTCTTGTGCGGAAGGTGTACATGGATAGTAAAATGACAAAAAAATTGTCAAGTTAAAGGATAAATCGATCGTACATCAACTAAGTTTGTATCAATTTAGAACAGTAGCCTATGTAATGAACAAAAGTCATTGTTAGGTTGTAGTTGCAAACTTAATGAGCTGACGTTCTTAAGCCACGGACGTCAACTGGAAGATTTGACGAACAGGTGGTTTTGAAGCAAAGATTCTGAATAATTCAAACATCCCAGGAGGGATCATAGCATGTCCATTCAGTAAATCGACTGTGAAATTAACTATAAGGTGTTGTCGTTGTGGGAGTAGACGTCGTGTTCAGAACGTGGAAATGCTGATAGTGACGTCTGTGCAGAACAAAGATGACGTTTCCGTGTTCGACGAAGTCTTTGAGATTTGAAGTTATTCATTTTCTTTGTCTTGTATGAAAAATTCTGTTGAAAAAAAGTCGTCCGTGGCTGAAAAACGTCACCTGCTTAAGTTTGCTATGAACACGTTCGCGCAATGAGTACTCAACTATTTTACACTGGCTAAAGCCAAACGATTTTACTCGTCAAGGGGAGACCTGCAGTTGCGAAAGTGTTAAGAGCATCGCTCAGTGGCGTGCAGAGGTTTGGTGATGCCCGGGATCAATTCCTTGATAGTATTCCCCCAAGACTCAAGCATAGAGCTTAGAACTGAGAAATGTGATATTAGCATAGTCAACAAGTTTTAACGTTAACGCTGGTCGTTTGTGGTGTGGCAAGCAGACTGTGTGAATTTAAACAAACTCTACAGCGCTCGTAGATTGACCGCTACTTTATATTATCTTAATCAGCATTACGCACAGTATTTACATGTAACAGGTTCTCTACTCTGGTCTCGCTTATTAAAACACGGATCCACATTCACACCAGCTTGTGGGACGGTAAGGCAGCTTGTACAATGAAGTTAACAGTCATAATTTCAAACTTCAAAAAACTTAATTTTAATTTCACTCTTTGATTGGATGCCAGGACCGTCGCCCCCTCTGCCCCATCCTTCTGCACGCCACTGGCATCTTTTGTTTTAAAGTCGGTGAAGTTGGGCGATTCCTAGTTTGTTCTTGTGTGCTACAAGTTTCGACTTCTTTCCCACTTAATAATTACACGTACAAGTAATTTTTCATCTGGACTAAATGGATACGAAAACTTTAAAAGTAGTTCTAGAAAAAAATCTAGGACCCCGTTTAATATTTGCTAAAGAACCGGGTTCCCTATTTTACCAGTTGTTGTTCACAGAATTATAAGAGAGAATCAAGATTCGAAGGGAAGACCATGGCTGAAGAATTTCTTCCAAGTTCAGTTGTAAAAGGAATTGTCTTGGGCATTGTTCATTTCAGCAAATCTTGTAACTGTTGCTAAGTTATTGCTTAGTCTAGCACCAAAAGTATTCGAGGACACTAGTGTAAAGTTTATCGATGTTGTTCATTTATGTCAAAGTGGCTCTCTGTAGTTTCTATTTTTACATTCTGCAACTGTACAGTCTTTATTGATCAAAATAATGTACATTTCCTAGGAAGTAAGTAGGAAAATAATATACGTGAGATATTTGTCAAATTGTACGGTTATCTATGGTTACCATGGAAACAACAGCGTGAAAACTTTGACATATTATCACGATTATCACAATTAGGATACAATGACCAAATTCAGAAATGGCCGCCAATTTAAGTTGGTCTTTTGAACTTTATTCTTGTGTTATATTATCTTTGGTCACATGTTATCCTCAGTTTTCCTATGTCAATTGTTTTTTAAAAACTGCCGTTAGGATAGATATTACATTGAAGATTAACATAACAAAATATAAATGGGAAGTTGTCGAGACACATCTTCAATAAAGTGAATGGATTTTAAAAAAGCTACGTTGAAATTTTTGAAAAATTCCATATGTCGTGACACTCACTCTGTTTTACTTACCAAGTTTTACAAAAAAAATCACCAATACAAATAACCTAAAATTCAACATTCGCATTGATGCAGACGCTGCCGTCGTGACTGATTAACGATTCGACAAGATCGATTACTGCGATCGATCCCCACGTGTGCCCGCAATATTTAATTACCAATCATAGAAGTCATGATGTTCCCAATTCCCTACTGAAAATTACCCTAGTGGCCCCCCTTAAGGCTACTTGACCCGCAGGGATGTAGCTACGCCGGGCGGCGCCGGGCGGGACCACCCGGCAAAAATTTTAAGCGCCCGGCACTCGTGGTAATTTTTTCAATCCCGCCCGGTACATCTTTAAGTCTAAACATTATGAAATAAACACTTTTTGTGCAGCAGATATCCTTGTAATTTAATCCATCATTCGTCAAGCTGCGAGATAACTTTTAACTTTTTAAATACTATCGAAAGAAGCGTAAACAAGCAAAATCTCGCAGGATTCTTAGGTATCCGCCATTTCTCAAAAAGAGCTTTTGTTCGCTATAATAAATCTTAACCGCTTTAAAGTTTATAAATTTGATTGTGGAATTAAGAAATCGTGCCCAACCGGAGACTTCCGTTGAAAACACATCTACTCTGGTGATGCTCCGCGAATTGGCGGCACAAAAGCGAGAAGCTACAAGAAAACAATCAGACATTAGATCTTTTTTTGCGTAGACAAGATGTGGCATTTCAACTTCGAGAACATTTTTCCCGGTTTCTTTTATAATATTTTTTCTTTCAAACTTTTCATTTCAACTGAACAATTGTCCTCATCGAGGCATTTACAAATTTGATAAGTCCGTTGTTAATCGTAAACCGAAGACTTTTACGCCGACCGAAACCTAGGGAAAAAATATTTTGCGGGTAAATTCGTCATGTTCGCAAGCGATTTTTATCGTCAAAGTTCGATGTTACAACGTGCAGGAGTTTAATTTCTCATCACGCACGGCAAGGGATTTGGTTTAAGAACATTATAAGTGACTGATCAATGATTGCAGAGTCAAATAAAGAATTCGATTATCCGGTATTTTGGATTATCCGAACGGTTTTCTGAATTGTAATGTACCAGTTGTTCGTATAATCGAGGAAGTACTGTACTCGAATTACTGTCACTAAGTAAGATATTCATAATTAACAATGAACGGCCACGGGCCCACGGCTCGCATGTGTGGTCAGTGGGCTTTTGCGTATATATAAAAGAGATATATTAAGACATACCGTATATATAAAGACACGCCATAAATAGTTTTGTTTATTAACGTTGGCCTGGGTTATTAAAACATCTACGTGTTCGCGTGATGACAGTGAACTTGGGACTTTATAATGTTTGTCACTTGTGGACTGTCACTGATTGAGGAATATTAATTATACAACGCAATATCAGATTATTTATGACATTGTAATTTGTGTTAAATTTAATGGAAATAAAAACTTTACTTAATCAAGATTTTATAAGTTTCTAAGGTAACTAAGTCTGTACACATTTTATAAAAATCACGTATTAGTAATTTAATTATATAATTGATATATTTCTACAATTTTTTATCTAGACTTCCGTCGCCAACTTTACAAAAATTTCCAAGGGAGAAACCTAAACCCCCACCACTGTCCGTAAATTAATTTTACCCGGCACTCATTTTTCGCTGGCTACATCCCTGGACCCGGTAATAGTGTGGAACACCATCGGTTCTCCTGACGTATCCGATTCACTGACGAAAGTCTTGAAGACATATTGCAACATTCACGAACCAATCGCAAAGAAGAATTGTGCATTGTTGGCTGTGTTCAACCACAGAATAAGAAGCTGACCAGAAGTCTCACTCGCGTCGGAACCTTTGAAGTTTTTGTCCTCGCGCATGTCGTGCCGCGCATCTTGGCCGTCATGTTGGCAGCCAGATAACTGCGAACAGGTCAACAACAAAAATAATGGCGAAAAGCGGGTTCGGATCATTTGAACTGTTGTATCTCAAACATTTTGCGGCCGATTTTTTCTTACGGCTAACACGTCTAGAAGACAGGGATATTAGCAATATCATTGTACTTTTAAGGTAATTTACTAAATAGAAAACGGATAATTCTTCATTATCTTTCACGGATCACTGCGTCAGCCACTTGCATGATACTCGTCGGACGAGCGGCGTTTGCTTGATTATTCTCGCTGTTAACGATGAAACGTCGAAAGGAGACTTCACATTTATAACAACTGTGATAGGGTAAACTCTTTTCCTTAATCATAATAAGACTGCCTTAATTCTTTAAATTAGAACTCCAACTTGCGTTAACACTTGGCCTCTGTCAACACTCATCTGTATTGAATATGTTTCGAATAACTCCACTGTTTTGATTCAGTGCGAAGGTTTATGTATTTTGTATTCCTCAATTTCCGAGCAGCTTTTTCATAATAACAAAAACATTTCTCAGTTTTATTTAAAATGTTCTCACGATTGTCTGTCGAGCAATGGTGCAACCACGAAGGCTTTTCTGAACATGCTCCCAAATTGCTTGTCTTAATTTATGCCCTGAAAAAATTGTACCTTATATCCTGCGTACATAAACTTACATTTATGTCCGTAATCTATGTATTGGTTAACACCAGGGCTGGAATACTTTGCAAGTAGTGCAACTGCAACTGAAATATTACTGCATTCAATGGCCAGAGATGGATGTTGGTCATGTTTGTCATGACATTTTTCTCTTTTATCACTAGGTTTGATAAGAGGGATTTGACATTAGAAAGAAATCGCTGCCAAGTGGGAATGTCTGTTTCCAAATTGGGGCAGGAGGTTTTCTTCCATCTGCAAAGTTTAGTTATTGTTATATATTTTGTTAAACAAAAAACCTGATTTAAGAAACAATATACTGTGACTACAGTGAATTAATCTGAATCTCTTCCTCTATATTTTTCCTTTAATATGTAAATTTTCCCTCCATTATGCTAATTACATGTAGCACTTGTTACCAATGATGTCCTACCTGAGTTCTTGTACTTGTCCTTTCTTATGAAGAAGAAAGTGTCTATCTTTAGTAAAGTGAGCAGTTATTTCTGTGCAGAAACTGCTGCAGAAATATTGTTCATCCAGGGGTTGTAGCTACAGTGGGTCATTTTTTCATTATTCGCATAATTATTCGCATAATCACAAAAAGATGTGAAAACAAACTCACAGGATAGCTTCACATGAAAAGTTGACAGGCCACTTTCAAATTAATTTTTCTTATACTGATTCAGATCCTGCATATAACATGTTTTGCATGCATAGCAATGACAGTGAAGTCTATAACTATCTAAGTTCACAATTTCCATGCAACATTGAAATCATTCAAGTCTCTGCCATGCTACAGGAAGGCATACACCAGATATTTTTAAAGATTATTGGAATCACATTGGGAAGCATGCAATAGATCACTACAGATGCCTTTAATAATGCATGTTCAAGTTTGTTACAATCTACTGAAAATCAGTATGGACTTACACAATCATTGAATTTCATGTTTAAAGAACTGTGACGACTTTTTTTATTAAATGTTGCAATAAGTAATTTGTATTATTGTCCCTTTCTTCAATGCATAAACCTTGCTTCTTTCAAGAAGCATCCTTATGGAGAGGTTCAAAATGCCAGACCAGATTTATCAACTAACTAGAAATACGTGTACGCAACAAATCCTCGCCCACCCTTCCAATACATCTCCCGAGAATCCAAGTAAAATTGACAATTTTTCAAAGTTGTCAAAAAGACAAATCGTCCTTACTATAACTGGAAGAGGCAATGGAATAAAGAAAACACAATATTTGGCCACAAATATTAACAACCTAGACGGGGAAATTATTTTACATTTAAAATGCTTGTCATCATATTTACGTTTAAAATTTCTATTCTGTTTTATTAAAACAAAACGTTTGGTGAGAATAACCTTTAACGGTTTAATAAATGATAAGAGATCCATTCTGACAATTCTACTGCTTATCAATGGATGTTCATAGCAAGACCCTGTATTAGTTGCCATCTTGAGATATTTCGAGCCGTTTTCCAATCAAACTTTTCATTCATTTTGGCTTTGAAAAAAGATTTTTTATGAAATAGACAGGCTTTCCCTCTTAAAAGTGAATCATTCTCAAAGGTTGCTGGTCGGATATCCGCATCACGAACAGCTGATGAGTGAAAATTTTTTTTTTGATATTTTTTGTCTTAAAAAACTGATAAATTCTATATTATCTCAAAGTTGGTAAAAAATGTCTGTTAGAAGTGCCATGAAAAGATTTATGCTAAGTATTCGTCCGGAGGAGCAACACTTTGTTGGCGAAGATGAAACGAATTACGAAACGAACGAAATAAACAAAGAGAACATGAATGAGTTCTACATTTTAATCGCTGACCAAAAATCGGAAAATACAAAACATAAAACAAAATACGACAGCATTCCTTGTGCAAGTTTTGTCGAAAGAAGAACGAGAAGAGGGAAGTAAAAGACGTACTTTTTCCACGGTATAATATCAATAAAAAAGAAAAATGGCGTACAAACCTGCAACTCTCGCTTATTTTCAACTAAGCATTCAGTGGCACCTCAGCAGAAAGGGTTCAACGGTAAATTTACACAAAGACGACTTTAAACTTTCTTTAGAGGTTTTGAAATCTTGATGAAAACATTACTGGTCGAATACGGTAAAGGTCATCACTCTCGAAGCGAGAAAGACTGAAGAGGACAACTGTTTTGCCGAAGGATAATTTGGTGACCAAAAACAAGTAGCTTTGCAGCGAGTTACCTGGTGGCTGTTTACCTTGCAATTTTGTTTCGAACTAAAAATACATCCTAACGTCTTCAATGGGGTGACATTTCATAAGGAAAAAAATCCTGATTGAGGCGATGAAATATTTGTGTGGAAAGCGGAGAAAGTATCCAAAGACTGTCATGGCCTGGACACCTTTTCTGGATGATGAGTGTGCCATCCCAGGCCCGCAGATAGGGGTCTGGAGGGACAGATTGCCCCAGGGCCTCGTAATCTGAGGGGCCTCAGATTGTAACGGCCTTATTCTTAAGAATTCCTTAAAATGCCTTAAAGGCCTTAATCCCGAATGAAACTCTTTTTGGCACATAGGCCATAATCTGAGGGTTATGGGGGGGGGCTTCTAAATGCCCACTTTGCCCCAGGCCTCCTGTTTCCTCTCTGCGGGCCTGTGCTATTCCACTTCTCAAACAACTGACCATGAATGCTGTCTCGTTAAATACTGCAAAATGTTCAAAAGTAATCGTCTTACAGAGATGAATGAACCAGAATCTTCATTCCACTTTACTAATAAACACCAGCAAAATCCAGGCGATAATATTTGGTACAAGAAGTCTCCCTTAGGGAAGAATGAAGTCAAGAAGCTACTTTTGAAAGCTGCTCAAAACAATTCCGTTCGCAGAATTTGTATTTCAAAGCTACGCGATTCAGACGTACCTGTGATTGTGTAGCTCAAGTAAGTGGTTACCAGAACGTGAAAGGTCCCAAGATTTATACAAATCGGCATCTATCCAACTTCAGCGAAGAATGTCGTTTTAATACACTTGGTCGCTTGGCAAATGTCCTGACAGCAAGCGAGTTCCCTCATGTCTTTTGTTCATATAAATCAGAAAGAACCAAGGCAAAGCGTTGCTGCAAAAAGTGAACAGTTGGCAAATGCATATTCCAACGAGCTAGCTTTGAGAACTGCCGGTCTTAAATCATTTACTGGCTTCAGTGTTCAAATAATGTAAACAACTTGCGAGATCCACACATGGGAAAAAAGAACGAGGCCAAATCGATTTGCTTTAATACGGTACCTAAGTATGGTTTGGTCAACAACATACCAGTCCCCGAGCTTGCACACGGCATACTTGGGTGACCGGAATCCTTTAATATATACCTAGAAATATACCGACATAAATTATTCCAAAACTGCGAAAATTTTTCTCCTTAGTCACCACGCGTGTAACAGAACTCCACGCACGTCGAGATTAGTACCCTCGCACCGCGCTTCGCGCGGTGGGCGAGGGGAAAATTACAATAACAACAAATCAGTGCCATACGTTTTTTCTGAATAATTCTATTTGTAATCCTCGGTTGAAATGAAGACAAGACATGAGTACCAGTTAGACGTTCAAATTGGTTCAAGACAAGAATGAGCCAAGGTATTACCTGTAAAATGCTATCTCAATTAGTCGCTTTCACATTTAAAGTTCAACCTAAAAATTCCTCCTTCCACAAATCAATTGTGAAGTTTAAATGTGCATTGAAGTCTGCGGAGCGGCAAACGTTTTGAGGCACATTTTTGTCTGTCTTTAGGGAAGAAATACAAAATCGTATATGTACGAAGGCTCAAAGCACATCTTTCTTTGATTTTGAAATTATTTAAAAACCAAAACCAAGGTGACACGCAATCAACAAGCTAGATTTGGTATCAATACGAAAATATAGCTACAATGAACTCGTAAAAACTGAAATTAATTAGGGCACGAGTGTGCTGCAAGCCGATTTCGAGTGAGAAATACGAGTAAACAAGTAAGCGAACAAATGACCACTCCTAACTAAATGAATATATCACGGAAAATTTCTTTGTATGCCTTTTAATTATGATAAAATTGATCTCTTACCTTTTCTCTGGGACATATCAAACTAAAACGGAAATCGTCCAAACACTTTTCCAGACAAAGCCGTTTTAGTGATCCAAGCTGGTTTTTCGCCTTCATGTTCCTTGTTGCCTGGCTGGATTTATCTGGCTGCCAACATGGCGGATCCCAGACATGCGCACTGGAAAACAAGGACACATTGCACCCCCGAGTGAGACTTCTGGTCAGCTTATTATTCTGTGGCAAAACCTTCAATTGAACCAGACAAAAGCATTAGTGAGAGTCGATTGATTGAAATGAATATATTTTTGCGTTAATGAGTTTGAGGTTGGTGTTAATGATAGCATATTTTCTGGTATATTTGCTTTGTATTCGACAAGATTTATTCCTGTAAACTTCTCCTTGTGTTAATTTAATGCAGTTCGCAAATCTTGTCGAATACAAAGCGAAAGCCTTAACCAACCTTACGAATATTCAAGCTGTAAACAGTGACGCTCATCGAACTGGTGTACACTTGACCTTTAAGCCTATCCCACTCTGCAACACGCGCGTTGCGGAAGTCTGGAACTCTTGATGCTTGTATTAAAGTCGTTGTGTTGGAATATATCGTACTCACACAAAGTTAAAGCAAACGTAAGTATATCTCAACCACGATTCATCTCAACTCTGCTAGTCAATTACAAAACCTCAATATATATATTTGTCCATTCACGCGAATTACTGATGCTACAACAGGAAGGTCTTTCACCTAAACAATACTTACATTGAACCTTCTGGAAAATTAAATACAAGTGTTTTTACTGAAGACTATAATCATATATATACCGTTCACAGTAAAATAAAACTACATGCCACGTGTCTGTCTTGTTGACCACAGTAATTATCTAGCAATTTTACATTCCAAAGTATGGCGGCTAATTATTTGTATTACCGGGGAAATCCCGTTCGTGTATCATGTTTCATAACTGTAAATTGGGACAGGAAGAGCTCGACGTCCTTGACTGATTACCGTATTTTGGCCAACAGGTACACTTCACCATCTCCTTCAAAGAGACACAATGCTGCCCTGGAGCGACGTAGCTAGCTTTGGAAGTGGAAAAACTGCCGTCAAGGTCGCTAAGCCATGGTGGGACGTGATCACCGATTATCTTGTGAAGTTCATGTTAATGATCGCACTTCTCGTGGGAGGAATAGAATTAACCTCTGGCAGTTTCGATTGCCTACCAGCTGTCAACTGCCCTTTGCCGAAAAATCGTACGTTCTTGTCAGAATTAAACTACTGCCACAACGCGTGCACAGCTTTTTACACCTGTCAAAAAATAATCGATGGCAAAGCAACAACAGTTGCCACTGAACTTACAAAGTACCCGACTCACTATGCAAAATATGTCAACTCCGAGTGCAGAACAACCGCCAGTCATTGGTTTTCTTCTCACCTTTCTCTAATTCTTTTTGGCCAAGCCTTAATTCTGTTAATAATGGATAACCTCTGGCTTATATATCCACCCACAGCTTCAATGATAGAGACTTTCTCTGAGCTTGTCTTTGAGTGCCACTGCTCACCCGGAATTAGCTTTTGTTTACCACGGGGCTTGCTCAGTCAAACAAGGTTAGCTGTTGGTGATCCTAATGAACAAAAGTCTGAAGAAACGGAAGAGATCCTTGTACAACAAAACAACGAACGTCCTCCAAGTAGAGAAGACAATATTGCCTACGACGTGGCGACAGCTGCTCAGGTTAGAACATTGCTGGATAAAGTAGAACGATTCATGGAGAGCTACGAATCCTCAAAAATTATATGGAAACTATACGTGGCTCAGGTTTTACTGAAAGTCGTTTCAGTTTGGGCCTTCTTTGTCCTTAACCTAGTTAACGTGAATAACTTAAAAAAGACAATGAAGTGCTCAATTGACAGTGTGCTCATTCCAGTGGAGCACGATCATTTTACTTGTATCTACAACCTTGCACCCCTGAACAAAATAATTTTGGTTGTATTTTTGCTGCTTTTAGCTTTATACTTTTTATATTTTATAAGCATCACAATTTGGATTGTTTTCCAGACACAATATAACTCAGGAAGTGACATCCAAATAGCCTCAACTTCGTTGGGAACAGACACGAGATTTCTGTTGCGTTTACTGAAGGTTTATAATCAATCATACGCAGAGGAGTTCAATACCTACAGGTCAAACGATTTTAGGGGGAGGTTGCAGGCTCGTATTCGGGAAATACGGCAGTTTAGTTCGTAAGGAAATTTTTACGTCTGGAAGAAAAAAATATACAAAAGATAAGGAAAAAAGGAAGGAAATGTTGGTAATATGAAAGAAAACAACAAGGAAAAAGTGAAATGCATGATAACTTTACCAAATAAAAGAAAACTAAAGAAAAAGAGTGAAGACTAAAATAGTGTGGACGAACCACGTTCAGGTGGAGGGACTGGAATTCCTTACCGATATATTTAAGAGAACTGACATCAACCACTAGTTTTAAGCAAAGTCTCTATGAATATCGTTTGAAACTGATAGGGATTCGCACAATTGTAGTGTGGTTATTTAATTGTATTTTTAATTAGGTACCTTATATCATATCACCGTTGGCTCAGTTTCTTTTGTTCTTCGGAGGTTGATAACTAATTAATAAACCTCATTAAGGTATTCACGTACTTTCTACCGAAATTTCTCCATTTCTACATGTTTGTTGGGCAAGTTAAATGCTTCTTTCGAAACTTCATCAACGATGGCATAAATCACTTATATACCTTGACTTCGGTGTGCAAGCAATATATCATATTTTGGGCTTCGCCTTATATATACGATATATAACCTTTACTTAATTGCATTTCATATTCACTAAACCTCATTATTTTGTTAAAAGTAACAAATCAGCTCAAAGGATTTTGTAAATTTAAATAAATTTTTTGATTATTATCACTATTATTTCTATTATTGTTCATATTTCACTCCTTATGAGGGTACTGATGGTATTAATGGTCTAAACGTCAAGCTATATCCTATAGCATTGGGTGTCCAGGGTTGTCTGCAAAGTCTTGGCCATGCCTAGCAGACAAGTTCACTGTTGCAATACTGAAGTGTTTTCATCCAATCCTCTTTTGCCAACTCACGTCTTCAAATTCCCGCTCACTGTCCCAAGGGCTGCAATCACAATTGGGGTCATAGGCTTAAAACCGAGGGCATTTGGGGCATACACCCTCCCAATCTTTTGGAAACGACAAAAAGTGCTCTTTTTAAGCATGAAAAGTACCCTTTTTTTAAGAAAAAAGAAATGCCTTTTTATAACGGAGTGTAACGCATCAGTTTATGCCGTCTTGCTTGGGTTTACAGATTAAATGATATAAGAGTATGAAAAAGAGAAAAAAAGAAAAGAAAAAACGCATACTGAACGAGACAGAGACATCACTCAGATTCTGTTGGAAATCTCAAACTTCTTTAACTTTTTGTAATCAGTCTTAAATACTGGCGTTAATAACCAGTTTCACTAAAATGCAAACTTAATGTCAAAAGAACTGGTATGAAAAATGCTATCTATTTTGAGGGTGCCTTTTCCTTGCGAAAAGGTGCCTCCAAAAGATTTTGCTCCCCCCCCCAACCCACACTTGCTTCCTACACCACTGATTGGGGTGATAGCAACACTTTCGCAATTCTAGATCTCTAGAATTTCCTTTATTAAGGTTTTGATAATTGTCCATTTTTTCCTTTTCTACCACTCTTGTGTCGAACGGACATGCAACTTCGATGACTGAACACGCTTTTTGTGATTTCTCAAATACAGTAATATCAGGTCTATTGTAGCCTGCGTGCAGAATTATCAGGCGGAGTCTGTACGCAGGCTAAGTCTATTGTGGTCTATGTGGTGGTCCGTTTGAATTTTGAAATCCTATAACACCTTCACTTTATCATTTTCCAAGACACTGTCTGGTGAATAATCGTACCACATTTCCTTGCATGGTTGCCCAAATTTTTTTACGCAGCTTCCAATGGGTACTTGCTCTGATTATTTGCTGTTTTAGTGTTTGTACCTGGTCTAGTTCGGCTGTTAGAAGGCCTTTAGTTCCATTTTTTATTGTTCCTCTTTTTAAAAATTCCCATGACGCCGGGTCTCTAACGTTTTTAGAGCCCTTCAGGTACCAACGATTTAAGACATTTTCCTCATAGCGATCCATCCTCTCTGCTATTATTCTTCCCTTCGTCTTGCGTTCATCTGTCTTTGAGCAGTCAGAAGAATCTTAACCACCTTGAACGCTACGGGTTCCAGCGGAACCGTGATAATAAGTCAGTTAATGAACACATGTGGTAAAACTTTATTGATAAAAACAAACGTTTTCAAGCAAAGTGGCCATGATCAGGTTTTAAGAATAACTGCTGGGCTGCGCTATATAAATTTCTTAGCGAAAGTTAGAGTTAATTAAACGATAAATATTATAATAATGTCATTTTAAACATGTTAATTAACTAATATGTTTATGTCTTTTACCCAGATATATGTATACATATAGATAGATACAGATATAGTCAGATATAGATATAGATATATAAAAACTGATGATGATCACTTTGGTTAAAAACGTTTGCTTTTATTGATAGAAAGTTTTATCATATAAAATAAAGTACCTTTATTTATACTGGATAACCCTATCAGCTTCCTGACCTGTTCTCCCTAGAGGTCCTGTAAGGGTCACCCCTCATGGGTCCAGTGTTACTACAGGAGGAAACGGGAGTACCAGGAGAAAGCCTGCGATGCTTGGTAGAGTCAAACTGGACAACACTCTTCTCACATGTGACCAAGGTGACTTTAATCAGATAACTGCATGGAACCGGAATCGAACCCTAGTCAATGTGGTGAGGGAAATGTGCACTACCACTGTGAAATGTGCACTACCTCTCGGCGAAAAGGATGTCACGTCAATTAACGTAACAAGCAATATCACTAGATGCTCCCACGGAGTCTGGGGGTGGGTAACCAGGGCAGGGTGGCGTACACATTTTTCGGTTTTCCGATTTTCTAATCTGCAGATTTTTTACAAATGGTGGAATCTCGGTAACCTGATGAAGCTTACTGTGATTGGGCAGAATTGTAAAGTTTCTATTCTGTTTGCTCACGTTGTACCTTCATATTTCATCACTATGTTCCCAAGAATGACCTTATCAATTCATCGTCTTTAAAGCAGGTTACTTTTCGATCGGGCTCATGAAGGCCATTGACAAGGTTTATCAGCCTTGTTTTTGAAGTCTCTTCTCCGTTCCCCTTCAAAAATTAACCAACATTATTGAGTAGGTGGCACGCTTGATTCCATCCTACAATTATATTTAAATATTTGAATTGGCCAATTCTCTTGGTTCCATTTTAAGGAATACTAAATGGTTTTCCGTGTTTTGAAACTGAGATCCTAATACTTGGAATGTTGCGAGACTGAAGAAAACATTAAAAAACATCATGAACCACTCGACGAAATTTTTAGTTCTTCAAAAGTCGACTAACATCTCAAGTGTTTGAACCACAGTATCCACACGCATAAAACCATTAGATATTTCTTTTCTTATTACCCTAGGGGTCCCTCCTTTAAGGTAATTTCCCGGACTGGAGCATACGATCGTTCCTCCCGACATATATCATTTTCCTATTTTCTCTACAAATTATTATCGACAAATCCATTTTAGACAGTTACGGGTAACCATATGTACATATATATGTGTATCATTAAGTATTACTTAAAACAGGCCATGGAACACAGTAATTGAGTAAATTAGTCTTACCAATCTCAGTAGGTTATCTGACGAGGTAAAATTGAAGAATGCGATCTTTGCTGACCAGTATGTTAAAGCCTTCCAAGAGGATGTACTCGTGGTCGTTTCCTGTATTCCTTACTCATACTTTTTGACAGGTCTTTTGGAAGCTAAGCTTAGATACACTTCATTAGGACCGTTTATACTAGAGAGAATAAGGCGCAGCTAATTTTCCCTCAAATAAATGACTCCATTTCGTGACATTAAGCACAAAGGAAAGTGGATTATCGTCACCACAGGGCTTTGTATTACCACGCAGTATGGGTGTCGTCAATTGATAAAACTCACATTAGAAGATCTCAGCATCTTCATCGAGATGAACAGACGTGTTAACGTGTTTCGGACCTGGTTCATTCATGTCTTTGATCTTTTCAATAATGACGGTCAAATTTTCGATATTGTATTAATCAAAGTTATAATCCAGTGGACAACCATCTGATAAAATTTGGGATAGATCGTTATTGAGTTGGATTCAATAATTGCGTTCTAGGTTAAACGGATTTTCTAAATTTTTGTTCAAAAAGTGTCTGATCGGC